>JAFMSR010000008.1:44006932-44116932 GCA_022818135.1 Saxidomus purpurata | reverse complement strand
TGTGACTTCACTGATGCTGGTAAGTCATTTATGTGACAAAGGAAAAGTAATGGTCCTAGGACCGTGCTTTAATATGAATTAAAATCACTTGCAGTGGATCGTTTCAACAACTGGACATTAAACAAAGATCTTTCATTAAAATTTAGCTTTCCTGATAGCCACTACCACGGTAGATTTGTTCCCAATATTTCTTTGGACTTCCAGTGGAACTCGTAGTCAGCATTGAATCTATTCCCGGATGTAAGTAAGCGGTGGCTGCAACAGTGTTCAATGGATACTACTATAACTGCATTTTGCTTTTATCCTGTTTTTATCCCTACTAACTCCATCTCTATTTCTGCACAACAGTATAATTATTATATATGTTGCAGCTTAGGGACTTACAGAACTTTTTGTGTATTTCTTGCACCCTTTTTATCATACTGTCTGGTGGATTGACTTTTAACCTACCACGGCCATACTGTTTAGTATTGAAAGGCTGCTATTGATATAATACAAGAAGAGATGTAATATCCATCATTATATTTCATGTGTACAGAATACAGAGCGCAGAATACTTTAAATCAAAGTCGGTGTTATGTACAGTAATCAACATTTGCGACGTATCGCTACTGACCGCCATAATAACATTTATACATGCAACAGCACATTTAATGTTCATTGTAACAATCAATATCGCTTACGAATTTATCACTTAAGTTGATAAAAGCGGGTTCTGATACTACTAGGATTAAACACTATAAGAATGAGGATAATTGTTGGATATGTTGGTTAAAACTACTCACTTACTCAACTAATACTTATAAAAGATATCAATTATTTCTAATGTAAATAAAGTCAAAATATTTAAGTGATGCATGGAATTGTCGCCTTAATCATACCATACCTACCGATTTTCCGATCGTATATGACATTCTGTTTCAGCCGCGCCAGCTGTGATCATAGCCGGGCCATCTTTATCATTTTTGACGGTACAGGGTCATCTTTACAGGTCGACAACATCACCAAAACTGTGTAATAGGTACTAAGATTTGGAAATACTGTAGTTATTACGAAATTCTATTCGTTTAATTATAAATATGGGTAAGTAAGTCGTTATTTTGGCAGAGTCAGAAACTAAATATTTAACAGCCATATCTCAGTTATTAGATTACAAAGACGATTGGGTTAATAAATTATCGCAGCTTAAAACTGTGGATTGGTAATTTCTTTACTGATTATTTTGATAGCTATATGGGCTTGAAACAAGGGGAACCCCTATCCCCTCTGCTTTTTATTTTTTTCGTAAATGCTATGTATGACTATCTAAAAGGTGATAATAATGATGTGATTACATTAGATAATTTGCAGATTTATTTGTTACTATTTGCCGATGATACTGTTTTATTTTCATATACTCAAGACGGATTACCAGCCTTATTGAATAAATTATACAGTTATTGTGGAAAATGGGGTATAGAGGTGAACGTTGATAAGTCGGTTGTTATGTTGTTTAAATCTAGATACAGAAATGCAAATGTTCAATTATATTACAACAATAAGTTGTTAAAGTTCGTAAACAGTTTCACATATCTAGGTGTTACGCTGTCATCCAATGGAAATTTCTTTCATGCTCAGAAAGCTTTATCTAATCAAGCATTAAAAGCATTGTATTCTTTGAATTCACTATTCGATGTTATGTCTTTAAACATCTCTGAAAAATTAAAACTATTTGATAGTATGGTATTACCAATTTTAAATTATGGAGCAGAAGTATGGGGTTTTCATGAAGCACCTGACATAGAAAAAATTCATCTTAAGATTTTAAAACAAATTTTATGTGTTCGACAGCAGACGACAACCTCTGCAGTTCTAGGCGAATTTGGTAGATTCCCTTTATCAATCATGCGTAAAATAAGAATGATCAAACACTGGTGATGAAAAGTCCAAATTCCTTATCGTACAAAGTAATGACAATGACAGATAGAAATGGTGAAATTATTAACACTTGGTCCAAAAATGTTAGAAATTTGTTATCTACACTAGGATTCGCATATTAAGCTGTGTTGATAATGTTAAACATCGAATTGCTTTATCCAGATTTAGATGTTCTGCTCATAAATTAGCTATAGAAGAAGGCAGATTCCGAAATATAGAAAGAAGCCAACGTATATGTACTAAATGTAACATGAATCAAGTTGAATCTGAGTACCATTTTTTACTCGTTTGTCCATTTTATATAGAGTTAAGAAGGAAATATTTACCGAGGTATTTTTGTGCATGGCCAAATATCCATAAATTCAAATCAATTATGATGTCATCGAAAAAAACCACTATTGTAAATTTAGCTAAATATATTTATGAAGCAACGTGTAAAAGAAATGGCTGAATTAGCGACATTGTAAGACATTGATTAAACTATATATGTTGTAACTCATACCATACATTTGTTCATACTTTTCTGTAATTTGATGTACCTATGTTATATTGAACCGCCTCGGTATATTGTGGCGATGAACATTGTAATGTTTATGCCAATAAACTATTTGACTTGACTTGACTTGACTTGGTAATTTCTTTACTGTAGAGCTATTTACTAGGTTACAGAGAAAAAGAAGGTGTGATTAATATTATACACGACAGTCGTCTTCATAAGTAATTTCCTTTCCAAGTCGCGTGCATAAAACTAATTAGGCATAACCCATTGAATGCTTTTTTCAAAGCAGCCCATTTGTTTTAGTGATACACGTAAGCGAAAGATTTGACTTGAGAAGTAGCGCTATGTTGAACCGTATATGTCCCGGAACGTATATATCACACGTGTGTGATATATTCGACCGTAAATATAACACGTGTTTAATGTGACATATTCGTTTGGTCATTTTTGACAGTTTACACCGAAACGTATATGTCTCATAGGTTGTGATATTAAAGTGCATGAAAGTACAAATTATACTTTTGCTTAAGTCATTCTAGAAAGAGGATCGGAACCGATCCACAGGAGCCGGCCATGCAGATATATCAAGTTTACTCTGTGTTTAAGTTCCAATAAGTGTTGATCGCATGTCGTTTACCTTGGACTTTCTTGGATAATCATGTCATTGCATTTCGGCTCCCCACATTACAACTATATACATGTATATACCTATATAGATGCCTCCCAAACATCGTTACATTTCGTTTTTATTTGCCCTTTTCTACATGTGAGATATTCGTTTTCGTCTTCCTATAAAATTCGAAGTCAAACATATACATATTATGTGCCATATACGTTTCACGCGAAGACTATTTTCGACCGAATATATCACACGTGTGACATATGCGGTCGAATTTTTTCTCTCGTGTGATATATACGTTCCGGGACATATACGGTTCAACAGCGCTATCTTGCAAAAAAGGCCTTCGTCAAATAACTGTTGTCTCAAATGAAAATTGCCACGATTGTTTTAAAGAAAAATAAAAAAGAGTTTTATTTGATGCGAGGGCATTACCTGCACAATTCGAGTGAAGTGCGTGTGATTTGGTAATGTTTATGCTGGTGATGAAAAAATTGTGACGCAGGAAAATATAATGTCCTGTTGGGGGTTAGTGTGTAGGTGCCAGCATTGCAACCACTGTAGGTGACAACAGAATCGTAAAAGGCGACTTAAGGGGCTTGGTGAACTGTGTTCCCTGCACATATGACAACGACACATGCATGTGGTGACTCAAACCACGACCGAGGTGACCGCACGTTAGCGCGATAAACATAGTTTCAACACTTAAACGATGTTCATGCATATAACATTTTTGATACAAAGATTTCAATGCGCGCTATTTGACATTGGATGCCGATGCGTCACATAACACCATTCATTCGTTCTTTATCAATATTTTCAAGAAAATCAAGATATAATATGACAATGGTAATTTAGAGAGGATGATTTCGTCTAAAGCCAGACTAATTTCTATGAATAAGATTGAATTTATTTGAATAAGCAAATAAAAAGGCGATCTCATGTATCTTATGTTTCAAGCAGTCTCGAAAGATCTAAAATAAATTTCAAATTTCAAATTGGTATTATTTTCAAAACGCGGTATTTCAAGCCGTTATAGGCGATGAAATGTGTTTGTCGGCAATGTAATATTGTCTGCTTGGAATTATGGAAAGAACGCTTGAGTTCTAGATTATGGCCAATTTATATATATATAAGGTGTTTGAATTCAATAATTACTCGATACAGATTTAAATTGCACGTAGTATTTTTTCTACATTGCACCAAAAGCTATCATTCGTAGTTTTTAAAATATATGCTATTTTTGAGGTATATTATATGTACCTCACCAGTACCATGTATCAGTAGTGATTTTAGGCCAGACACAAACAATTTAATTTGTTTCTCTCTCTGTGCTAGGTTGATTCCATCTTGAAGTGAGCGTCTAGAACTTTTAATAGTTAGAACCTCTTAGAGTAAATTAATGAGTATAAATATGGTTTAGTGTCATTTAAAATCATTGAATGATTTAAAAAAATGTGTCAAAATGAAGTATTGTTTGTAGATGCCTTATTTCATAGTTATGAGGTTAATTAACGCTACATATAATATATGTATTTAAATGATACACTGTATTAAAAACATAAGACAGTTTTAAAATTTAAATAGAATGTAAGTGGGAATATATTGTCCTTCAATTAAAAAAAAATTTCACACAGTGAAACTAGACCTAACACAATATAAGCAAACATCTCTAGTAGTAAGCAAAGAACGTATACCTGAGAACAATTTGTTAGTAGCAGTCTTTCAACAACAAATATTCAGCAGAAGAAACTGCATTGTAGACATAACCTTTTCAACTTTACTGTGCATATAATTATCTTTTTAAAAGCAATGCAAGTAAAGAAGAAAAAAAGAAAAATGTCTGAAAATAACGTATTTTAGAGCGAATAGTCAAATAAAAAGGTTCCTGTAATGAATATCTATATACTATTAGTTATTGTAAAAGACAAAAACAGTCCATGAGTTAATTAAATCGGTTTCGCTTTTACTGCTCATCAGGGCAAATATGGCGTCAAAAATTTCCCGGCACAGTTTTTGTATTTTTCACGTTCTGTTAGTTATGTAGACTCTTGACGGGGTATACGGCCTCGTATAACCCGTTTGAATTGATATAACCCGAGTCATCAGGCGAGGGAACAGGCTATACGAGGCCGTATACCCAGTCAAGGATCTATATAACGAATTTATTATACCGCAGATTTATTTGGAAGACAAAAAAATAACTGAATTGCTGTCGAAATTTATAGAAATGACAAAAAGATGATACCGATGGGAGCACTCAAACATTAGACCTTCGTATGATTCCGTACTGCGCTCGTAATCAGCCGATCTTAGTTTATTTTCAGTAATTCAATTGAAAGAAAAATAATCCTGTGGCTTACGGTGATTTCGACCCAAAAGCAAAGTACTATAACTATAACTATAAACTCTTTATTGCATAATAAGGCCTCCGGCCCATACACAAGACATATATACATGTACAATAATTGAAATAAAGTGTGAGATATCAGGAAATTTATATGGTGGTCGGCGGTTCCTTATACAATATATTCAGCTAAAAGCTAATTTTGATAACTTTTAACAATTATTCATGTACAAACTGATAAAAACTGTTCTCTTTCCTTACCGGCATAGTATATATACATTGCAATATTTCTGATCGTTTTAACATTTTCACTAGACATTAAGTCGTAGAACTTTTGAAGTGAAGCATTTAACGTAAAGTGTTCGGGGACATATGTTGACCTAGTATTAGAATACAGCGGGCAAATGAGTACAAAATGGAATTCATCTTCAACAAGACCTTCACAATATGGGCAATCACGATATTCTCTATCAATTCCATAATGCCTATCCTTTTCTATCATAAGACTATGCGATGAACATCGAAAATTTGTTATACTTGATCTAAATTTTGCAATATCTATAACCGTAACATACGTCTCTGTTTTATAAACTGTTTTAAAATTTACGTAGTGACATAGTTTACTACTTTCACTACACCTAGACCTCCACGTTTGTACATACTGGTCTTTCAACCTTTCTTCGAATTGATATAAAAAGTATTTTGGATATGCAACTTCTTGGCACTCCCATATATAACCAAATCCATTAGTAAATAAACATCTTTTAACATCTGTAACCCAATTCGTATAGCCCAAATTATCATAGTACATTAACATTTCATAACATAATTTTGCGTACCTATTCCTGGGTAAAGTTAACAACCGTATCCAATATTTAATGCAACGTTTAACCGAGTATACATTCATTGGGTATATACCAACGTCCCCCAGAACTGCATCATTGCAAGCACTTCTGTTCACGTTTAAAAACCTTTTACAGGCATACATTTGAATAGCTTCAATACAATTCATATTCTTAAGTCCCCAAATTTCGGAGCCATACAACAAAACTGATGCTACCTTAGTGTCGAATATTTTGAAAAAAGTTTTTACAGGTAAACATTGCAAGTGTTGCAAAGAGTTAAGAATATGTAAGAGTACTTTTTTTGATTTAACTCACATAGCTTCAGCCATTTTATACATAGATACTCTGTTAGAAAAATATATACCCACGTAAGTAAAACCATTTACAATGTCTAACTTCTCATTTGAATATGTCCACTTTTCCCTCATAGCTATTCGGCCACCTCTTTTAAACACTAGCACCTTTATTTTTGATATATTTACCTTAAGTTTACTTGCATTACAAAAATAATGTAGGGCATTTAACTGCTTTTGTAAACCAGACACAGTATCTGCTATAAGCGCGATATCATCTGCAAACATGAGCAAAAATATTTCCACAATGTCAGGAAATAACTGAATGCCTCTAGTATTATTGTTACATAACAAAGTGTACAATTCGTTAATAAACATAGAAAAAAGAACAGGGCTTAAATTACACCCTTGACGTAATACAACTGGGCATGAAAAAATATTGGTAAAACCTTGCTGTGCTCGAACACATGCTTTAACAGACGAATAAAGTGATTGTATTGCCTGATATAAATGGCCTTCAACATCATTGTTTCTCAAAACTTCATAAAGTAAGGTACGATCCACAGAGTTAAAAGCTTTCTGGAAGTCAATGAAAGCTACATAGACAGGCCTACCTTTAACAAGTAAATATTTGCTTACTATTAATAGATTCTATAAGATAAAAGCATTATCAACTGTACTATAACCAGCTCTAAATCCAGCTTGTGACTCTGAAATTTTACTATACATGTCTGCATAAAAAGTCAATCTTTTGGTAATAATTGAAATGTATGCTTTACTTAAAACATCTAACAATGCAATACCTCTAAAATTGTTAGGATTGCTTAAACTTCCTTTTTTATGTAACGGTATTATAATTGATTTAGCCCAGTCATCAGGGAACTCACCACTTGTAAATAATCTGTTAAATAGCTTACTTATAAATGGCAACAATACATGCAACCCATATACTAAGTGTTGCGGTATAAGATTACCTCCAGATGCCTTATGTATATTTAACGACTTAATAGCATTTACTAGATCTATTTCATCTTCTGATATAGATCTAGAAATAAGAATTAAATAGATCTATCAAGTCTTAACACTAGTACAGTAGATCTATGACAAATATCAAGTCTTAACACTAGTACAGTAGATCTATGACATTTTTATTATTTGCAGTCACAAATGTCTCATAATGGAAACTTTTTCTTGCATACCGTCTTGCACTTTAAAGTAGAACTCTAAATGAAAACTTATCAAAATGATCATAAAACAAACGCTATCCCGACAGTGTGTTTAGGAACAAAAAAACAAAAATAATATCAAACAGGGAATGCCACGTACCAAAAACGCAGCCTCCCCAAAACGAGCCCCACAGCACCCAGAAGTGCACACCACACACACACACACACATACACTACCAACACACACTAGCATACAAAGCAAACACACGAGGACAAAACGAACAATTAAAGGAACACAGTGGGGCACCGCCTTGGAACGGTCAGTGGCAAAAACACCACTGGGGAGCTTAAACCGGTTTATGGTGCGCACCCAACCTCACTCTTACCCCCACCATGTTCCAAAGTCACAGGACAGTGTAAATAAAAGTAATCCCTGCTAGGTGAATCTCTAACACACGCAATGGAAACAAAAGGCATGGTATGTAAAACACAAAAATATATGCTCGTGTATAAATATATAAAAAGCAAACCTTGAGAACCAAAAAACGTATGTACTCAATGCCTTTGCAGAAGGCAGAGCACCAAGAGAAACACCCTTAAGGGCCCGACTCGCACAATACAAATGACGTCACAATGTTTATATAGTTACGTCATAAGTAATTCACGAGAGTCGTCTTGCATAGGAGGGGTGCCAGATATGGAACGCCAAATCTACATATACTCAAATATTTGAAGAGGTCTTTAAATATTTGGAGAGCTCTTCAAATAATTTTAGAGGTCTCAATTTCAATTACAGATATCTCCAAATAATAATTGTAATAGAGAGGTCTTTAATTATTTGGAGAGCTCTCTAATTAAATTTTTGATATCACAGATATCAAAAAATGATTTAAAGCGTGCAATAAATGAATTGAAGACCTCTACAATTTAATAAGTGACATCAAAAATAAAATTTAAAAACAGCTGAAATACACCTTAATTTTTGATATCACTTATAAATTGTTGAGGTCTTCAATTCATTTATTGCGCGCTTTTAATCAAATTTTGATATCATTAATTGAATTAGAGAGCTCTCCAAATACTTAAAGACCTCTTCAAATATTTGAGTATATGTAGATTTGGCGTTCCATAGCCAGACTGGTTGTTCCGACATGGCCAAAATTACCGGAAATGCCGATCCGATATGCAAGAATAAAGAATTTCCATTAAACTGGTCCCTTTAAGAATTTATTACGTCATCAGTTCAAGTCTACGTCACCGATACAGTAATGTTTTGGTAGCCATCTTTTGAAGCGTGTGAGCTCAGAGATTTTTTTTCAATTTATTACTTCGGCTTATTGCTGTGACACAAAATAAGGATAAACAGAGTTTTACTGGAGCAGGACTTCACTTTATTTTAGTAAATATAATTGAAATAGGACACGTATGGTACATAAACAGGATAGAAAAGAACATTTGTTTCAAATTTTCTTCTGATCTGGCGGTATCTTATTTCGTCATTCCAGAGCTTGAATTTGTACACCTTAATTTGAAGAGTACTTACTAGTATCAATGACAGTGTTTTCATTTTCATAAAACAACATTTCAGTAGGATTCATGGAAAAGGAACTTGATGGACTGAAATGAGATCTTATGTCCTTTACCCCTTCTGTCTAGGGACAAATGATGGTAAAGATATAAATCTAGCATCAATGTAAGTTTTAATGTCTATAAATTTGAATTATTGTTCCAAACGACGTGTCCAGTGCTTACAAACGTCGCTGAAAACAATTGAATCGATGGCACGGCAGCCATTTTGTTTGGAATGTAAACAAAGTTTTCAATTCTTCTCCAGCCAATCAGAAAAGGCAAAAACGATGAGGCTCCAAATGGGAGACGGTATACGGGATTGCTCACGGTGTATACGGGCTCATGTACAGGGGCTCTTGACCAATCAGAATCTATCAAATTTATCAGCAGTATTATAATTGAAATTATAAGCTACCAAATTATAAAGCGTTACAAACGCTTTTGAAATTCCAATATAAGCATACAGTATGTGTAGCGGGGCCGTAAAACCAAGCTCACCAGATTTTCTCGAATTACTGCCTAGATTTTTACTTGCCTTGCTGCTTCTATCAATTAGTTTTACATTTTATGTTTAGGATATCATTTTGGAGAAGTTGAAAAAATTTCACTGCAAACTGTGAGCGAGCAGCTTTAATATATAAATCACAAAAAAATGAAATAATTTAAGTCAGGAATTTCGAAAATCTCAAAAGCTGGCTCATTTATAATTAATACATCTTCACGTGGCAGCTCCCAGGTTGCTAAATAGAAGTAGAAGATACACAGCTTTCGCTAACATGTCTTCTTTGTACGTCGGCGGCTTTTGATCTTCGTCAATAGCAAAATTACATTAGCATTTCTAGTAGCATTATATACCGACAATAGTGAAATTAACAATAACAATCTCGAATATATAAAACAACAACAAACAGTCGACATTTACAATATGAATTTACAATACACAGAAAAGAAGTAACCAACATAAAAAAAAATTAAAAAAAAAAACGAAATGAATAACAAAATATTGACTATCAAGAACATGCCAACAATTCCAATAAAAAAGATAATGCTTGCATTCCAGTTTTTGATAACTTGCACACAAATAGGTCAACTGCTACTCTACGCTTATCTAATTATTAATATAATATCTAGCATTTAGTGTTGTGTAATGGTAGTTGCTTTTGTTAGTTTGTTGGATGCATAACCCTGTACATTTAAAACAAATACATAAATGTAAGACCAGGGACAATGTCCCTTTAAATGTCTCCTACATATTTAGAAGTGGAACTGTATCCCCTCGATGATAACAAGCAGGTAAGCAAGTTTTTATTTTACTCCGCACAGTTTTGTCGAAAAACACAAAAGAGAATACAGTTGATATCTTTATATCTAGCGCCGTAACTCTGTATAATCTGCACACAGTTCATAAAACATTTCATGTTAATCCGTACAGTAACCGAAAAAGAATCACGACATACACAGAGTTGTTTTCTGTTCTCTCATAAACTTGGGTTCTATATTAATTGGATTGTACTTTTCCGAAAATATTATCAACTATAATTTTTTTAAAATATTTTTATCTAACTTTGAATGCATTAAGCCGTAGTCAGACATAACAAGTTTTGATTCCACTCTACCTACTACATGAACTTACACAAGAAATGAAACAAACGTATAATGTGAAAAAGGGATTTTCGATTGATACTTATTACATGTAACCTCCTAGGTGTCTTCCACATTCAGAAGCGGTACTGTTTCCTCTCTATGACAACAAGAATATAACCAAGTTTTCATTTTACTCCGTACAGTTTTGTCGAGAAAACAAAATAGAATACAGTTCCAAAACGCTTGACCGCTAGCGCCATAACTTTGCATAATAA
The DNA here is from genome assembly GCA_022818135.1 of Saxidomus purpurata. Lineage (NCBI taxonomy): Eukaryota > Metazoa > Mollusca > Bivalvia > Venerida > Veneridae > Saxidomus > Saxidomus purpurata. The sequence goes on along the minus strand of JAFMSR010000008.1, from coordinate 44,105,818 downwards.
GTAGAAAGTTCAGAAAATCCTTCATGCTTGTTTTAAGTAGAACATCGTTCTCAGAATAGGTTGTGACGAAGAATCGAGTAAATCCCCATAGTTTCAGCAGATATATGATCATCCAAACAAAGATGAAGTTCTCGTCTTCATTACGCAGTCTGTTAGATATAGATGCCAATCTTGATCCACGGTGGTAGAGCACCTACATAAACAAGAAGCAAGAACATTTCATTATGTATTTCTTCACGATGAACAGCACATCTCTAGGACAACCAGAAACACCTCTAGGACAATCACATACACATCTTGAATAATCAGAAACAAAGGTAGAATTTATCTTAAACCCGAGCCCTTTAATTTGTTTCAAAATTCTGCTTTTCAACTTGCAAGCGGAAAGTCAATTTTTCAAATTGTTTGTTTCAGGACTCTGCGAAAACTGGAAGACTTCTAGACCATTGTTCCCTTTCTTGCATTTTGGCGTTCTCGCGTTTTTGTCTGTACGTTAGGGCTGGGTTTCTACTTTCGTTGTCGAGGGTATGTAAACTACTCTGTACGCTATTCTTCTTTTCAAAGCTAGTGGAAGACTTAGCATAAAGTTTCAGACCGCAACCTCATTTTCCTGAACAAAATTGTGTACGTGTATTTATATTTTATAGTGACATGAAATACTAACCAGATAGAACTTAAGATGAATATAAAGAAAGCAAGTTGTAAGGTAGCAAGCAATTTGCCATCCTATATCTGCAATATACATCCAGGCCCGGATCGTGTTTGGTGATAGGTCGCTCTTGATTCCACACCACACACCTGTACCGTAACAATAATCTTCTCCAAGGTACTCCTTATGCAGCAGTACAAACACAATTATAACTGCAAAAAGTAAACAATTATTGAATAGACATAGATATTAAAAAATACAACAAATTACCACTAATAGAGCGGAAACAAGACAAGACAAGAACGCAATGAATGCAAAGAAGTTAGATCAGGAAAGAAAAGAGATAAAAACAACCAGTTTGGAATAGAACAGAAGTAGAGGTGAACAGGACAGGACAGCATGCATGCATTATAGACACCGGCAATTAACTTTGTTCTTGCAGTAAACGAACATGCTGTATCTTATTCCGATAGTGCAGTTATTGGGTTATTGATTGATATAAGATTACGTAAGATTCACTAGTATCCCCGTACAACACAACTTCGTCCACAACGGAAGTTCGACCGGACCCGGAAAATAAGTAAAACACGGAAGTTACGCATCGCTTCCACTTGTCCGCGCACATACTTGTTGAAAGTGGTTGCCGAGTACCAACCATGTAAAAGCAACTAAAATGGAGATAAGATAGGCTTGTACTCTGACATCGCTTAGAAAAATGATATTTCTATCAATTTTCAACTATTCCCGTAATTGACAGTTACAAAAATTCAGTTTTCTTCTAAATTTTGCTTGTGCAACTTTGTTTACTTGCGTTTGCTAAATTATACTTATACCAGGGCTCAACAATATGTAAGGTATACTGCTCACCATTAATACTGTGACAAAATATACCACTATCCTTATCTCAATGTTTTGGAGTTTTGCTCATTAGACCTCAATTGATTCATATAGTATATACTCTATTTCTCTTTTTTTAGCCCAAAGTAGCAGCCTTATCTTATTATAGTAAACTGGGGACAATATGAGAAATGTTCAGGTTGAGTTCACCTGTCATTTTGTACTCTTGTAAAGGCCATCAGGAGGGGAGACAATTTTCTTTTTCCCTCCTGTGATAAAATGCAACTGAAAAACAGCTATGATCTGCAAATATGTTTTGTTGACAGTTAATTACATCTTAACATTCTGTTTCAACATTTTCAAGTGTTAAAAACTTTTTTTCTTGAATTAACATTTATGGGGAGTACAAACTTTTGTTGTTAAGTATACTATTACCCACAATAGAAGGTCAAGGTCAAAGTGGTCGAAGTTATGTTGGATAAAGTCCGAGTAACAAATGTGAGGAAGCCTCCATCTTGTTGGAAAATGTAAACAATTCAATGCAGATAGGAATTTTGTTTTATTTCAATTATAAGTGACTTGAATTAGTTCAAAAGTTTATACATTAAATTTAGATCTATTTAGTTTTGCAACAGACTACAAAGATGAAATGCGTTAAAGTGTTCGAAGTTGTGTTGTACCGGGATACTATAAGAAGGCGGAGATAGATTGAATAACAGTTTTTATTTAACCTAAAGAAAATGCTTCAAATTATAACAACAAACCACAAAGTTTTGTTTCTTGAAACGTTTATATTGCAATAGTGTGAATGAAAGCTTTGTTTTGTTTTTTTTTTACAGAAAATTAACGTTACAGAGGATAGAAAACAGAAAAGTGATTAGAATTTATATTGACAGCAGTCAGTTGTCATAAAATGTTCTTATGCACTCCAATTTAGTAAAAACCAAAGGGGGCTGGTACATGGTTTGGATAGTCTATCTGGACCTGAAATTGATATTTGAGCAAGGGTCAACTAATAAAACAAAATCTCACACTATATATCGACAAGGGTTTCAGCTCTAAAATCTCAAAATTAACCCTCGTCACACCTTTTCTACCATAAAATAAGAATTCCCTGCTCGATTTCAGTAAACAACCACGCTACTCGCAGCTAAATGAATACTCCACAGTAACATATAGTTCGATTCTAAATGTTTTGAAACGATTTTCCGCAATCGAACTGCAAACGGGACGAATTTGTGTCAAAACCGTATGTAGGAAATCTTCCGGTAACACACGTATCCACGAGTGAAAAGCCCGTTATGGAGTGAGTGCGATCAATCTAGCGGTTTACAGTGTTGGAAAATTATTTTATTTTGTGCTCACCGCCAGTAATCCTCATATGTACTTCCGCTGAGACCTGTTGCCGACGATATTTGCATTCCGTTCACTTTTCTCATGCGGGCTGCCATTAAACTTCACATAACGAATTTTGTAAACTGCAATTTGATTTGTCGATTTTGGTTCCTGTTACCAATCAAATTGCAGTTTACAGAGATTTTAGAGCTGAAACCCTTGTCTATATATAGCATGAGATTTTTTTTTAGGTTGACCCTTGCTCAAATATCAATTTCAGACCCAGATAGACTATCCAAATCATTTACCAGCCCCCTTTGGTAAAAACATATTTGAGGAGCGACGCGAAAAAGGACAAAATGCAGTTTTTGAGTTTTTTTTGCATCATGATCTTCATGGCCTTCGATTGTCAAGGCATGGTTTCTAACATTCACTTGACGTATCATTGTTGCTTTAAAACTGGACGAACACTATTGAAATTGTCAATGCATTTTTCTATAGAACCCTTTCTTTTTAGCTTCACAAAGTTTTTGAAATGTGATGGTGAGTGACTTATCGGTCTCATGCTGTCCGAGAAGCAAAATCATTGCTGCAAATCTCCAGACAATCAAAGTAAGATGATAAAAAATTGCAAACACAACTGTACTGTTTTACTCTTACTCCAAATGAATGTGTATATACGATTATTAAAACGACAAAATCCACACTGTCGTCAACAGAATTTTCAGTACGTTGATGACTTACAAGTGTTCACAAAGGTGGCTTTAGATTTCCAAAATTTTTTAAAATGTAGTTATTTAATTTTTCAGTATACATGTATATTCTTTTATATATGGTAGTTTCTTAAAAAACGCAAAACTTGTTTTTTTTAAGATTTTGTCATTAAGACTTGTTCTCCATGTGCATTCGAGGTAAATCAAAATACAATATTATATACATGCAAACACAGTTATAGCTGAAACAATTTATATCACGGAATGACGTTTATTAACCAGACAAACATACAGACAACAGGAAAAGAAATATATTTAATGAAGACAAAGATTAATCACCTACACGGAACAATCCAGCAGACCACGTGATAAAGTACATGCATGAAGTATATTTCCGTGCCACGTGTTCTAAGCACAACAGATGACCACAGATGTATGGCAATAACTGCGGTCCACAGAAAAGAAGCCATATTTGAGAAGGTTGTAACAAAACTTTGTCCAACACAAACACTGTCATTATCTGTCTCGTAACCAGCAGTACAGTTTTCTATCACTACGTCATTATCACCATGAACGTAGGCGTAATGTATTACGGCGACTAAGTTACCGACGGCCGTTAGTAAGTCGGCTATTGTGAGATATACAAGCAGTTTCCTTGTGAAATTCTTTATTTCCTGAATAGCAAAGTAGGTCACTATGATTAAAGATGCCCCGAGAATGGACAAACAGCTACTGGTCCCTGTGAGGATAAGGTTGTACAAAGCTAGCGTAACCATCTGGTTAGACATTGTATCATCTTTCAGAGAGAACTTAATCCAATAGATTTTACTATTAAAATAACATCCTGAAAAGAATCCTGCATTTATCAAATGTTAGATACACAACGAGTACGTGCAGATTATACCCCGGTTTGTTATCATAAATCGTTGAAATGCATGACAAATAAACTACGTTCACCGACATGTGACATATTCAAACTTTAAACCTTTGTACGGTGCCCGATATATATATTCATCCGGATCATTTTTTAAATTCGTAACTACGAAAACACAATACTATGTCGTATTATAAAATGTATCTCGTAAAAGCGAAATATTCTTTCGTAAAAACAAAATTATACATTTCGTAATTACGAGATAATATTGCGCTTTTCACGAAATATCTACCCCCCCCATTTTTTCATTTCTTTATTACGACAATATTGCTCCCCTCAGTGACAAATGGTCGACATTTACTGTTTATATCAACTAGACGTGTGTGGATAATGACTTTCCCCCCCCCCCCCATATTCAATTGTGCGTTATGTCATGGTAAAAACAGAGCTGTTTGTTTTTGTAACACGTTACGTAACATTTCTTCTTTTTCCCAAAAACAAACACTTTTTTTTAGAAAAAAAACCTCTCCCCCCCCCCCCCCCCCCCCCCCGCAACCTGACGAAACTACTCTCGCCCTCGGCTAATGAATAATGGTCCTTGGTAAGGCCCCCCCACAATGCCAACCGCCACATTCTTTAAAACCCCCCCGAAAAACCATTCACCTTACGCAGTTTCGTTTCTTCCTAATTACGACCAATACTATGGTGCGTCCAGGTTTTCAACGAAATATCTACATGTATTTTACCCCACGAATCCCAGTTTAAACTACACGCAAAAACATTTCTTTATTACGAAACAATATTGCGTTTTTACGATATAAAAAAGAATATCATGTCACTTTTTAGTCACCATAGTTTTGGCATTACAATACAACGGATAGTGCTTGAAAGGAATAATATCAATGATTTAATAAATGGCGTAAGACGCTATATCTGGAAACCCTTATCTCCCCCCAGTAACTAACTTAGAAATCATCCTAGTTTTATGTTTTAAAGGCTGTTCTTCGCCCTTTCTATCGTGATTTTCCCTAAGTCAAAAAAGAAAGTTCTTCAAACTCTATCAAAATAATATATTTTAGAACATATAGTCATATAAACAGGTTCCAGTACAAATTCCTGTAAAATTTATCTGTAGATTTGAAACGATACGCTTCCAAATAATAAAGTGTTGCATACACTTTTGAAATTCCAATGTAAACAGAATAGTGTAGTTGTGCTGTAAAACCAGCATTTTTAATCGATTGTTGCAAATTCCTTCGTAGATTTGTACTTCTTTTGTTGATTTTAGCCTTTAGCCTTATATTTATGTACTTGATTTCAACGGCAAATGAGAGCGAGCGGCTTTAAAGGTCCATTACTAACACTAAATCGAATTTTCTTTTAAATTGGGAATTGTAACAGAGAAATACAGTTTGAAACTGGCTTCTAAAACATTACAATAGCCGTGGAGTATTTCCCTGTTTGAAATACTGCTGCAGAAAAACGAGTGAATGTATTTGTATTTCCTTAGATTGACCTGGGTTGTCTTTTCGTCCTACGTTCCCTTTATTGCATGTTGTAAACAGTCAGAGTTATACTTTGCACATCATTGGAAGTAAAGTTCTTCAATTATTATTCAAAATAAGCATGTTTATTCATACAACCTATTTACAGCCTCTCTCTGGGTCTCTGGGAGACTTCTAGACATTATAAAGATATTTGAAAACTGGAAAACCTACTTTCGATTTTGAAAAAGAAAATATAATTTGTTTATATTTTTGTTAAACTCAAATTTTCAACACAATATTGTCACATTCGATGTAGTATGTCATATTTTTCCTTCTGAGAAGACACCCGTTACAGTTCCAGATTTGATTTGGTGTTGGTAATGGACCTTTAAGAGATCTTAAGCAATATTTATACTTGTTTTAGTGATAAGATATCTATAGAAGCCCTGGAGGAACATTTAAAATTAATATTTAAAATTAAATTCTTAATATTTAAAATTTAATACTAAATATTTAAAATTTAATTCTTAATATTTAAAATTTAATTCTTAATATTTAAAATTTAATTAAGGAAGTAAAGTAAGTTGGACTTTATATACAATAATAACTGTTTTAAATCACACTAGGACACTCATACAAACTTAATTTTAATGGTGAGGACTGGCTTGGGCGGGTTCAGAATTTTTCGAAAAGAGGATCCAACCCAGATTGTAGGGATCCGACCATGGAATGGAGCATTTTGGGCCGGACCAATTTCAATGCGAGTTTTCAAAATTCCAGGGGTCTAGACACCTCGCTCCATTGGATCAGTCTATACTTGGTGTAGCCACGGACCTATATACACATTTAGTTTAATAGGGTTATTAGTATAGTAACGTGATCCAGCATGCCGGATTTGCTCGAGTCGTGCGTCGGATCATACGAGTGCGTAGCACGAGTTTGATCCGACCTCGACGAGAGCCAATTCGGCTTATGGGTCACATTACTATACTAATAACCCTTTTGTTATATACCATTTGATAATTTTCTGCGCGATAAACTAAAATAGAATGACATGCTAATCGTAAAATTGAAAAAAAAAACCTTTTTAGCGCGAAATATACGTAGTGTGCGACGTAAATTTATTGACGTCATCGTATAAACAACTAGTGACGACCCAGTCAAAAGCGACGTTATTAACGACATGTGCATTTGAGGGCCAATTGAATACACTCTTACAAATTTGCCGCGCTATTTGTATTGCACGTACATACAATACGGATTTTTTTTCTGTCAGGCCATATTTGATGGTTGAATAGAGGCTGTATCTTTGGCAGAATATTTATAGGTATATAATAAATACCTATACGTATTATGTCAAAAATACAGCCTTTATTCAACCATCAAATACGGCCTGACAGAAAAAAAATCCGTATTGTATGTACGTGCAATACAAACTACAGTGCTATCATTTGTAACAGTGCATTCAATTGGCCCTAAAATACACATGACGTTAAAAACGTCGCTTTTGACTGGGTCGTTACTACCTGCTTATACGATGACGTCAATAAAATGATGTTGCACACTACGTATATTTCGCGCTAAAAAGAGATTTTTTCAATTACAAGCTTAAAATGTCCTTTTCATTTAGTTTATTCGCGCAGACTTATGTCAAAAGGTATATAATAAAAGGGTTATAAGTATAGCTATGTGATTTATAATCCGGATTGGCTCTCGCCGAGGGCGGATCATACTCGTGCTACGCACTTGTATGATCCGACGCATGACTTGGGCAAATCCGGCATGCTGGATCACGTCACTATACTGATAGCCCTATTATATAGGTTCGTGGTGTTGCGTTCAAATTAAATCAAGTAAGTTTGACTTAAACTTATACTAAGTAAACATGCTTTTAAATGATTAATTTCATGTCAAGTTCATATTCATACACATTTACTCTGATTTATGGCACTTTGATTATTTCGTTAATTTATCTAATTATTTACACTGCACTTTCTCTCAATGTCCTCTGTCTGTATGTAAAGCTTAAACAAATTACCTTGAATACTTTCGGAAGTATGTTCCGGACAAAAGTGTTATACGAAAAATCAATAAGGGGAGATAACTGAAAAATGGAGTAAGGTATGGTTATGGTTCTTAAATACTGCACTGCATCTTAATGTCCTCTAAATGTGTATGCAATTTGAATCAATTCGGTTCTGTACTTAAGGAGTTATGGCCCGGACAAGAAAAAGCTACGTCAACTGAAAGATAAACATTGTGTACTCTCTAGAGGCCGTTTTTTTAACAGGAACAACTTTAAACTTAATGAGAATGTTTGTCTGGATGATCTCTAGATCAAGTTTAAATCTGTGTCATATGGGTATATAAACTAGGTCACTAGGTCAAATCAAAGAAAAACAGTGCGGACACTAGAGGTCATATTTTCAATTGGAACGACTTATAATTTGATTAGAATGTTTGTCTCGATGATCCTAAGGTCAAATCCGAAACTGGGTCATGTGGGGTCAAAAAGTAGGTCACTAGGTCAAATCAAAGAAAAATAATGTGAATACTTTTAAGGTCATAGTTTTACCTGGAAGTATTGAAACTTGATGAAAATGTTTTTCTTGATGTCATTTAGGTCCAGTTCGAATTTGGGTTATCTGGAATTAAAAACTAGGTCACTACATGTAGGTCAAATCAAAGCCTCTCGGCCACAGAGGTGGGTCAGGTGAGCGTTAAAGGGTCATTATGGCCCTCTTATTATTTCATTTATTAAATTAAAAAAATGCAATGTGTTTAAAATGTTTATGAAGTATTTACTGTTTATATAAAGCAATTATCAGTTTGTCTTAATTTATAATCTTCCTGAATTTCAAAGAAAGAGCGGGATTCAACTGTTAGTTTTGACAAAATGTGGATATGTAAAGGTCAAACAAGATTTTTTTTATTATACTCATGAAACATGATCATTGGTATAACATAACAGTGCTGTATCTTGTTAAACATACCGTGAACTTAGCAATCATTATGATGAACAAAATTAAATAAGAAAAAAATCTCATTTTTTCTTCAGAAAGTCAATACAATACTTAGTGTAATTTCAGTTACAATAGTATGGAAGCCCTGGAGGGACATTTAAAATTAATATTTAAAATTTAATTCTTAATATTTAAAATTTAATTCTAAATATTTGAAATTTAATTCTTAATATTTAAAATTTAATTCTTAAAATTTAAAACTTAAAACTTATCATTCAAAAAGGACGCGGGAAACCTTACCGTTGACAGATTGACGCCATGAATAGCGGCAGCGAGAATTCGAGTAGCCAAGGAAGTAAAGTTGGACTTTATATACAATAATAACTGTTTTAAATCACACTAGGACACTCATACAAACTTAATTTTAATGGTGAGGACTGGCTTGGGCGGGTTCAGAATTTTGTTCGAAAGAGGATCCAACCCAGATTGTAGGGATCCGACCATGGAATGTAGCCTTTTGGGACGGACCAGTTTCAATGCGAGTTTTCAAAATTCCAGAGGTCTCGACACCTCGCTCCATTGGATCGGTCTATACTTAGTGTTGCCACGGACCTATATACACATTTAGTATATACCTATACATATTATGTCAAAATACAGCCTTTATTCAACCATCAAACACGGCCTGACAGAAAAAAAATCAGTATTGTATGTACGTGCAATTCAAACTACAGTGCTATCATTTGTAACAGTGCATTCAATTGGCCCTAAAATACACATGACGTTAAAAAACGTTGCTTTTGACTGGGTCGTTACTACTTGTTTATACGATGACGTCAATAAAATGATGTCGAACACTACGTATATTTTGCGCTAAAAAGAGATTTTCTTCAATTCCAAGCTTAAAATGTCCTTTTACAGTCCAACCTCTCTAAACAACACCTCCAAAGAGAAAAAAAACTCTACAAAGACATATGTTTTATTTCCCAAAGCAGTTATATATGAACAAATCAACCTCCATAGAGCAACAACCTCTGCTAAACAAACAGAAGTTGATGTTCCCTTTGATGTTGTTGTACAGAGGTTGTACTGTAGTTTATTCGCGCAGACTTGTGTCAAAAGGTATATAATAAAAGGGTTATAAGTATAGTTATGTGATCTATAATCCGGATTCGCTCTCGCCGAGGTCGGATCATACTCGTGCTACGCACTGGTATGATCCGACGCATGACTTGGGCAAATCCGGCATGCTGGATCACGTCACTATACTAATAACCCTATTATTCGTGGTTCGTGGTGTTGCCTTCAAATTAAATCAAGTAAGTTTGACTTAAACTTATACTAAGTAAACATGCTTTTAAATAATTAATTTCATGTCAAGTTCATATTCATAAACATTTCAGGCCTCCAAAAGTTTTACTCTGATTTATGGCACTTTGATTATTTTGTTAATTTATCTATATGTAATTATTTACACTGCACTTCCTCTCAATGTCCTCTGTCTGTGTGTAAAGCTTAAACAAATTTCCTTGAATACTTTCGGAATTATGTTCCGGACAAAAGTGTTATACGAAAAATCAATAAGGGGAGATAACTAAAAATGGAGTAAGGTATGGTTATGGTTCTTAAATACTGCACTGCATCTTAATGTCCTCTAGATATGTATGCAATTTGAATCAATTCAGTTCTGTACTTAAGGAGTCTACGACAACTGAAAGATAGCATTGTGTACTCTCTAGAGGCCGTATTTTTAACTGGAACAACTTTAAACTTAATGAGAATGTTTGTCTGGATGACCTCTAGATCAAGTTTAAATCTGTGTCATATGGGTATAAAAACTGGGTCACTAAGATTTAAAATTTAAATTTTAAGATTTAAATTTTAAAATTTAAATTTTAAGATTTAAATTTTAAGATTTAAAATTTAAGATTTAAAATTTAAATTTTAAGATTTAAAATTTAAGATTTAAAATTTAAATTTTAAGATTTGAAAATTCAATTTCAATATTTAAAATTTAATATTTAAAATTTAATATTTAAAATTTAACATTTTATTTTATAAATTAATTTAACTTCTGTTTTTAAGATAAATGTTTGAAAAAATGATTCAGCGCAAAAATGAAACTACTGACTCTATGATGCTAAGTCATGAAGGGGGGTTTAAAATACTTTGGCAATATTAACCACCAATGAGACGGCGTGTTGCGTGCAATATCCGTGTTCAAAGATCAAGGTCATACTTAGAGGTCAAAGGACAGAATTGGGCCTGTCCGGAGCATAACTTCATCAGTCATGAGGGGAATTTAAAATAACGTGGTACAATTGTTGACCACCATGAGACGGTGTGTCGCACGCAAGACTCATGCTCAAAGGTCAAGGTCACACTTAGAGGTCTTTTTTTATACCTACATGTTTATACCCTTTTTGATGCAGTTCTCAGCGCCTGCTATAAAATAAGCATTCTCTTCATGCCAGCAGGCTCGACATGTTGCCCTTGGTCATGTAGTTAATGTAAATCTTAAATTTAAAGCCTTGATATGAAGACGAGTGTTTTTGGACCACTACCATCCTACTGGTATGATCATTGATTTGCATTGGAAATTTACATTACCAGTCTGATAGGTTGTAGTAGTTTGCTTCTTTTACATGACTTCAATTTGCAAAAACCTTGCCACAGGTTTGGTAAACAAACTTTATGTATATAAGAAGTCCTTTTTAAGGCCAAACTTGTAAAGAATGGGTTGTTAATAAAACCTCTAATATATTTACAGGCAACTGCTGAGAAGAAAGGCGGAGAAGCATAAGAAATCAAGCCAAGTGTCTGGGAGTCCAGAGAAAGATCAATATGATCCGTTTGAAGATGGATATTTGATTTCCAGAATAGAAGTACAGAACACAGTCTTCATAGAAAGAGATGATAATGTTTATAATTTTCCAGAAGCTTCGTCGCAGCAACAGTTTTTATTGAATGGACCAAATCAAATATTCAGTTTTGAAGTTGATGACAGTAATTGTTTGGTTCTTGGTGCAATCACAATTGCTCATAATAATAATTACATTTATAAGTAGTTGAAAAACGTGAATTTATTTTGTAGTGGTATCAATCGTTGTGTTGTTAAAGTAAATGAACCAAGAAGTTACCATGTCACAGTTGTTAGCAATGTTGATTCTTCAACTCAAGGCGTGTCAGATAATGTTAATTTAAAGGTTGATGTCGTGATCTCGTCAGCCAAGACCCATATGATGAACAATGGTGCACAGTTGTAGACAATCAATCCAGCTTCACATTCACAGATTATCAACCCAGCTACATATCCTCAGATTGACCACGCATCTGCACATTCTCAGATTATCCGACCAGCTATAGATCTTCAGATTGACCACGCATCTGCACATTCTAAGTTCTAAGTTTATCAACCCAGCTATAGATTTTCAGATTGACCACGCATCTGCACATTCTCAGATTATCAACTCAGCTATAGATCCGTAGACTGACCACGCATCTGCACATTCTCAAGTTAACAACCCAGCTATAGAGCCTCATTTTGACCACACATCTGCACATTCTCAGATTTTAAACCCAGCTATAGATCCTTAGATTGACCACGCATCTGCACATTCTCAGATTATCAACTCAGCTATAGATCCGTAGACTGACCACGCATCTGCACATTCTCAAGTTATCAACTCAGCTATAGAGCCTCATTTTGACCACACATCTGCACATTCTCAGATTTTAAACCCAGCTATAGATCCTCAGATTGACCACGCATCTGCACATTCTCAGATTATCCACCCAGCTATAGATCCTCAGATTGACCACGCATCTGCATATTCTCAGATTATCGTGTTACTTGGGCAACTGTTACATTAGGGATGCTACCAAAGATGTCAAAGTACTACTATTTCTAACACCGAAATTTTGACAAGGTTTTTTTAAAAACAGTGCTTTTGTTAAACATACGTATAAAATTATACATCGTTTTGAAGATCTCAACTTCTTGTAACAAACTTTTTGTTTAAAGATGTCTAAAAATCATTTTTAAGTCGAAAATGATAGGGTTTCTTGTCATTGTCAATTTCAGCCATTTTAGCTCACAAGATTAAGTAAAAAAACATTATTTTGACTTAGTACTTACGTCATTTTAGCTCACAAAATTTAGAAAAAATCATTGTTTTGACTTACTCTACTATCGTATCTGTTTAAATATTTCAGAATCTCTTAATTAACGTAAAATAAACAAAATAAAATTTGTGAAAAAGCCTGTCACAGACTTAGTGGATCAAACAGTAGTATACGAAAGTTTGTTTGCAAGTTCATTTTAAAACAACATTTAAGATGCATAACTATTTACATTTAAAACTGTTCAGAAATGAATAGAGCTCTGTGTTTAATTCAATAAAGAAAAAAGCTGATATATCTTGATTCCTTTTTAGCTCAGCTCAAAGGTGAGCTATTGTGATCGCCCGTTGTCCGTCGTCTGCCTGTCTGTGTGTCAACATTTACCTTGTGAACACAATACAGGTCACATTTTGTAATAAAATCTTCGTCAAAATTGGTCAGAATGTTTATCTCAATGATTTCTAGGTCAAGTTCGAATCTGGGTTAATTTGGGACAAAAACTAGGTCACTAAGTCAAATCAAAGAAATATAGATGCCGTATTTTCAACTGGAACAACTTCAAACTTAATAAGAGTGTCTATATGGATGACCAGTAGGTCAATTTCGAATCTTGGTCATATGAGTTCAAAAACTAGGTCGCTAGATCATATCAAAGAAAAACATTGTGAACACTCTAAGAGGCCCTATTTTCAACTGGAAGAGCTTCAGACTTGATGAGAATATTTGTCTGGATGATCTGTAGGTCAAGTTCGAATATGGGTCATATGGGCTAAAAACTAGGTCAAATAAAAGACAAACATTGTGAACACTCTAGAGTACCTGTCAACGTATTTTGCAGATATCTCAGTAACTAGATATCAATCTCAGTGATATTTTTTTATATTATCGCAAAAAGTCAATTTTTGTGCATTATGCCACAGTCACATATAAATGACTACCAAATTACTTCACATTAGATAGCACTGGTAACATTTTCCAAAAAGAGGATCATATAGTTTCAATTTAATGTGTGACCAGGTTTGTGAAAAGATGTGCTCACATATTGCTGATGAAAAAATGAAATCGAATCTCCCTAATTTAATGTAATTCAAATGTTTGTTGTATCAATCGATTATTTAGTTCTTCATATACATCCAGTAGTGCTTCATACAAATCAAATGCTTTAATAGCATTACCAGGCATCTTTAGGTCTTGCTTTAGAATGTAAGCCAACTTCTGGAAAGCATCACTATTTCTTCGCAAATTTCAACATCCTGCAAATCAACATTAACACCATAATCAGTAGAACCTGATAGTTCTGGTACATTAAACAACATTTCTGGTCTTCCAGTACAAGTGTCTAAATTTTTCTGTGGTCGCACATTGTGTAAATTCCAGTGAATAGCAATGTGATCAAGCTTTGTTTATGACACATCTTTCGTGAATACGTAACACGACCTACTCAGCACTTTACTCGAAATCCTCTATTATTTTACGAAATGTTCATAAAATCTGAAAATTAAGCGGTGGTACATATATGCTTCCGTAAGTGACATATGCTTACATCATAAAACATAAAATACCGGTAATATTTTCATAATGATGTCCGACCAGATCCGCCTCCGTGGTCGAGTGGTTAGAGTCGCTGACTTGAAATCACTGTAACCTCCGACCATGTCTCTTTAAGTGGGGAAGTTGGCAGTGTCTTGAGGAGATTCTGAGTCTAGTACTGGTTCTTCCTAGGACGATGTTAGGTATACTGCCCGCCTGTTTAACTGACCAAATACGGTTGAAGTGGACGTTAAACTCATCCACTTGAAATGCATCCGTTACACAAAATCACAAGGATTCTGCATGAAGAGGGTTTGACGCATCAATTCGTCCGCGAGCTCTCAAATCCTTCAATATATTCATCTACCAATTTATCGTTGTTGCTTTAAATATCCCCCACCAACGTTCAATACGCTGATTTGCGGTGATTTTACCGTACAAGAAACTTTTCAATCCAGCCATGGAATCACTATGATCATTCCTGAAGAAAGGCTGTAGAAAACTTATTTGGGGATTTGCTGTTCCACGGTCGCGCGCACAATTCTTGGAACATACTGTACCCATGACTTGCTACCGTATCAAGTTAATACTATGCTATCATTTTTGGGTTATTATAAGATACGACCGACCTCTAACAACATGATTTTTCTACTGTATCCAGGCATCGCTCCGTAGATGCAAAAACCAAATGGTTTTAATTTGTCGTAACAATCAATATGCCATACATAGTTGGGTCCTGGGACAAGGTTAAGCTTACGCGCTTTGTTGAACCGTATATGTCCTGGAACGTATATATCACACGAGAGAAAAAATTCGACCGCATATGTCACACGTGTGATATATTCGGTCGAAAATAGTCTTCGCGTGAAACGTATATGGCACATGATATGTATACGTTTGACTTCGAATTTTATAGGAACACGCAAACGAATATCTCACATGCAGAAAAAGGCAAATAAAAACGAAATGTAACGATGTTTGGGAGGCATCCATATAGGTATATATATGTATAAAGGTGTAATGTTTAGAGCCGAAATGCAATGACATGATTATCCAAGAAAGTCCAAGGTAAACGACATGCGATCAACACTTATTGGAACTTAAAGGGGTAACTGGACTATATAAACCACTAGATGGCGCTGGGGCAGGTTTTTCAATAATTTCAAACATGTTTCACATCAGAGACCCTTTTTTTTAAATTTTGACAAAATTACAGAACTGTTTCCTTTGAAATTTGTTACAAAGGTAAACTGTGCCATTTCATAACAGTTCATCCAAAAATCTTAATGATATATCAGTTCTAAAAGTGACTTTGAAAACAAAAATCAACCTGTCAAGCAGACGATCTCAGATTTGAATTTCCCGGGAGGCGTGGCTAATTGCTGATAAACTCTGTGTTTGTAAACAAAGGCCACGTGGTGATGTTTATACACTTGAGAGTAGTGGCATGCATTACAGAACAAAAACAGTTTACTAACCTTGATGAAAGTTTATTTCCATAAAATGAGAATATCCTTCATTAAAATGAATCATTAAGGTAATCAAGACCTAAATAAGTAAGTTAAAAGTTAGCAGATACATGTAACGTAAACATATGTTTTTGTGCAGAAATCTATTCAAGTTGCCATAAGTTTTTCAAGTAGTCAGTATTGAACTTTTTAATTTTGGTATAAATGTCTAACTTGCAAAAGTACACAGCAGGACACAACTTCACTTGTGGTTCAATATGTTTTGTTCTTCCCCCATTCATCTATACTTTACTTCAAAAGCCCATTCTGACTATAGTATAGTTCAGTATTTTCTATAATAATGTTTTGTTGTATGATACTATTTCCTGGTTCAGGTAGTCTTCCATTTCTTGGTCAAGCCCGTGGGTATGCAGATATATAACATAAGGCAAACCATAAACAGTGTCGGTATAAATTAAAAATGTTTATGTGACTTAGACGAAGAATCCTCCTACTAAACCACTGCAAGGATCGCACCTGCAGGGTCAGTTAATATTATCCTGGCTCGTTATATATTATGATCCATTATTATCCAAGAATGAGGCTTTAGATTGATTTTACTATTGACTTTAATAATTTCTCCATTTTCTTTTTTCCTTGATGGTCTACAATTTACATAATCCCATGTTATCATCACTATGAACTTTTAAATCTGTGTCAGGGACATTAAACCTAACACAAATAGCTCCATTTACTCTCTTGATATAAACAATACATGTCTTTTTCTTATGCACTTTTTCTGCAATGCTTTATTAAAATATAAACTTTACTCTTCATCAACTACATGCATATACATTGTGTTTTGAACTGTTGTGATAATTTCCCTCCTTTTTCTGACACATGTATCAGTTTCATGTCTGGAATTTTTGTCCTTCAAAAATACACAAAACAGACCTGCATGCGGATGGCATATAATTACCAATTAATTTTGTGACTCTATCTTAATTGGGTGCTGACATATTCATTTTACCACAATGTATTTATATTGTAGGAAATTACACAAAACAGGCCTTGTGCAAAATTTGACTCTGTGAGTTAGGTGTGAAACATAGTATTTATCTTTAAATTTTCTAAAAAGGGAGAATATGAATGAATATCATGGGATAAAAAGAAAGTGAGAAGAAATGATTCAGGAGGTGGATAAATTTTCATCTGATTCCGAAATGCTCATAGATACAAAATACAAGAAACATAAAGAAGCCCCTAGTCAGCTCAAGAGCTAAAATCGTCTGCTTGCTAGTGTGATTCATTCACTCTAGTAACCTCCTCCAGTTTAATTGACAAAACAAAACATTATTATAGAAAATACTGAACTATACTATAGTCAGAATGGGCTTTTGAAGTAAAGTATAGATGAATGGGGGAAGAACAAAACATATTGAACCACAAGTGAAGTTGTGTCCTGCTGTGTACTTTTGCAAGTTAGACATTTATACCAAAATTAAAAAGTTCAATACTGACTACTTGAAAAACTTATGGCAACTTGAATAGATTTCTGCACAAAAACATATGTTTACGTTACATGTATCTGCTAACTTTTAACTTACTTATTTAGGTCTTGATTACCTTAATGATTCATTTTAATGAAGGATATTCTCATTTTATGGAAATAAACTTTCATCAAGGTTAGTAAACTGTTTTTGTTCTGTAATGCATGCCACTACTCTCAAGTGTATAAACATCACCACGTGGCCTTTGTTTACAAACACAGAGTTTATCAGCAATTAGCCACGCCTCCCGGGAAATTCAAATCTGAGATCGTCTGCTTGACAGGTTGATTTTTGTTTTCAAAGTCACTTTTAGAACTGATATATCATTAAGATTTTTGGATGAACTGTTATGAAATGGCACAGTTTACCTTTGTAACAAATCTCAAAGGAAACAGTTCTGTAATTTTGTCAAAATTTAAAAAAAAGGGTCTCTGATGTGAAACATGTTTGAAATTATTGAAAAACCTGCCCCAGCGCCATCTAGTGGTTTATATAGTCCAGTTACCCCTTTAAACACAGAGTAAACTTGATACTTGACTATATCTGCATGGCCGGCTCCTGTGGATCGGTTCCGATCCTCTTCCTGGAATGACTTAAGCAAAAGTATAATTTGTACTTTCATGCACTTTAATTTAACAACCTGTGAGACATATACGTTTCGGTGTAAACTGTCAGAAATGACCAAACGAATATGTCACATTAAACATGTGTTTTATTTACGGTCGAATATATCACACACGTGTGATATATACGTTCCGGGACATATACGGTTCAACAGCACTTTCTTTAAACGAAAACCCTCTGGATCAAGGTTTCAAGAGACCGTTGAATGCAAATACCCGCGTCTTGTGTATTCTGTTCTTAATTTTTAAATATTAAATATTTAGAAATAAATTTTAAATATTAAGAATTAAATAATAAGTTTTAAATTTTAAATATTAAGAATTAAATAATAAGTTTTAAATTTTAAATATTAATTTTAAATGTCCCTCCAGGGCTTCCATACAATAGTTCTCAACAACTCATTTCCTTCACTACATTACTACATTGTGTTGTTAAACTCTATCTTGAGATACAATAGTTTTCATGAAACAAAAATAAAATTTTACTTATAAAGACTTATTTGAAGAATATTGTAAAATGAGTTACAATAGTTTTCCAATAATCTAATATATCAGTTCCTAATCTAATTTAAGTATGAAAGTATTGTAAGTAAAGATACCATAGTATTCCAGACTATAGAACAGTTATAAAAGATACAATAATTAAAATATGTTATATTTTTTAAAAGAGATAGAGCCATCTGGTAGTAAACCAATTAAATAGTTTGACACATAATACAGTATTGCAGACATCGGCTTATGACAAAAAGTCCTATTTCATAAAATAGTGATTTACAACAGTTTTCCACCAAACCATGGCCTAAGACTACAAAGTGAAATATTGTCCACAAGTGGCTGTAATATTATAAATGATGATTTTTAATATTTAAATTTTAAGATTTGAAATTTAAATTTTAAGATTTGAAATTTAAATTTTAAGATTTAAAATTTAAAATTTAAAATTTAATATTAATATATCAAATATTTAAAATTTAAGATTTAAACTTTAACATTTTATTTTATAAATTAGTTTAACTTCTGTTTTTAAGATAAATGTTTGAAAAAATGATTCAGCGCAAAAATTAAACTACTGACTCTATGATGCTAAGCCATGAAGGGGGATTTAAAATACCTTTGCACAATTGTTCACTACCAATGAGACGGCGTGTCGCGTGCAATACCCATGTTCAAGGTCAAGGTCAATACTTAGAGGTCAAAGGACAGAATTTGGCCTGTTCGGAGCATAACTTCATCAGTCATGAGGGGAATTTAAAATAACTTGGTACAATTGTTCACCACCATGAGACGGTGTGTCGCACGCAAGACCCGTGCTCAAAGGTCAAGGTCACACTTTTTATACCTACATGTTTATACCCTTTTTGATGCAGTTCTCAGCTCCTGCTATAAAATAAGCATTCTCTTCATGCCAGCAGGCTCGACATGTTGCCTTTGATCATGTAATTACTGTAAATCTTAAATTAAAAGCCGTAATTTGAAGATGAGTGTTTTGGGACCACTACCATCCTACTGGTATGATCATTGATTTGCATTGGAAATTTACATTACCAGTCTGATAGGTTGTAGTAGTTTGCTTCTTTTACATGACTTCAGTTTTGCAAAAGCCTTGCAACAGGTTTGGTAAACAAAACTTTATGTATTTAAGAAGTCCTTTTTAAGGCCAAACTTGTATAGAATGGGTTGTTAATAAAACCTCAAATATATTAACAGGCAACTGCTGTGAAGAAAGGCGGAAAAGCACGAATGAAACGATAATGTTTATAATTTTCCAGAAGTTTCGTCGCAGCAACAGTTTGTATTGAATGGACCAAATCAAATATTCGGTTTTGAAGTTGATGACAGTAATTGTTTGGTTCTTGGTGCAATCACAATTGCTCATAATAATAATTACATTTATAAGTAGTTGAAAAACGGGAATTTATTTTGTAGTGGTATCAATCGTTGTGTTGTTAAAGTA
Source organism: Saxidomus purpurata (assembly GCA_022818135.1). Taxonomy (NCBI): domain Eukaryota; kingdom Metazoa; phylum Mollusca; class Bivalvia; order Venerida; family Veneridae; genus Saxidomus; species Saxidomus purpurata. Next base: position 44,085,733 of record JAFMSR010000008.1, on the reverse strand, counting down.
ACTGAACCAGAAAGTTACCATGTCACAGTTGTTAGCAATATTGATTCTTCAACTGAAGGCATGTCAGATACTGTTAATTTAAAGGTTGACGTCGTGATCCCGTCAGCCAAGACCCATATGATGAACAAGGGTGCACAGTTGTAGACAATCAATCCAGCTTCACATTCACAGATTATCAACCAAGCTATAGATCCTCAGATTGACCACGCACCTGCACATTCTCAGATTATCCGGACAGCTATAGATCTTCAGATTGACCACGTATCTGCACATTCTAAGATTATAAACCCAGCTATATGTCTTCAGATTGACCACTTATCTGCACATTCTAAGATTATCAACCCAGCTATATATCTTCAGATTGACCACGTATCTGCACATTCTCAGATTATAGACTCAACTATAGATCCTTAGATTGACCACGCATCTGCACATTCTCAAGTTATCAACCCAGCTATAGAGCCTCATTTTGACCACACATCTGCAAATTCACAGATTTTAAACCCATCTATAGATCCTTAGATTGACCAAGCATGTGCATATTCTCAGATTATCCACCCAGCTATAGATCCTCAGATTGACCACGCATCTGCATATTCTCAGATTATCGTGTTACTTGGACAACTGTAACATTAGGGATGATACCAAAGATGTCAAAGTACTACTATTTCTAACACCGAACCTTTGACAAGGTTTTTTAAAAACAGTGCTTTTGTTAAACATACGTATAAAATTATACATCTTTTTGAAGATCTCAACTTCTTGTAACAAACTTTTTTGTTTAAAGGTGTCTAAAAATCATTTTTTAAGTCGAAAATGATAGGGTTTCTTGTCATTGTCAATTTCAGCCATTTTAGCTCAGACGATTAAGAAAAAACAAATTATTTTGACCTACGTCATTTTAGCTAACAAAATTTAGAAAAAAAATCATTGTTTTGACTTTCTCTACTATCGGATCTGTTTAAATATTTCAAAATCTCTTAATTAACGTAAAATAAACAAAATATAATTTGTGAAAAAGCCTGTCACAGACTTAGTTGATCAAACAGTAGTATACGAAAGTTTGTTTGCAAGTTCTTTTTAAAGCAACATTTTAGATGCATAACTATTTACATTTAAAACTGTTCAGAAATGAATAGAGCTCTGTGTTTAATTCAATAAAGAGAAAAGGTGATATATCTTGATTCCTTTTTAGCTCAGCTCAAATGTGAGCTATTGTGATCACCCGTTGTCCGTCGTCTGCCTGTCTGTGTGTCCGTCAACATTTACCTTTTGAACACAATACAGGTCACATTTTGTAATAGAATCTTCGTCAAAATTGGTCAGAATGTTTATCTCAATGATTTCTAGGTCAAGTTCGAATTTGGGACAAAAACTAGGTCACTAAGTCAAGTCAAAGAAATATAGATGCCGTTTTTTCAACTGAAACAACTTCGAACTTAATAAGAATGTTTATGTGGATGACCAGTAGGTCAATTTCGAATCTTAGTCATATAAGTTCAAAAACTAGGTCGCTAGATCTTATCAAAGAAAAACATTGTGAACACTCTAAGAGGCCCTATTTTCAACTGGAAGAGCTTCAGACTTGATGAGAATATCTGTCTGGATGATCTGTAGTTCAAGTTCGAATATGGGTCATATGGGCTAAAAGCTAGGTCAAATAAAAGATATACATTGTGAACACTCTAGAGTACCAGTCAACGTATTTTGCAGATATCACAGTAACTAGATATCAATCTCAGTGATTATTTTTTATATTATCGCAATTTTGTGCATTATGCTACAGTCACATATAAATGACTACCAAATTACTTCACATTAGATAGCACTGGTAACATTTTCCAAAAAGAGGATCATATAGTTTCAATTTAATGTGTGACCAGGTTTGTGAAAAGATGTGCTCACATATTGCTGATGAAAAAATAAAATCGAATCTCCCTAATTTAATGTAATTCAAATGTTTGTTGTATCAATCGATTTTTTAGTTCTTCATATGCATCCAGTGATACTTCATACAAATCAAATGCTTTAATAACATTACCAGACTTCTGTAGGTCTGGCTTTAGAATGTAAGCCAACTCCTGGAAAGCATCTTTACATACTTGCTTAGGTATTGTGTATAATTCTTCGCAAATTTCAACACCATTAACACCATAATCAGTAGAACCTGATAGTTCTGGTACATTAAACAACATTTCTGGTCTTCCAGTACAAGTGTCTAAATTTTTCTGTGGTCGCACATTGTGTAAATTCCAGTGAATAGCAATGCGATCAAGCTTTGTTTATGACACATCTTTCGTGAATACGTAACACGACCTATACTCAGCACTTTACTCGAAGTCCTCTATTATTTTACGAAATGTTCATGAAACCTGAAAATTAAGTGGTGGTACATTTATGCTTCCGTAAGTGACATATGCTTACATCATAAAACATAAAAGACCGGTCATTTTTTCATAATGATGTCCGACCAGATCCGCCTTCGTGGTCGGGTGGTTACAGTCGCTGACTTGAAATCACTGTAACCTCCGACCATGTCTCTTTAAAGCTGCTCGCTCTCAGATTTTGGTAAAAAAATAAAGTTCTTCAAACTGTATGTAAATAACGTATTTTAGAACATGTAGTCATACAAAAAGGCTTCAGTATAAATTCGTGCCACGTATATCTCTAAATTAAAAAAAATACGCTACCAAATTCAAAAGCGTTGCAAACGCTTTTGAAATTTCAATATAAACATATAGTGTAGCGGTGCCGTGTAACCGACATATTCAATCGATTTCTGCAAATTCCAACATAGATTTTTGCTTATAATTTGATTCGAGCCTTTAGTTTTATATTTATGTATAATTATATCCATTTTTAAAAAAATATTTTTTTCAACGGTAACTGAGAGCGAGCAGCTTTAAGTTAGGAAGTTGGCAGTGTCTTTAGGAGATTCGGAGCCTAGTACTGGTTCTTCCTAGGACGATGTTAGGTATACTGCCCGTCTGTTTAACTGACCAAATACGGTTGTAGTGGACGTTAAACTCATCCGCTTGAAATGCATCCGTTACAAAAAATCACAAGGATTTTGCATGAAAAGGGTTTGACGCATCAATTCGCCCGCGAGCTCTCAAATCCTTCAATATATTCATCTACCAATTTATTCCTTGTTGCTTTAAATATCCCCACCAATGTTCAATACGCTGATTTGCGGTGCTTTTACCGTACATGAAACTTTTCAATCCAGCCATGGAATCACTATGATCATTCCTGAAGAAAGGCTGTAGAAAACTTATTTGGGGATTTGCTGTTCCACGGTCGCGCGCACAATTCTTGGAACCTACTGTACCCATGACTTGCTACCGTGTCAAGTTAATACTTTGCTATCTTTTTTGGATTATTATAAGTACGACCAACCTCTAACCACATGAATTTTCTACTGTATCCAGGCATCGCTCCGTGGATGCAAAAACCAAATGGTTTTAATTTGTCGTAAGCATCGATATGCCATACATAGTCGGGTCCTGAGACAAGGTTAAGCTTACGCGCTTTCTTTAAACGAACACCCTGTGGATCAAGGTTTCAAGAGACCGTTGAATGCAAATACCCGCGTCTTGTGTATTTTGTTCTTAATTTTTAATTTTTAAATATTAAATATTTAGAAATAAATTTTAAATATTAAGAATTAAATAATAAGTTTCAAATTTTAAATATTAATTTTAAATGTCCCTCCAGGGCTTCCATAGTCTTTCACGAAGCAAAGATTAGAATATATAACTAGTTATTATCAGCTGTAAATTAAATGCATATAATATATGACTGACGATATAGATCAACAAATGTAAATAGACGAGATTTACATGTTGTCTTCGGTGTCTACCGTAGAAATCAAGTTGGTTAAAAAGAGTATTTATGCCCCGATATATATTGCTGATCAATGTACAACTCGCATGAATGTGTTTCTTTTCTTCTACGATAACAATATTAACTCTACATTTGTTTTATACTGAGGTTTAAGTTTGATGCAACAGTCCTCACTTTAAGTTTAGTTTGATGTGACTCATATTTGCTCTAAATTTGTTTTTAAAAACCAGCCTAGGTTTCCAGATGAAGTTACTGCTAACATTATTAAATATACGAAATGAATGCATGTATCCATGAGTGAAAGGCAATTGTTAAAGACTCTTAAAAACCACCACAGATCTGCTTTAGCGTCAAAATTAAATCGACAGAACTGATAAAATGAGTAATGAATAAGACTAGCACGTTGCTTGTTAATTTTATTTCTCGGATGAAAAGTCCACATCTCAACAACAATATTTCACTCTAAAAGCAGAGCTAGCTTGGCGCAGATATGACTTTCAGATAAAAAACAACAAAACATAATTAAAAATAAGAAGTTACATGTGAGATTCAAACAATAGTACTAGTTAGATACTGCTTCGGGACCATCAGCTGAAAAATTCGAGTGAAATGCGTCTGATTTGATAAGAGTTTACATTGGTGATGAAAAAATATTGTTATGTAGGAAAGTATATCATCGTTTATCATCATACACTTGTGGTTGGGGGATAGTGCGTATATGTCAGAATTACAAACACCGTGGGTGACGCCTTGCGTGTACCGTAAAGGTGACTAAATGACTGTGAGAGCTGAGGTCCCTACAGGCATGTAAAGCAATATGCAAGTGGTGAACAGATGGCCTTAACATAGTTTCAACACTTAACGGCGTTCATGCATATTACATTTTAGATGCAAAAAATTTAATGCGCGCTATATAACCTTGGAAGTCGATGCGTCATAAAACACTATTCATTCATGCAAAATAATGTCAAGATATGATATTCCAATGGTAATCTAGAGAGGATGGTTTCGCCTGAAGCCAGACTAATTTCTATGAATAAGATTGAATTTATTAAAATAAATAGGCTATCTCAGGCATCTTATGTCTGAAGAAATCTCGAAAGATCCAGAACAAAATCTAGTTTTCAAAATTGGTCTGCAAAAGTAAAATATGGTATTATTTTTAACACTCGGTATTTCAGATCTGATATGTGGAGAAATTTGTTTCTCGGCAAAGTAATATTTTCTGCTTGGAAAGATGGAAAGAAGGTTGTCTAGCTCATATTGATTATGACCAACGATATTTTACACATTTTACATGCATAAGGTGTTTTAATTTAAGAATTGCTTGACAAAGATATGAATTCTACTCCACTGCACCAAAAGCTATTAATCGTAGTTTCATACTATACAATTATACGTATATGATTGTAAAATATATGATATTAGTAAAGTACATGTAGTAGAAATTCGAGACCCACCAGTGAAATGTATCGGCTTTGTCCTTAGGCAAGAAACAAACAATGCTAGGTTGATTCCATCTGGAGTGAATTTTGAGAACTTTTAACAGTAAAACCCTGTTCGCCATCGACTGTAGAAAATGAGTATATAAGTGAAAATATTCAGTTTTAGTCTTTCTAAACAATTTCTTACACAGACTGTGAAGCACTGCCTAACACTACACAAAATAAACTATGAATTAAAATAGTTAGTAAAGAAAGTATTTGATAGTAGTTTTCTGTTAACAAACAAATTTCAAGAGAAGAAACTGCAGTGTAGGCTTTTCTAGCTTTATATGCGTGTGATTACCTTTCTAAATGTAATGCCAGTAAAGAAGAAAAAAGTAAACTGCTAATAATCTTATACATATGCAAGTTATTTCAGGTACTTAAAGTAAAGATGTTTCAAACTTAAACTTAGATCAAAAGAGACCTATGAGTAATAAATTACATTTAAGATGATATCTAAGATTTTACTAAAGTAATACAACAATGCCAAGTCTGTGATTCACAAGCACCTACGGTGTAAATGGTGTGTAAAAGATTTTGAGCCTGTATAGATAACTCGTTAATTACTTAGTTTGTTGAAAATGGGTTACAATGTGTTTTATTTAGATATACAATGTAATCTCTGCTAAATTTGTCGTAATGAAACTGCTCGTGTTGGGCTTTATTTAAGATATTTCTGCATTCTCATTCGTGCAGTAACAGTGACTATCCAACAAATGATATGAATCTATATCTATATATCATATCAAACGGTATTTCATTTGTATGTTCTGTTCATATCCTTTTCATTTCCTGTAGTTCTCAGGGTTGGGACAAAAGAACACTGACTCACTCTGATGGCCACAAAAACATGCTGGAATGCTCTGCCCACTACTTGTTTGTTTATAAGCTGAGGTCTTGTTTTGCGTTGGTTTCAAGACCTTCAAGCAGTTACTACTAACGTAGTAGTTTGCGATCATAACCTGCAACCAATTATTCTTAAGTCATATTCTTACTTCTTTACGTATATAACAGATTGGATAGCTGAAATATTTACTGATCAAAACTTCAAAAAGCAGCACCGGTAAATCTATATGCCTGTGGCGTAATATGTCGCTCATAAAGAATTTCTGTCAAAATGATTTGACAAAATATTGGCTTTAAAAATATCTAAACATATTCATACTTCTACACATGTCTTTTCAACGTACTTCTTGTGATGCATGTACAATAGTCGCCATAGCAACGTCATGTTGATTTGATCAGCCCAGCTACAAAGAATAAATTTACTACTTATCCGAGCAAACTTTATTCATGGAAAACTGTTTCCTACTTCTTTCTTTTTTCATGTTCTGTCCTGCAAACCTAAAATGAAAGGCTCTGCATTCACGAGAAGACATAGATTGAAGATTTCTGTATGTTGTTTTTGGTATAGCATTAATGCATCTGATAATCGACGTCCTCTTATTTTCCTGGTGCCATTGCCAGGCAGTCCGATCCTAGTTTGTCTTCTGCATAAAGCGTAAGGTCTTTGTGAAATTGCTGAACAATTTACTTTCTTCAAGTAAAACGAAGCGAAACATTTCTCTCAATATTATTGCACTTGATTCCTTTCCTTCCATCTAAAGCCATTATCTCCTCTTATTAAATAAAATTAAACGCTATTCGTATAAAAGTTTGTTCTCACACTGCATGCAGTTCCATACAATTTAACGGAAAATATATTTATGGACTTGTTTTTGAAAACATTTTTGAACAGTTATTGATAAATCGACATAACGTTGTTATGGCGACTTTAGACCGTCCATTGTTGAATGTGAGTCTGAACTTTTTATTGTGAAGTCAACGTTAAAGTAGTTATATCCAAACATTTGCATAATCATATCGAGTATAGAAGAAATAACAACTCTGACGTCATTAACTTCTCTGCTGTGACAACTAAATCACTTAATTGTTGTGATCACAGAAGGCGATAGTAAACAACATTGTTTTCAAATCAACAAAAATGTATCAGGAGCTTAGGTATTGGATCTGAATAATAGCTTTGTAACACGGAGGCCTCTTTAAAACTGACGTCAATGTACGAAAGCAGTAGATCTATTGCATTATACTACATATCACAGTGTCAATAAGGGTTTGTTGCAATTTATTATTCTAGACACATAGTCTGAATACGATAATCATTTCCCAAAGGCACTTCCGTTGTAACGTCTTTTCTGATTGGGTACGCCATTTAGATTGTTAAACAACGTATATACTAATGGAAATCGAATAGTTTTTCTTAATTTTCGCATTTTAGCATGCTATTCAAACACACAATACGCTTAAATGCAATTAGTACAAATCGTTCAATTTAACTAATGTCTCGGAAAACGTCCTGTTTCAGCTCATGGTCTCTTTTTTCTTTTTCAAATTCCGTATCTTCAAGCAAACATTTAGAAGCAATCTTTGATTAACTTAATAATAACATTAACCAGTAGGAGGTGCTATCATAAAAAGATTTCTTCGAATTTGGTGTACCAAACAATTGCACTACACTAAATGATGTTAAATGAATTCTAAAGAACATCTGTTGGAAACAGATAATGCATTAATAACAGAAAAAATACAGACAGGGTTTCATGCCAGGTTGTTTCGGAGATAACGCGTTAGATATCCGATCATGTCTAGGTCAGATATCTATAATATAGTTACAATCTTTATCCTAAATGACTGCCAATTGAATCACCCTCACATAGGACTTTTAAAAACATCGAAGGCAAAATTAACACCTGAAATGTGGCCCGCTCATTTAGCATTTTTGCATGCTCATAATCTCTACATGAATATACTCTAATTCTATGGTATCCGGACTATACGCACTAGGATTATTTGTACCTACAAAAGACATAACTGATATATAGTGTACAGAAATATGTTTCGTTAAAACTGTCTGACCGTGTCTTACCAGAAAAACGAGGACAATTTTAGTCTAATTATTTGTTCCGTGTACATTGTTTTCTGCATTTCTCATGATTGGGCGATCAGTCGGTTCGAATTTACAGGGACGGACTTAAGTTGACATATATGTATAACCTTTGCTGGATATACTTTTGTCATGTTTCATCTTTGTAGTTGATGTTTCTTTTCAAGTGACCAAGCTTCTGTCATAATTACCAAAATCTTCAATTTTTTATTATTTGCGATCAAACCAGGATAAGTTTCAAGTTTTGTTCTCTGTTGTCTTCATTCATTATCTTTGCATTGCCATAAGGCCTCGAATATTGTTGATAATATTATCCAGTCACCTGAATAGTTTGATCCAATAGGTTGGCCAGTGATGTAACCATGTGTTTGTAATCACTTCTGACTGCAGCTCTAATATCAATATTTTAATCTCCAACTACTGCTAAGTCTAATCTAGACTAATGTGTGTGGCATCGTCTGAACAGCTCTGTCAACAAGGAATGGTCACACTATCAGGTACTAGATACTAGCTCATATAATCGTGAAGTAATGCCTTATATTTGTTCCGTTTTCAGCACTAATATCGCATATTTTATGGCAGATATGTTTTTATAAAAAAGAATATGTACAGTAAGTATGCTATGTAAACGAATTCAGTTCTTAATCAAAGAGTGCAGAGGATCTGAACAGCAAAGTTAAAAAAACAGAATTAAGTAAACCTAAACAAGACAAAGAATGAAACATAATAGTCTGATATTTAGCAACAAGATTCGGTTTTAAGATGCATGTTAATTGACTTTTCGCCTCTTCACAAACTCAAATTATACAATGACTTAGTAATGCTGCTTGTCTGTCACACAAATTATATCTTTCACAAACAAATGATATTGCATGAAGCAGTAAAACATATAAACGCCAAATATTTCTTTACCACAACCACTTGATTCGAGCAAGTCCCATGGCGTTTGAAACAATCTAAGTTGGCAGAACAGCAAATAATGCACACACTTCACTTCACAAAATGCTTGCTCTATTACAGTTTCTATAGAACTGTAGAATATCATCAAAGATGTGTCTAGAGTATAGCCTTATCATAATTATGTTCCGTATTAAATACTTCTAATGCATATATTTTTTCCCAGAAGCTGGGAATTCATAAATGTTATGCAGTGACTTAGCATTGCAATGTGATTTTGTTATTACAGCCAATCATGAAATGGTAATTTATAGACAGAAACATGCTTACTTGGCCGTTTTTGTTTTTATTTTTTTCCGGACGTTAACTTTTCCATATACGTTCAAACAAAAACAAAAGCTGCACACTTTCCTGTTTTGCTGACAAAAGAACTTCTCTAGATTGAATGTAAAAATTCGTTAGAAAATCTGACCTGTAGAGTCTTATCTTAAAAACGGTCGATCTGTATGCTGGCAACAGTGAAGGTATTGTTTAAGACATGAACAACTGTTCATGGTGATAAGGCAGTATTCTAACATGGTTTAGTCCCTTTAACTTTGGTTGTAGACTTTATTTTTAAAGCCACTTCGGTACCGTATAGTGATTCTTGCCCAAAAGTGTATCTTCTGATCATTTTTTCTTTGCATATTCAAATACTTTAAGGAACCCCCACGTACACACTGACCGAGATCAGTCGTTCAACGAACACGTTTAAAAACGTCATCTTTCACTATAAGTTTATGTGAGAACCAATATGCCTGGAAGCAAGGCAAGGTGGAACTATATTGTGACAGGTTTTAGCTATAAATGCACAAAATCCTCATAACGAAGTATATTGTAAGGGGAAGTAACCGCTACAGGGAGTTTGATAAAAAGAAATGCCACTTTTTGACAACAATATTGAATTCGCACTTGGCTTTCCTTATCAAGTTGCAGTGCATAGTATAAAGCCTTTACATACACAGAGGCTAAGTACTCGTTAATTGTACACATTTAAACGGAAATCAATCTGTCGTACATTTTCAACAAGTTTGAACTATTTTTTAATAACTATCTAAAAAAGACCATGAAGCTTCTACAAGACAGTTGTGCCCTCACAAAAGTTTTGGAGGTGAGGAACAATTATTCTTTGGCCAATGGAATTTTGTTATAATTGTGCAATGAATAGTATTTAATATGGCGCTACATTTTTCAGACCAGTGAATTCAAAAGTCAAGTTTATTGACAGCTGTAATCCCATTTGTAATTATAATAATCGTAAATGACATTTTTTCAAGTAGCTCAACATATTTTTATGCTTCCTTTTCAAATGACAAAACTGGGGGGGGGGGGCTTTTATTGTGCGTGTATTGCAGCTATCCATGTCGTGTGAGTAATATCTGGTAAAATCAATTTTCTTAAGTGCAACATGTTACATAATGCCTTTAAGAACATGCTTCTTTCAATCTGCATCACTTACATTTCCTCATAAATATCGACCTATGGGTAAAAGAAACGGATTTTTTTGCGAGCATGTAAATGACATCTGGCAACAATTATGTGCAGTGACATCCATTTCTAACACAGATACTTACTAAACACTGAGGTTTATTGGACTTCAGTTGACTGAGAGTTTAATACACAATGAAATGAAACTTACTCATCTAAAAAGCAACTGATTTTGTGGCTCGGCAATATGTACAGCCTGTTTACCTTGCAATTAGAAAATTTATGTTATTAGTGCTACTGGATCCTCTATTAGTTAATATATGCACCAGTTAATGCAACCAATAAAGGGTTCTTACTCATAGTAAATTTACCATGTGTAGTTCTGCATTTTGCCTCATACATGAATGTTACACTCTGCACATAATACGAAATCATGTAATTGATGCGTTTAGACATATGATGTGTTTCTAGCACATGTATAGAATTTGTAAAACTTTCTTTCGCTTTAACTTTACTTGCAATCATAACATGTTCAACTATCTTTTTTTACCTACATGAAACTATTTGAGTAAGAATACAATGATGTGAGACCTGTTCGATCTTCTTTGTTGATTTGTCTGGAAGAAAGATTTATATATCATATATTATATGTCACTGCTGAAAATCAAAATAACACGAAAATCTAATGACCCTGTTTTTTATTAAACTAACATATTGCTACTTAATTTCTGGAAAAGCAATTATTAACTTTTTAGCAATATTAATCTTTATTTATACATCATCAAAGCAAGGTGCTAAATGCAGCATTAGCTATAGTTCGGGTATCGTAAACTTTTATGTAGGTGGTGTATTTTTCAGAATAGGTACACATGTATCAATTTTCAATATATTCTAATGTAATATGTCATAATTTATGATGAAAAATTAGGGAAAAAGGTATTTTATATTTATCTGAATAAATATTACGCTCCTTATCACTACCTCATCTACTAACTAAAATACATATAGTTTCAATGTTTGGTAAATGATTTTTCAATGATAAAGGAATTACAAGGTTTTAGAGATATGCTGCCTTCAGTTCGATTAAGACCTTTGTTTTTGAACGCAAAATAAAAAAAATAGGGCTGATATGCATATAAGAAAGATTTTCAATAAAAACTGACACAATTTTGTTTTTAAATTTTGAAGAGCTTGGAGATATGGCAGCACAGTTCTGTAATAAAGAACTGTAACAGGAACTTCTAAATACGGTGTATTTATATCCGGGCAATTTTCCTTGTAATAAAAGTTTTAATTAAGTAAATATATCAAACACTTGTCGAGAAATGAAATCTTTGTACCCCTACCACCATTTTGGTATTTGGCGAATTTTGTAAATTGAGTCAAAACTTATAACATGTGAGGTAAAAAAAATTCTCAGATATGTTCAATAGTTTTGCACTAAAATATTCTGATTGTGCCTAAGTTTATTACTGCATAATATATTTTTTAAGTTAAATAATCTTTTTTTAAATGCATGTATAACAAATATATATTTCCGGAAGTGCAAAAATCCCAAACCTCACCAGTGACCCCCTAGATTATTTTCACTTAAAACTTATTGGAACGTATATATGTAACGTAACGTTGTTTTATGTGACAACTGTAACAGACAATATCTAAAAAGCAATTTTGAAAAAAATTACATCTGCCATCAATTAAAATACCTATATTTATCTTTCATAATGATATTTATATTTATAGCTATTTACTTATTTATGAAAGTTTAATGTGTTATGTCTCCATGGATTCTGTGAAAGCAGGAGCGCTAAGTTTTCAATATTGAGACAGCCTCATAAGTAGCTATAATCACATATCAGAACAGAATCAGTACGTCGGCAGAACTGCGACCTACAAAACTGGAAGTATCGGGTTTGCTTCACCTACTCGATCAAACTCCGAACATCAATTATGAGGATCGAGAGATTAATTCCTGATGAATACGGTGCATGTAGGAGCAAAAAAGACAGATGTCATGTGCCAGTATTGAGCAATGAGAGAAGTTAGATGCTACATCTTTTAAGTTTCAAACTAATAGCTTTCACACACCAGGATTAATGATAAACCAACCGCAAATCTGTACCAAAATTTCTATTTTTTCTTAGTTCATAAAGAATCTCGACATCCACAAGAGTACGAAGACTGCTGTTCGTTTCCAGGACTTAAGTCGCGTGAAACCAGACTTCGAAATAAACTTGCAGACTATCAACTGCATTTCTTATATTTTCACGCGTAGAAGAATCGTTTTCATGCGATAACACCTAATATTTTCTGCATTTATCAATGCATCCATCGTTTTTTATCACGTCAAGCCTACCCCCCGTGAAGTGATAATACAAATGTATAGCCAAAAAGGCGACAAGCGTTGTCACTTACTTTCCTCTGTGGTTTATTGGCTATTCCTGTTGTTGATTTTAATTCACAAGCGAAGGAATAATGCAGCTGTATGTACCCATTTTAATTTGCACTTACAAGCAAATTTCCTCTAATGCTGAAAAATGATCACTTGTTTGTAAGAGTTAATCTTTAGAGCTAGTAAAAGACTCGTGATATATTCATTCGGTGTCATAGAATGGGCTATATAATGGATAATTTGGTTGGAGGTCAGTACTTGGAGCTTCGCTTAAAAAAGCGTACATTTTGGCGACACGGAAAACCGGATACATTGAAATGATACGGCATAAAGCTGTGATTTACCTTTTTGAATGCTGTCCATGTTGTAACTTACACATGGTTTTGTTTATTTTATTATGTTAAACACTTTTAGCTAGTCGTAGAGCTTGAAAGAGATCTGTTTAGTAATACCTGATTAATGAGAACGAAATTATATGATTTATTGACCTATTTCGTAAACAATTAGAGGCTACTAATTAGTATTGAAGAATCGTTGTTCCCGACCGTATGCGAACTTAGCTCATAACAACAAATATATTGCATGAATCTTCATTAGCACTCTAACTTGCTGAAGATTCACAATTAGCTAATTGGCTTACATTTCTGCACAATTTAACCCACCACTTACACCAAACAAAACAGTTAATTGATCTACAAACGTTTATTCAGTTGGCACGAAACATTTTAAATTGTTTAGCCAAATACTACCATCTGAATAAATACACATGATATAACGTGTAAAATAAATACCACTCTCCTTTCCCAAATATTTGTATGTCCTTAAAACATGCGAAATACTATTAGAAATATTGCCTGAGCAAACAAAAATAGTTTTCTGCATCATTTAGAAAAATTGATCAATGGATAAGCCTGAAGTAATGTCATTAAGTAAAGCGGCTTTCGGATATATACGTGTGCAGCCAATATCCGGTACAGTTTTATGTTTGATCGATGCGAACTTGCCATGCACTCTTTGAAATATTAACGGAACGGTTCTGCAAAAAATATGAAAGTGTATAAATTACTTTGAAATTACAGTTGTGCATCGGGTTTATAGCATTGTGTTATGCTTTCAAGGTTAATAAGAACTTGTCAGTAATAATTTAGAGTCGATTAAATGCCAGTTTTGGCGACGAAAGTTGCATAAACACTCCCTCTGTTTGGATGATAAATTGTATAGGAATTTTTACAGGCCTTCATTAGCGCATGGTTAAGGTGTCGCTAATTTGAAATCGGTAAAACGGTCATGGGTTAGAGCTGCGATACCGACTTGGTTCTTTATATGAGAAAGTTGGTAGTTTCTAAATGAGGATACGAGTCTGGTACTTGTACTATCTGCGAACGTGGGTAAGATAAACTTTCCACAATTAAATAAGTGAAACACTGTTGAACCCCCCAAAATATACACATTATGTAGACTGTGACTGATATAAGCGCATATTTATATTTACAAAGCAAGACACAAATGTATAACAATTTGTTTTTCTTCATGTTTTCTGTAAGCACAATTTGAATACTTTTGAATAAGTTTACTTAAAACTTTATGTTATGATTAGAGACTGTAAAGAATATTAAGACCATAAATCTGTTACATAGGTAAAGCCATGATTCACACCGTGCGTCTAGATCACTATGCAATACAAAGTTAGACCGCATTGGGCCGCTCGGCCATAGCAAGAAAACCACAAAAGGTTCCACAAATAACGGACATAAGTGACAACTATAAACTACACTCTAGTACCATAACTCGATAATCAGTAACCGGTTTGAAATTCAAATAGTGAATAAGACAATGATCATGATAGCAGAATGCAAGTATCATAACTTTTGTTTTGCTTGAAGTTCTCACAATTGATGAACTGTTGAGATAAAAAAAAACATTGTTGAAATTAGCATTATTTTGCAAAATATTCTTATTAAGAGAATTTATGTAAAAGGTCACCTCATTCCCCACCCACATGTGAAATCTTTGTTCTATACTTCAGTTGAATTTGTTTAATTACATTTGCTTTTGTTAATGTCTTATGCCCTTCAAGGGACATGACTTGATCAATAAACTTTGAAACGTTTGCTTAACTTTTAATTATTCAATTAAGTTTCGAATTTACATTTGCTTTGTTTTTGTCCTGTACAAAACTAAACAATATTAAAATGACTTTATTCAGACGACGAAAAAAGGATTGTGGACATTTAAAGCAGCACCTTGCTAACATTTTTAATTTTCCGGTTTTTTATTTTTTCTTGTCCAGAATGTTGTGTACCTAGTCAGTGATAAGAGGTTATTGATCAACTTTGGTAATACCACTTACAACCACTAAATATGATCATGCCATAGCGAAACAAGATACATATCTTTAGAAATCTTTAGAAATGTTATAGCTAATCGAAAAACACAAACCATACTCAATCAATGTTATGCGGTTATTATTTGTTTAAGTGTCGTGGAATCTTTTAACAATGAAATTGAAATGTCATTTTTTGCTTCGGCCACGTTAGTTTTACAAATCACTCATTACAGAATAGTGTCCCTGATGAGTTATTTGATATTCACACACAATGTATAACAATTTTCCTTCTGTTCAATACTTTCACAACATCTGCTACACAATTGGTACATATTATGTTACATGGTAGATAAACAAACTAAGAATATCTTTGCATTGGAATGTGTACATTATCACAAAACAGTTCAGCATCTCCAGCCATGACGACGAGCATCTTCCGACCACTTATCCTGAAAAACACACAATTACACTGTCTTTTCATTTAGAAAATTATCAGTTGTATCAGTTACATAAAGATGTTATCCCTGTGGAAACAATTGTAGAAAAGAACGTCGAAAGTACCTTCGATTTATATAGCCATGCTTTACGAATTCTTGAACTCGGCTGTTCGAAAATTTAACCGAATGTTTAGCCAACCGTCGATAAATGTTTGATTGAATAAAATGATTCTTAGGCAATTTGTTTTGAAGAATTTTAAGTTCTTCATCTCTTAAACGCAGAAATTTGTTTGAAAGAATCCTTTAAACTGAAGTAATATGACCCTTTAAGTTAACTGACAGTTTGCTTAATCGTCATTGAAGTTTCGAAGAAGTAAGTCCTGGAAGTCAGACACATGAACAGCACTATGAACTTCCTGGTTTTTACGCTAGATAAAAAGAGTGATTTCTTGCGATTATGATAGATATCGGAACTAATAAATGGAGTTTTTTTCTTTGAAATAACAATGTTTAAACTTGATGTTTTGCCATTGTGTGTTACGGTCTGTTGTCTCATATCCGTAGAACAAATAGAAAAGACTACTGGTTCAAGACTAATAGACGTAGCAGTACGTTTAAGCATTTAATAAATAACACTATCTGACATTTGTTTTCATTGAGTATGTTCTTATTGTATGCATAAAAGCATGCGTTATTACCTGTAACACTCTCTGACTTAAGCGACATCATTTGTCACTTACAAAGCAATAATAAGGACGGCTACATGTCTAGAGTTCGTAAAATATACGAAATTCGTATATTAAATTATAGTTAGAAATGACTTGTAATACATCACAATTCAAAAAGACCGTTACTTACAATTCTTAAAAAGACGTTTGAAAGGACGGGCACTACATAAATATCTTGATCGTTGGCGTATATTCTTAAAAAGGAAATTGCCGAAAACATGAAATTTTAAGAAAGTTAATTGGAAGAGAGGACGTTTAAAAATGTTTACTAAGAAAGTTAAGCAGTATGTAGCGCCACTGACAAGGGATGTAACTCTTCATGTTTGGACTAATGTTAAGTAGATTGGTAAACCTAATATTCAAATCCATTTCTGATACAGGTACAAATACAAGCGAGTATTTACACATTTTAAAAACAATAACAACCTAAAATACGTACATGGATAGAATCAATATGTTATTGTTGCGATCCGCATGGGTTTTCGTCTTAACAATAAGTAATAACATTAGGTTATTACTTGTTTCTGCGACATCTCAATGTCATATCAATGTCACACTCACGCAAAAAGCAGCACAAAATCAACTTATCTAATATTAAACCCAATCCTTGCATTGACCAGAGATCTGTTACATATCAACCAGAACTACAGGAGAACGTTCCGTAAACAAAAAACTTCCGTAGTTTATAAATTACCAATTGATGTTTACTGAAACTACTCAATATAGGTGCCAGACTCAGTAACCCTCAGATCAGAGATGCCAAAAATATAAGCCCTGTCGCCGATTATAGAATACAGCATTAAAATATTACAGTGTTCCCCTCGTTAATCTTTTCAGACACGAGGGTTGTATAAACACAAACTTCCCAGAGCGATTAGTGATTCTGGCATCAAAAAAGCTAGTAAAGGTAGTTTTGTTTTGTTTATTTTTGGTGTACTTTGCTTATATAAGTGATTGCGAATGTGGTGTAGCGGGCGTAAACGTTCTTCCGCATTTCATTCAATTATTGTAATTTACTTTTGGTCCGCTGGGAGTCCGTGCACTATGATACAGGAGTAAGCTCTGTTCAGGCAATGTGACGTAATTAGTATTAACACACCCTTTTCACGTGGAAACTAAAGAAAACAACGTTAGCAATCAGACGTGTTCCTGTTAATATTTTCTTGCATTTCCGCAATTATTTTTACACTGACATTGTAGAGAGGTTTAAAGGAGTGCTTGACAAGACCGGGAAAGGGTGGGGTTATAAGCCCAGATAATTGCGAATTTGAACCCTTCTTAATTGACTATATCTTAACAAAACACAGCGGACTCGACATCTTTTGTTAGACTAAACTAACCTGAACTTTAGCCCTAATAGCAAAAGGAAATAAATCTATGATACGTTACCAGCTTATGATAGAGACAGGTCTAACGTTTAGAAGCCATTTGAATAAAGATTTGAAATCTTTTGATGGTTTTATTTTAGAAAGCCATTGTATACATTATATTCTTTGCTTAAACCACGTAACCACTTTTTATTTACCTCTTACATATAAACAAAGTTTATGTGGTCTCAGGATAATGAAACGATATTTTTATGGTCCACGTTTGTTTACACGTCTTCTTTGTGGTGGTCGTCTGCTATTGCATTTGCATAATAACATATACTTGCTATATCATAAAACATTTGTTTATAGACCCTATAAAGTTAATTTGATGAGCGTGTTTGTAAATATACGAAAGATACTGCAATAAATGAAAAGTGAAAAGCTAGACACACATACTTGCATAAGATTATATAGTGCGGATGTATTGTTCGGCTATATCTTTCAA
This sequence comes from Saxidomus purpurata, assembly GCA_022818135.1. Classification (NCBI taxonomy): domain Eukaryota; kingdom Metazoa; phylum Mollusca; class Bivalvia; order Venerida; family Veneridae; genus Saxidomus; species Saxidomus purpurata. The sequence goes on along the minus strand of JAFMSR010000008.1, from coordinate 44,067,394 downwards.
ATTATTTTATGCTTTTGCAACAATTCTAGTGATCTATTGATACACCTTTTGACGCTGTCAGAAGTTCATCTTTTGATGGTAAACATTGTTTTTCAGTTTCTACCAGGGTGGTTAAAGTTAGCCCGAACATGCACGAAGTCAAGTCAGCTTTCAAATCGAAAATTTTCTTCATGAACTCCTATTAACAATCTTGTTAGTGTCTGACCTCGTTGGACCCTTGCACAAAGCATACACCCATCACAACAAGGACTATATATATAGATATCATTTGATGAACTTCATTTATAAAGGGGAGCAGTGGTGTAGAGGTTAAGGTGTCTGCCGTTCAGACCCGGAAGTTGGTAATGGGGGTCACGACCGTATCTCCTCATATAACACTAGTACTGGTTTTTTTCAGGAAGCGGACTCGAAAGTGACTCGATAAGCTACAAGCTTTCTTCACAATCGGGCTAAAATAAATGTGCATAAACTAAAACTTCATTTATATTCAATTCACCTGAATTTATCAACCACCTGTCTTAAACAGCCACTCGTTTCAGGTCATGAAAGTCAATATCAGTAGCAGTCACATGTACTAAGCATCTCCGTCGACTGACCAGTGTCTTTATTGTATACTAATTTATTTATTCTTGATTGCGAAACAAGTTCTTACAACTTAGATTAATCGCTATGGAGACTTATTCCAGATGGAATCAACCTCGAAGAGAGGCAATGTGGAATTAATTGTGTCTTGCCTTAGGACACTACCGACATGGCGATGGTAGGGATCGAACCCGTCTTTAAACAAGTTCAGCTGACAAATGTGGTACATATTGACACTTGATATCTGCTTTAAGTATAGATTTCTAAAATGGACTTGTTCATCTTAAATAAGGTAAATTAGTAAGTATTTATGATAGCAAAGATTGAGGTGTTATGCAAGTGATATGTAGACTGTACGAATGCGAAGGCGGGTCATGATCTGCACTGGTCGCAAAAGTAGAATCAACATGCTGCCAGCAGGGAAAGGGTTAAGGCGTACAGAAGCTTATGGACAACAGTTATGACTACTCGCAGCATTGCTCCTCTGTATCGATGACTGAACAAACTCTCCCGTATTACTCAAACAATATGCGTTTTTTAATCTTCCGTCGTTGATATTGCTTTGTCTATATTATTCTAGTAAAAAAAGAATAGCGTTTGTATTTGTTGGTCAATGGTTAATTTGCTAATTAATGGTAAGGCATGCGTTTTATAAAAATTTTAAAGACATTTAAATTCCGTTATAAACCGTGACCTGTTTGGCATAACAGAACAATCGGAAGGTATTGTGTCAAAATTATACATTTTATTCTGCGTAACAACAGACCTGTGCACAAAAATTTTCATTGCTGTTTTTAATAAAAATCCACTTAGCAATAAACAGGTCTGATGAAAAGATCCGGTCTTAATAATTTGATACGGACAGATAACATTAAAGAAACCCTGTCTCGTCATAAGTGGAAGCTGTTGAAAACATGTCGATTTTACAAGATTTACGATTCTTATATTTGTTGGCATAATTAATTATTTATCATAAGGTGGAGACGAGCAATGAAAGATAACGAATTTTTCACCTTAAACAAAAGTCTACCTGAAGAGGTAAAAGTTGTAAAGGAGACATTCGTGTTTGCTCTTACACCCGGATTCTCACAGTAGAAGATAAATTTGGTCATAAAACAGTTATATGAAGGTTTATGTGTAATCAAGGACTTTTAAAGAAATTAATATCAGCACAAACCGTGCGGGCGTTTTTAGCATATTGTTATAGAAAAGATTATTTATTTTTGGTATCAGCAGATACATGTCAACCTGTTCATCAGACAAAAACTGAAATGCTTAGGCTGAACATTGTACATTAAATAAAACTTTACATCGACTGTCTGCAAATTACTTGTTCTCTGTTCTTGCAACGGTTTGTTCCCCCTTGTCTATGAAAATTTAAAACCCTCAAGACAGCATATAAGGTGTATCAAATGGATTCTCTATAGCCTTCTTGACATCAATTCAGTGAATCATACAAGTGAGCCAAACTGTGCAAAAAGCAATTACCTTTGCCATTTCTTTCAGTGTAAATTTATTTATTGAATGTTGATTAACTGTGGTTTAAGTGTTTATATTTTACAGACGCTTTAAACGTTAAGGTTTTCTAAAAGACACGGTTTCAGTACGCCGAAACGGCGCTGGTGAACTTGAAACTCGTGTTTGTTTTACACTAAACCTGTTTTCTGGGAACCGATTCTGCTTTCTCAATTTTAATCCATATCTCGGGTTATAGTTTTAACAAAACATGGTTACCACTGACACATATCGAAAAAGAAATCCAGATTTGGCATGTTTGTTTAAATATTCAAGACATAATGGAATTGGTTCGTATTAAATAATTCAAAGTAATAAATATATTGTGTAATCATTAGATTAACACGCAAGAAATGTTATTTGGGTGCAAAGTTATTCTGTAGTTGCATGTAGACAAAAATCTCAAAGGTCTTTTATAAGGTATAAAATTCATAAATTTGGTCAAAATTCTGGAAAAAGACATAGCAGAGAATTCTCAGTAGAACACATATAAAAAATATAATTATCACGTGTGTAGAGCCAGCGAGTCTGCATAATAAAATGGTTTAACACACAAACAATTAGGAAATACGTTTCTGTACACACATGTAGATAATATTACATTTTATTCTTCATTTTAGTATGTTCGTTACGTTACTAAACTTTCTTAACGGTCCAACCTTTGCATGTTCTACCTACTACCTAATTGAAAACATTTAAATATAGATACATTTGTAGCATACAACTTTTTGAAGAGAAATGCGCGTCGTTTCTGTATACTCATACAAGATTACACAATGTTTACATATCACTTGTATTACATTTAAACTTTATTTATTGAAAGTTTATCGTATCAAATTGTTATCACGTGTATATTGAAAGTTTGCTGCACTTTAGCATGAGCTGAAACTGTTTTCTTAAGTAGACGGTTCTGGGAATCTTGTGTTAACACAAGTCGGGACCATTTTTCAGCACGACATGGCGCGATATTGGAAGATATATGAACACGTGACTATTTTAGCCATGCATAAAGCATATCCGCATGTGTTAATGTAAAATCTGTCTGATTCATGGATCGCCTATATTTCTTTTATGAAATAGAACTGGGAATTCAAACCCCTAAGGACCACGGGAATTATTGTTGAAGCTAAGAAGAGTTTCAGCGCACTTTACTGAATTAAAGTCGGGTTCACTCTTGACTTGACTTTTTGCTCGGCTAGAAGTTTTGCGAGTTGAACCTAAAAAAAGTGGCTAATTGTATTGAGTGGGAATGGTCTAGAGGAAGTTTTGTATAATGACATATATCCGCATTGGGAGCGGCCGTAGCAGACTTGCATTCATTTAACACTGAACAGTAATTGTTGTGGGGTCAAGTTGAATTGCTGTCTGCCAAACGCTGAAATGAAATTACATTCCTGTTCAATTGACTATTATTAGCGCCAACAATCAGGCATGCAGGCGGTGAACAGAAGATAACCGTATGAATTGTTACATACAAGTAAAACACAATCTTTACTGACAGACGCTGCAGCTATTGTCTGTTGTTCGGGTAATAAATATATCAAATGTTTATCTTTTTCCAAAAGTGAAGCAGCCTGTTAAGATATGTAAAGCCACACCAACAGACTGACAATAGTGAGAGATCCACTGATAATCTGAGTTATATATAAAACACCGAGACAAACACAATTTTATATCAATTTAGTGACGTAATGAGGTTCTTAAATCTACCTAATTGCAAGAGTTATGGGAATTTGAAGACACTCAAGTATGAGCATTTCTGCTATTTTATATAATTATAATTATCTAGTATATATCATTACAGAATGTTTCATTGCAATCTTACAACAGTTTTGCAGCTGTGAGTACAACTGAATGTCTTGTGAAGGGGAGAAATTTCAAAGATTTCTTCATTTCTTATGTAAGTATCGTAATTTGAGAGGGAATAAAATAAAACGGCATTGTTTGTTAAAACAAAACATAATCAAATCTTGCTAAAAACATATGTATAAAGTCAGTGATTTTCTTGGCTCCGGTACCTGCACAGCCACGGATTCAGCCAAACGTATCATTTGAACGTTAAGAATCATTTTTCGCTCCTGGAATAATTTCGTCTGTTTATGAACTTTTTGTTACGCAGCATGACAAGAACAAAAATTCGGCAAAGTTGTCTATTTTCAACGATGGTCAGAAGTGTGGAATCGATTGAACTTTTATACAACTTTTTGTAAGTTTGGACGTTGTAGAGGTTCGTCGTGGCAGATTTCCAGATCGATTTCTGCTATCAGAACCAGTAAAGCCCATAAATAATCCATACATCCAAGTTTCGTCACGGTCTTTGATGTACGCTAAATGCAGTCGGAAACTATTAACATTGTGGACAATAAATTGTTCCGTCCAGATTCAAAACTGGACAGATCTTTCATGCAGATGATTACATGGTTTTAGACTACACGAGGGACCCGGAATATACCGGAGATTGTTTTAGACTACACGAGGGACCCGGAATATACCGGAGATTGTTTTAGACTACACGAGGGACCCGGAATATACCGGAGAAGCACATCAAAAATGACATTAAGAGTAATTTGTTTGTTTACTTTCTTACATTTTAATGAAACATAGCTATTGGATATTGTCCATATTTACATCTCCGTTTATTTTCATTTTGAACTGAGTTATGAATTTTTGCACATTCATTCTGCATCATTGAGTGCATCATTACAGCAGTATTCGAATCTTTCTCAAATAAATACGTTCTCAGTTTGCATGAATTGCCCTTGAATTCTTATCAAACTGAACGGCATGTAAATCATGTTTCTCTGAAAAGGTGAAATAAAGAGTTTATGTCGATATTTATGTTAACACGGAATAAAAGACTTTTAACCATCAAAAGTAGTAAATAAATAGATAAATAAATAAATAAATCCTGAATATTGTTATTAGATATTGTGTTTGTACATGCGTTTATATGCGAATAAATAATGTTTAAATAACTAACTAACTAACTAAATAAATAATTTTTTTTAAATTAATAGACAAATAAATAAATAAAAAATAAGTAAATAAAATATAAATAAATAAAAGTTTACGTATGTAAGCCTCTTTAGTATAAAATATTTCTACACTGAATAGTAATCACTGTGTTTTTTTTTCCATTTCGTTTTAGTCATTATATATGATATATATATACATGTATGGTATCAATCTCCTTTGCAGAGTTACCGTTCCTTATACTCACTATCATGAGATAGTGTAAGAGAGTGGTATGGTATACGGATAAATTTAAATGCATCAGAGCCTAAAAATTATAAATTATTTTTTGTTTAATCATGAGCTTTGAATTTTAAAACTTACACTATAACAAACATACTACCAAACGGTGAAGAAGTAATTTATATTTGAACACCTTATCTTTACGCCCCTTGTGTATCTGTAGCCGAAGTATTTTAACTTTAAAGTAACTGCCTAAAGAATGTTTATACACTTGAAACATCCAGGTCGTCAATTTATGGGCTTTACAAGGGCTATCGAAAACAAATAAAAATTCAATAAGTTTTGTTGATAGATGAAGATAAGACATGTATATATTCTTCGTTTTGCAAATATTCATCTAGGCTCTATGTTTTGTATGTTACCGTTCGCCACTGAAGTAGGCATATTGATTAAAGTACACAAACTGGCGATCAGAAGGTATCTGGTCTTAGGAAGTTATCACAGAGACATTTGTTCTGGTGGATAATGCACGGTTTTTTGAAAAGGTTATTAAAGAATGGATTATATACGTGGAGATCAAGCGTTCCTTTTGGTACAGGTAAACTGATTCTGTCGTACGCTGACTGTAAACATACTGATACGGAATAGGAAATTTGCCTATAGAACACCGCTGCAACATTCTTCTTATTGGTTATAAAGCTTGGAGCTTGTTTGGAGTAGATAAACAATCGCGTTGGATAACTTTACGTTAGATTGATCACACGCTAAGTATTGGTAAGATATTTAAGTTATTTAATAGTAGATCTGTGCCTACTGGTGTGACTGGTGGTCGCATATCTGTATACTAATGTGATAATATTTCATAGACTTTCATACATCTAACGTTTATCAGTAACAGATAACATTGACTCTGTCTAACTGAGTGTTGAGCGTTTTTTGTAGATATACTACATCGCGTTATTTATTTTTTCTGTCTGCGCATTGACTTTATCAAACTTCTGTCCAATATTTTTTAATTACAATATACGTCTAATTAATTAATCAAGTTAGGTGGCATCGATTGCACTGTGTACATTGTTATCCCGTCACATGATGCCAATAACGAAATGAGACATGCAGAAATCTGTTAGTTATACATTTATTCATTACATTTATGAAATTCTGCTGGCGTCAAGTGTGTAAACAGGACTTAATTGGAAATACTGAAGCGTATTTACTTTCAATTTTAATTTATAAAACGATTTTAATTAGTAATGCTATTTTGGGCTATTGACAACTATAATTAGCATCAGATATAGATATTTCCAGAATAATCAAGATCTTTAGCTAACCGTGTGTATTTGTCAAATGGGAAAATGCAAATTAGGAACTGAAATGTACAAAACCATTATGATCGAATTCAAAGTTATAAATTCCTTTCATAAATCTTAGAAAAATATGTAGGATCAAATCTCGAGCTCTCTCGTCTACAGAACAGCAAGGTATTCAGCTTCAATTTGTGTAAACATAGACGGAGGAATTTAACGTTCGGATATACAGAAACAAGTCAAACCAAGGAAGCATGTTTCTATCCGTAAAGTACCAGCCTTTGATTCGGTGTAATAACATAATTACATAATGATGCTGAATAACTTTAGAACATGTACGAATTCCAAGCTTCCGGAAATAAGTTCATGTATACTTTACATGTATTTGATCTGGGACATATTAAAGCCTTACACTAGACATTTCTAAGAGGGGACAAAAATGAACAGATCAATAAAAAATGTAATTGCGATCCCACTGGGTGAAATAAACAAATAGTAAAAGCAAGCATTTTGTGAAATTGAGTCTGTGCAGGTTTTGCATGTCTGACAACTTCAGTATTGTTTCAAACACCATGGGAACATCGGGTGGTATTTCTGTGATTGTTCAAAACGATTGGGCGCCAGAAGCACACGTTAAAGTATTTTATTGCTTTATTCAAGATGTTTTGCTTGTTTATAGCAGACAATTACTTCCTTCCCCCACAAGGCAGTACAGCAGAGTCACTTGTATAATTTCATTTTGTGAAGAGCCGAACAGTTAATTCATATGCATATATATTAAAACACATTCTTGTCAGATACCATGGAATTAGTTTCTGCCCTTGTTCTGGTTCAGAGATACTAATCCTGACCCATTAAGTATGTTTCTTTATCGACAGATAAGGTACATACAGTTATGTTGGCATAGGTTCTCTAAACAATATCTGAAGTCTATAGTTTAAAGTGCTGTTACTCGTCAACGTGAACATTGTTATTTTCAAATTGACATTTAGCTCTGGTTAACACTTGAATAAAAAATACAGATTAGGATAGCGAATCAGTAGAATTGTTTTACTTCTACTGAATATAATTAAAAAGATGTTTGACTATTCAAATGGAGAGGGGCGTGGTGCTGTAGAGGTTAATGTGTCTGCAGTGCATCTTGGTGGTTGTGGGGTCGGACCCAAATGGGGCCACAATCTTACCTCCTCATATGACTGTACTGGTTTTTCAACGAAGCGGAGTCAAATAAACTTTCATCACAATTGAGTTAACATAGAATAGTCTGAATTAAAATGGAAAATGCGCATATTTTGTAAGGTTTTAGAAAAATATCTATGACAAATCATGCGTTATTTTGTATTGACGTTGCTGAAAATTGAACAAATGTCGAAGACTTCCGGTGCTTCAAGATTGCATGGACGAATGTATAATTCGTGATAATGTGACCATTTCTTGTTGACAGAGCTGTCCAATCGATGCCCCGCGCATTAGCCTAGATTACCCTTTAACAGTTGTTGAAGATTAAAATATTGATACTGGACATACAGTCATGAGGGATTACAATGGCATGGTTACATCACTGGCCAAATGTCGGGTCAAACTATTCAGATAACCGGAGAATACAGTCACAGGTATTCGAAGCCGTATGACTGTATATTTAAGGATAATGAAGGTAGAAAATGGACAAAAGCATAGACCCTATAATAGAAATTGGACATTTTAGTGATATTTGTATAAGAACATATGATATCTTAAAACACTATGCGTATCAAATACATGACTGTCGTTTATAGATTTAAAAGATAAATTTCTCATTTACCTAAGAACAGCAAACAAAGCAGATAGCATTACATTAGAATGAATAGTTAAAGTCAAATATAAATATATAATTGAATGCTAGATTACAATGTAACAGTCCATTTCTTTAAAACCATTCTACATAAACCGGGTATTTAGCTTTGTTTGATCTGTTTATATACAGCACATCTGCTAAATATCAAATTTATATTTCAGTCGTTTCTTTACCCGCTCGTACCATAACGGCTTTATGTTCTTGGTTATAGAAACGTTTGGACACCAGCATCCATACATCCTCATTCACCAGTGCAAATATAAGTAAATTGATATGTTACCGTCTAAAGTGGCTTTCAAGAAAGACCTTAATAAATGATTTAGACTTTCAAAAAAACGAATATTACCAAAAATTAAGACTTACATATAAGAATATGTTTGGTTGCTATTTGTACCATTTTGCCCCGCGACCCCGACGAACGAAAATCCGAGAATCAAGAAGTTAAGATTGCGGGGGCGCGGAGCAAAACACTAAACTGACGCTAATGCTTAAATCTCGACATTTCGCCCGAACCTGCACTAGTTCACGTATTTTCGTTCCGTGCCCGCGATGATCATAGCGTTTTCGGCGCACGCTTCGGCAATTTGTTTCTGTATTCTCGATTGCACCCAGCGACTTTTTGCGTCTTTTCTTTGTCAATATTGTGTGTTGCTGTTGAACACGAGATTTCGTCTTTTCGCCCCGCAACCCCGCCAAGCGAAAACATGAGACTTAAGAAATTAAAATTGCAGGAGTGCGGGGCGAAAACTCGTTTATTAGCATATACCTGTAGCCGACGACTTCGGGTCCGAATGGTTAAGACTGAGATTAGAGATTAAAGTTTAAGGTCGAGGTTTCGGGCCAGCAAAATTGCCAGGTCTTCTAAATACTTAAACGAACAGGCCTACTGTCAAGTGTTAATTATACCTTCCATGTTTGTGAAAGTCCTATGTGCTGTCATTAAACTTTCGGGACTGTTGCCCATAAGGGCATGTCTATAGATATCTTACAAAGACATGACACAAATATCAAATAACACTTTATCTCCGGAACAACCTGGCATGAAACCATGTCTGTATTTTTTTTCTGTTATTTATGCAATTTCTGTCTGTAACAGATGGATTTTCAGAATTTAATTTACATAGTGTAGTGTGAACTAATTACTTCGTATAAAAAAATCTAGAAAAAATGATTTTGAAAACATTTCCAACATCTTTATGTTGTAATTAAGTTAATCAAAGATTTGTTTCTACTTTTTTTTGCCGGAGGACACGGAATTTATAAAAAGGAACCATTATGGCAGATAAAGGAGCTGAAACAGACCGTTTTCCCAGACATCAGTTATCTTGTCTCTTCACAAGACTCAGATGAGCATATCGTGATCGATTAAATATTATTATAGATAAGAACAAGTAACTTGGAACTCTGTGCACCATCTTGTTTTTTGTGTGTGGAAATGTCTTAATAAATCTCAGAGCGCTGATTGAAAGAAGAATGATGATTATCACACCCTACCTTTATGTCTAACATGACAAATTACAACAAATACTAATCAACTCAATTACTTCTAGACAAAGTAGAAGATAAGGCTGTAATGGGTATTCTCAAGGAATAGATTAAACGTTTTTTTTTAAAACCTGTGCAAATTCAGTTACATTTAGTGTTCGACTTATGTATTCCATGTCATATGCGTGAAACGGCAAACGTATTTACCCTGTCCTTTAATCTGAAAAGAAGTTGCGACCCCCCTCCCCCCCCCCCTTCCCCTGAAAATAGAAGGAAATTAAAACAAATTAGATATATACCTAAATAAAACATACGTAACTTAGTGACAAAGTGTTTACAGTTTTAAATCATATCGTTAGTAAATCAACTATTACACTGGTGTCACGACCGTATCTCCTCATGGCACCAGTACGTGGTTTTCCCAGGAAGCGGAGGCGAGAGTGACTCGATAACCTTCAAGCTTTCTTCACAATCGAGCTAAAATAAATTAATACAAACTCATTTTGGCAAAGTTTTACAAAATAAACATACGTATTTTGAACGAAGCAAAAGCTTTAACAGTGCATTAGCACCCGAGGTGCTTGTGAAATAAATGCTAAGCAGTGTTGCTTTATTACGGTAAATCTTAGATAATATCTTAAATGATTTCTAACTCTTATATCTCTTTTTTATTTTGATTGGGGGCTGTTATATTTAAAACAGGTTTGGAAAATATTTCATACAAGTGAAGTTGTTAATAGATCTTTGCACAAATATTATGAAATTAATGAATGGGTTAACATCACTGTTCAATGTGCATAAACAATAAGAGCACAAAACTAACAGCACTGTGCAATGTGCAGCTTTAAAATATAAACGGATTTGTGCTCTTATTGTTTTTACGGGCGAAGCCCGACCATAGGTAAACGTATGTACGAGTATTTAATTGAATACTGAAAGCAATAAAATGAATGAATTCACGATTACCCATGGAAGATTTCAATTTGTCCGCACCCATGGACGATACGATAACATACTTATAACGATGCACCGTCTGTACGCAATCGCAACGTCTCGGCAGAATGAAGGGTAAGGGAATTTGCCGAAGACTTCCAATTGCGTCTACAGGTATTCTGTTGTTGTTGTCATTAAATGTCAGCAATTTTTGTGTTTGAAAACGCAACATTTCAGCTTTGTACTTTGAAATGTAAAGAGATCATATTTATACACATTCCTAAAGTTTGATGCTCTTTCTTGTGACGCTATAAAAAGCACCATTTCTTTTCGCAATCAACCCTCGATGCATGACTCTATGGATATTCGTGACCAATAATTTTCGGAACTTGAACCGTTTTTGCGTCCCCTGAAAATTCGTACCATTTCTAAAAATGAAACAGTACTGAACAGTTTTTATTATTCTGACGTATCGGTCAAACATGCCGTTATATTCCGGTATTGGGTAAAGTGTATCCACTGGAATCATGTCGCCAGTAATTCCATTTTACATTGTGCAAAGATTACGTACACACCATGCTATATATACTGCTGTATGTTTTTGTAAGTAACGTTCATTCCTTGTAATAAATATAAACAAAACGAGTGTAAAAATTTATATAATACATGTGCCACAACGCTGCGTCTTGACACACTTTAGTTTGTCATCATCTCTTAAATTGACTCCTTTTACACTTAACGCATAGAGCGGAAATTAGAATAGAATTTCACTAAAATACAGACGATGTACTTTATGTCAAAGATCGATAGGAGATGAGTACCATTACATGTATTTAATTGAATGTACTTTTTTGTCATCAGTCAGAAATGTACTGCTTAAACGAAGGTATTATAAAAGATCAAATAGTTTAATATTTAGTATGATAATGAATATGGACTGCCACAGCGCAACATAATTAAAAAAATACTGTATGTTTGTCAAGAAAATTATTAATCTTTTTTATCAATATTTTGGAAAATCTCTCACGTAAACATGCATGTATGTGACATCGTTAACATTGTATGTATTTAATATTCCTACCTCATGTTGCCATTGTACTGAGCTGAGAGTAATTAAATAAAGTTGAAAGTAGAAATCACATCAAACTTTACAAACATAATCAACAAATTTGATACATCTTACTGACTACACGGCTTCCATCGGTTATAAAAATACATAAGATACGCTATGAAGAATTCTATATCTATCTATACGTTAAGGGAAAACGTGTCATAAAATTTTGGAAGCATAATTGTTTCTAACCTGTAGATTTTACTTGTAAATATATTTTGAATGTACATTGTATTGTGAAATATCGTTATTACTACTAGTATATTTTACAAACAGTTAAACGTTTGTGACACTTTAGTGTATTGAACATGTTGTACGAATTGTTTTGACGTGAATATAACACTTCCCGGATGTTTTTTTAATTTTCGAGGCGTTTTATTTATCCTTTATTTTCATTAAATTTTACTGCAAAAAAGAGAAAATGTCAAGTACTGTTTTCGAAGTCGGGAGCAACTCGCAATGGCCACGTACAGGCACCACAACGGCCCCGGTAGAGACCACGGTGGAACACCACGAGGCCCGTAAGAGCTTGCCGTTGCTTGCACAGCTATCGCAGGGGAGTTGCACGATCAACGGTACGATGTCCATACGATACTACGGACACCGGGCAGGGAACTTTCGATGTCCGCACGGGGCCTGCAGGGCGTTACGTTCGAGAAATGATAAATTATCGTCAAACTGGATTATTCTTGTCGTACAGACACCGTGCAGGCACCGTACGAGCGCCATACGAACACACGTGCATCGTACGTTACGTTCGCCGTAAGAACTCCGTGCGACATCATTGACAATTCAAGATGGTATAAAACTAGGAATATGTTTTGAGTTCCACAAAGTACAGTCGAGGCATGGTTAAGTACGAGGTACGTCCAAGCTCCTTGCGAGTTCAGCATGTCAGTACGGAAATCCTACGATTGCATCCTCAAAAAGATCGTACGGGGCCCTGAGGCATGTGACCAGAAGCTACGATTGTACGGAGACAGTACGGATTTTAAAATTTGGTGGAATCGTACGATACGTGACCGAGGCATTACTGAACAAATGGCGTTGATTTTATCTTGTCCAATGTTATATCACAAGTGGCAAAAATACGTCGCGCAGATTCTTGAGTTTACTTACTTGTTACAGAATATAGGATTTAGGTTCATTTTAAGATCATTTTTGGTGTCGTAAATACTATTTCTCTGTGTGTAAGTTTTGTTTTGAGCTAGTATGCAAACAAACATGTCGTACACAAATATACCATATCCTGCTGTTCAAATAATCGCCAGTTAATGTTGAGCAGACGTGTTATTTATTATGTTACCATTACCATGACTCGAGTTTTAAAATTTTTATATACAATCATTTGAATGAAAACATCATTATACTATAACAGAACAACAAACAATGTATTAACTTTATTGCTGCGTGTAGTGTGAAGTGTAAATGGTTACAGCTATTGCCTACACATATATTTACTCATCCTCGTTAACCCAAACTATTCATTATGACGGAGAGAAGCGGCAGGAATTAGCCGTGGGTTCCGACGAGATATTTACTAACCATTACACCCATTTACATTTGACTTCTGTCATCTGTCTTTCTGTTTAAACAAGAAAGTGTAGTGTTGGTATCATCAGTTATAGTCCTTTATTTAAGTTAAAAAATTCAGTTTCTTTTAGATTAAAATTTGTAATATTTATTATGTGAAACAGTTCATATTACAAAAAACAGCTGTGTCCCGAAAGGCAAAAAATATTAAAAATTGGGACTTAGCAGAGACATTGTTCTAAGGTCCGCTGTCATACCTTTGTATAAACCCGAGTTACCTTGAAATATGGAAATACACAATTAGGTAACACATAGTATTAGAGCTGAAATGCTAACAGTTCATTAAAGAGGTAAGTGTGTATTTACTTGCGAATATCTACCAGGGTACATAAAAGTAAATATTTTAAACAAGCAAATCACATACACTAGCCTCATTGATAATGGCCTCTAGAAAAGTGAAGGAGCACTTACAATGTCACGTGGGGACAGTGCACAAATTGTTTATTTCGTTGAAAATATACAGACATTAAAGGCGAGCAAATATTCGCAGATTTCCTTTGAAGAGTTGTACTTTCTGTAGAGTACATATCAAACAGTAGCTTATCATATATCAGTCAATACGGTTCCGTTCTGTTGACATTCTTATCAAATGGTGAATTTGCTTCGATCGTATCATAATCGGATCCATTAACATATTAGTTTCAATAATTGTTGTGTTTGTTGTATAGATCTCGTTATTGCTACTCGAATTGCCTTATTGCTGGTATATGGATGTAGATTGTTTATAGTCCCGACCGATCCCAGTATGACTCCCATGCATACTGATACCTAACAGATTTCGAAAAGTTAGGGAATCTTTGTTTTACTTGACTGTAATACCCAGCCACTTTGTTTAAGTAGCCAAAAAGTGTGTGAAATATCAGTAGCCAAAGGTAGGTGTGCAAGCCTGCAGACCAGACACGCTTTGTCAGAATTCATTTGATGATTTCATGAAGAGGATATTCTAAAATGACTGCGGGAAGTTAAAAACAAAATGTCGCTATTGTTATTATTTTCTCAATGGTCTTTTTTTTGCAGGAGTCCGATATTTGCGTAAAAGGTTGTGTATACAGCATAACCGGCGCACAATGACTTAATAAATTCTGCGAAAAAAAAAGACCAAGAGAAAGTAACCTTCGTAGACATATGATTTATAGGAATCCTGTTAACTTCTCATTCATTTATATATATATGTGTGTGTCTTTAGCTGGTATCTATAATACAATACTACTAGAGCTGGTAATTTTGAATGGTAAAGCACATATAGCATAGCATGAGTAACGCTTATTTTTTGTTCTTGTTGTTCAGTACAGACGTTTCTTCTTATGCTATTATATAATTCATTGGACTAGTTTTAGCAGGTCGTAAGAGGTGTCTTATTTTCTCAGTCGGACATTTTATACCCATCAGTTAATTGTGAACGATATCATTTATTGATTGCTCTACCGATAAAATATGACCATTAGAACTCTCATTCACTTTTTCACCGATACAGGAATTTACCATTTGTGCGAACAAGCATTTTTTTACCAGCTTGTATGCATCGTTATGTCTCTATAAACAGAAATTGATACATTTATCTAAAATAGGCCGACTTGTTTGAAATAAAGGCCTATTTATTGTTTCATCTACCCTACGCCAAATCTCTTTTTCCCAAATTCAGAGAGATTAGTTTCTAACTTTTGAAATCCTTCAGTGTGGTGGCCAAAATGTTGGCGTAGCCTGTGAGCATAATGAACAAGTTGCTTAGTATGTAATGTTTAACCCAGTTTTACTTAGATTTTAAGAATGTGATCTTCCGACTTCCAATTCGGACAATTTTATTTCTTTGGGGGTGTTTTACAGAATTCTGTTCCAAAAGGTTAAAAACTTAAATCCAGAGCAGACGGCATCGTATTTGCGTAGAAAGATAATGCTTATACTTGGTAACACATGTGTATTTATTTATGTTGGCAAATCTTTTGCATATCTTTAAAAGTTAGCGAAGAGTCTTGTAAACAGTTTTCATTTAATATTGTTTAGTTTTTAATAAATTAAAGTTTATTTTTTCTCTTCGGAAACAACAAGACACACATAGTTTCTTTTATAAATAAATACCCAAGCTATTTTTATCTGTTTTTTGTTAAATTTTACCATCCCCACAGATATAAATTTATTATAACCTTGAATAATAGAAATTCCGTACGGAGATATGCCCACTGCGTGGTAACTAGCATCAAATATTTTTGTCAACTCAGCTTATTTATCAATACACATTTAGAATTTGATCACTAAAACAAATACCGAAGATAGAGAGATTGATGCATTAATTGATAAGCAAATAATATATCTTTTTCGAAAAAGCATATCTAATATTTGTTTTTGAATGTCAACAAGATAGAACTATATCACTTAAATATGATATGGAACTATATTTTTGTATTTGATTTATGGCTATGGTAAATAAAAATGCCTAATTTCAGAGTGATATTTGCAGAGTCATTCGTCATATTATTTACCTGTTCCTCTTGACCTGCAGTTATTATTTTGTACTCTAATATTTCTGAAACTACGAGTATATAATAATATACCAGTCTTGAACTACCTTTAGATTGATTGCTTTTACTAAAATATGTTTTATGATCCTTGTCATACATAAGAATGTGCAAGTGATGGTAGCTAGATGATTTGTCGTATTCTTAAATTGCATGGATTTATATCCAGGTCTGTACCTCGAATATTTAGTTTTATATAACTGCAAGTGTAAATCAAACAACGTTATAACGTTAATTGAAATGAATTATTATTACAATTTATTGTTTGGATATGTCTGTTTGACACTTTTGTGAGAACCAAAAAAGATAATACAGATAGAATATGCACATTAAACGCCCATGTGTGAATTTGCCTCGCTTGTATTATACCTGACTTACAAGCGCAACTCATACCAACAACCACGCAGAAGCAATTTCAAACTCATAAAAGATTACAAAGTACAGTTCGGGCGTACCACGGACAGTTCGAGAGTGCCCCGTGCCGCTGGAACTTCACGTTGTTTTCGTTCGCACGAAATCATGTTTACTACACATCATAATTTATATAACGTTATTTAGAATAAATACACGAGAATCATTTGATGAGAAACTGCTCGGAGAACTACATCGCAGTTACTCGACATCGTAAAGGTGATGACATTTGCAGGAATAATGTACTTGCTTTCATGTTCTAGTTCATACGTATCAATTATGTAGCTTGTGGAAATATATACTTATAAACTTAAAGGGACGACACTCCCTACATCTAGCAGATTATATTCTCGAAACAGAATTCTAACACAAGCGGCTGCTTTTCCTATATAAACATATAGGGAAAAGCCTGTATTTTATTTTACGATAAAATACAGCGCATTTTTTCCAAATACGACGTGCCTTAAATGACGTAACGACGTGACGTATGTAAACAAGAGCGTCCAATCGTATCTCGCGTTTAAAGGTTACAATAATGTACTACTAGGCGATAAATAAATTTCGGGTTTGTTTTCAAAGAAAATAACGTGTTAGAATCGAAATAATAAATATTCCCTATATTTTATCGTTGAATAAAATACAGTCCGTCATTTGAATGCGAAAAATCAAATCACTCGCACTCGTGATTTAATTACTACGCATCCAAATTCCTGACTATATTTTATTCAACGATAAAATACAGGGAGGCATTTCTTAAATAATGTATTCAAGGAACGCAAAATAGTAAATCAATACATTTTTAAGTTATTTAATTTGACACTAGTTATAAAAAGTGTCCCTGGTATCGTGTGATAATTCAAGGTATCGTCGTAATGGATTCCTGAGAATCTGCATTTTGTTGTTGTAATTGTATGATGTTCACGAGACTTTCAAAGAAAAAAGAGGGTTTTGGTTGACTTATATCGCTCACCTGAATAAACAGAGATTTTCTGCAATACATTATCAGATTTGGCATATTTCCTAATAATGAAGACAACAATTGTGCGTTGGAGCAGAGCTCTGTCATCAATTTTGAAACACCCAATCATCAGTCCTTTTAAGTTTCGTTGAAAATGGACCAGTGGTTCAACTTTGTAATAACATGCAATGTATGTCTGGTGTTACAGATAACTCTCGAGATCGGGTCCAGTCCTATCATAGTATGATGTGATGAAGAGTCCCAACTTTGTGAAACCGGATCTACTATTTGAAATGATTCCCAAAGATTTTTAAGTTTTATGAGATATTCACTGTTACCCATGACAACCGTGTTGAAACAGCACTTGCTAAATTTCAGCACCTTTCTTGGACAACTTTGTAGGACTATATAGGTTCTTGTTTGTAAAAGATGAATACTGTAAGAAATATAGGACTGGCAGTCTTTGTTTACTAATTATCTTAGGCTTACCCCTATAAATCAATCAAATGCTTTATAGCTTTGACAAGCCAGTCTTGCAGTTATTTAAAATCTCTCCTGTGTATCAAAATACTGCTTTTCTCCAATTGTTTTACGTTTATCTAGTTTATATCATTATTGACGTCACAGAATTGTCCCTTCAGGCTTTCCGCCTGTTTTGTTTTTGTTTTGTTTTTGATATCATCCATACTTGTAATAAACTTGGAAATGGATGTGTTGATCGACACCTGTGATATGAGATATTAAGCAACACGCATTTCATCCTCGAACTCACGACAACCAGAAATGAAACAGTAAAAACAACAAGTTCCTATAAAATATCGCATTTTTTGTTATTTAAAATGTGACATCTAGCGTAATAAAATTGAAACAAGCGTTCATATGTGAAAAACTTTCTTGTGTACGAGCATCAATTTCAATTATCAATTCGATGCACGATCAAGACGATTTGTTTGTAACAAAACTTTCTATTAGAAGTGAAAAAGTTGCCATAAACAGTTGCTTTTTATGAAAGGAGCATGTAAACTAACAAGGTTTGCCGACACTCTGGATAAACATTACTTCTCATGTAAATTTACGGTGACTATGGAAAAAAACACCTCTGGTCAAAACACTTAATTCCAGGTCAAGGGACAAGAATGTCTTTTTTCCCCACAAATAATTGGACAAAAAGTCACGCTTCTATCTTGCAGTCTTCTGACTGGATCGAAGTATCCACACAAGAATGTATTGTTTAAAACCAGGTGTTGCAAGCTCTTGGCATATTAATGATTCATAAATTACGCTAAGGATTAATTTCTAGTACAGAGATAAACCACCAAATATCTGAAGTTCTCTTGGAGTCAAATCAAGTGAGGGGGCAAATACAAGCTACATTCAGCCTAATTTTGACACACGTGTGAATTTCTTAAGGAGATTTATTTTGTTTACATGATTTGTATTTTAGTATTATTTATGTTTGTGGACGTAGATGGCAGTAAAAATGTTTATAATTATTTCTTTTATGAATTTTGTTCTTTCAATTATGGTTCGTATCAATCATCATATTCTGCTTCGGGCGACGCATTCAATATTGCAAATCCGTCATCCACAAGGTTTAACTGTGCAATTAGAAACTCAATCTTTACATTTATATTGATATTTATTGAATGTTTCAAATATTAGTGATTTATTTCTATCATTTACTGCAAAACATCCAATCAAAATGGGCAATGACGTTGGTTAAATCGAGCTGGAAGTTTCACTTTTATATTACTAAAGCATCCTGTGATGCGTTCTATCGTGTCATGTATTTATGTATGTTGAAATGATTCATTTTGGTCTGTTGTCATGCGAACCCTCAAATTGTTGTACCCAAGAAACATTATGCTGCCAGACTGCGTTAATCGTTCTTTGTAAAATTAAAGTAAAAGTCGCATCCTGACACTTTTCGTCTGCTACCTCTTTTCAGACGAGGTATCTATAAGAACATGATCTATAACGGTTGTTTCAGTTGATACATGCCAGCTATGATGAGCAGTTTCTAATCAGCAAGTTGTGTTTCAAAGCTCTTGGCGTTCATCATGTGACGCCTGATTGATGATCTAATACCAAATTTTGCAATCCAAAGGCCATCGTATTGTCTGTGACACACAGTGTGTGCCATTCAAGCGGTCACTCATTACATAATTCGTCTTGGTTACTGTCTTTCGTGTTTGAAAGCCGTTACTATTCATTCATATTATGCGATTGTTCAACATTTTTAATCAAGTGAAAATAATTAAAAATCAAATTCCCGCCTGTCTGTTCGCCGTTACCTTCGAACACATAATGTTATATGGTAACTAAATCATGGCGTTAAGTGAATAAGGGTTTAGTTATAGCCTAAAGTATATTGAAGCTGCTCGCTCTCACATTTTTGTAAAAAAAAGTTCTTCAAACTGTATGAAAATAACATACTTTAGAACATATAGTCATATAAAAAGGCTCCAGTATAAATGTCAAGTGTATCTGTAGATTTGAAATAATAAGCTACAAAATAATAAAGCGTTGAAAACGCCTTTGAGATTCCTATATAAACATATAGTGTAGCGGTGCCGTAAAACCAGCATTTTCAATCGATTTTTGCAAATTCCTACCTAGATTTTTACTTCTATTGTTGATTCTAGCCTTAAGATTTTTATTTATGTATTAGTATGTCAAATTGTTTTTTCAACGACTACTGAGAGAGAGCAGCTTTAATTTACATGATATTTTGCTATTCTCGGAGGTCTGCATATTCTCACCAGTGATGTTTTGCAGAAGTTTATTACCTATCATATTACTGATTCTCCTCTGACACAAGTAATTAATAAAAGTTCCGCCAAATCTCTTTCATTCAGAAGTAACTAAGTAACTCTATCTACATGATTGATTAGTCACTGAATGAATAAAAAAAGGGAGTAAGACAATGCTGACATTCTAAACGGTATCTTTCCAGTTGTCATCATAAATATTTTGTGGGCTTGCATTCACTCTTTTTAGCGACCGTATTAAATTGCTGGTTTTGATACATTGGTTCCACTTAATTAATGCATTGATGGCATCTGCTTTAAACATAAATAACGAAATATGATCGTTTTATTATATTTGCAATTACTATACATATGATTTTTTTAGAATTACATGCATAGAATTGACGTTTAAGGCCAATTTTGTAAAATCGATTCTTATCAATTTTGAAAAATGTAATGCGTAATTCATGCATGATAAAATTCCGTTTTTAACAAATTTATCAGAACTTGTTTTGGCCGTTACTGTTTAACCTTACACACTCATTGTAAACACATTTATTTTGTACATAATACTTTTATTATGGAACACAACGAATGGTACTTCGCTTGTTTTTCAATGTATAATAGAACCGTGCCTTTGTTCTTGTTACAATCAGCAATAAACTGTTATATAAATCTTTACAAAAACTTTAACTATCTAAACAATTCTGTGAAAAACATTACATAACCAAGCCAAAAAGAGTAGATTACTGCGAGTTACTAAAGTATAAACCATACTTTTTCAACAAAGGTCAAAATGGTGAAGGATTGTTAAATCAGTTCATTATGTTCCCGATTTTCTGGCTCTAAATATAGAAGGTTTAACTACTTCGCAAGTCCTATGTAATTACTGTATACAGACATGTTCAATAAACATTATCAAGCGAGACAGTAAAAAACATAAAGAAAGAATATTGAAAACAGAAATCACTTAAAAAAAAGCAAATTATTGATGCACAACGCAGCTTTTGATGAAAGCCCGTTTTTACGTCAATTCATCTTTTATCACGGGAAATGATTTTGAAAACCCTTTTTGAGTTCGAATATGAATAAGATATATTTACAAAGATATTAATAGCATTTGCTGATGCATTCTTTTGAAATATCGATACATGATTTATTCTTAGCAAAAGTGATTATGCTACAGGACGTTATATCAATACTCGTTAAACGCAGCGGAAAATCAAAACATAATCATATTTGTTGAAGCGCTTGTAATTTTCTTTTTTGTAAATTTTCCAACGAAATGGATGAGACAAACTAAAAATGTCTGAGATAAAAACAAAACACTAATAAGAACACTTTAAAAGGGCACTCCCTATATATGGCAGATAATACTCTCGAAGCATAAACAATGTGTTCAATGAACGTAAAATGATAAATAAATGAAATTTTAAAGAACAACATATATCGAAAAGTACCTCATTTTGCACAAATAATCAACATGGAGGCCTTCTGTAATAAGTGGCTATCTGTCCATTAATTGTACAACAACAACTTTACATGTACATAGATTATTGAATGTTTTACAGTGTGCAGCATATTTTTGAAACACTGATTTTACGGATCATGACGGGAGTGTTTAGCGGATCATGACGGGAGTGTTTAACGTAAACCTTTAGGTTTAGTACTAATACTTGCAAATATTATTCTATTATTTATGCTTTTTAATTTTTCTAGTGTTTTTAGTTTGGCACCAGTTATAGGGAGAGTCTCTTTAAACATAAAAATGTACCAGAATCACATAGAATACATATCATTATTATACAATTAACAGCTTAACAAGTAAGAAAATCGTCTCGGCATGATAAATAAAATAAAAATTAAATCTAATAGGCATGATACTAAATATCTATATATACATGTATATTTGTATTGTCTCCATGCATTGGAGAATTACAAATATTACAACAATACAGTGCAAACTGAGATAAACAAAAATATATTCAAATTGAGAAAATTAAATAACAGTATAACGATATGTATATCTAACTGTTCTATAACTGTTTAGTGCTACAATTGTTACATTTAAATAATTATGAGAGAATCAGTAGAATTTCATCCGTTTGGGACAATTTAGCTATCTGGCTTATATAAGACGTCAATCCTGTAAATAATGGAATTAATCTGTCATTTACAAGGTCCCATATCACAGCAAATTATTTATTGACCTTCGTAACGATCCCGATGTAACACTGGACATAAAAGGAAGGTTGATTCTATATAAAATCCCCAGTGACTTTGATCACCCGTCAGGAGTTATTCATTTCATGATTGAAATGGATTTCTCACTGATAACACCAATCTGTTTCATTGTAGTTATTGAAACTTAACCCATACATGGGAAGTGTTAGCAACTTACGGCTATCCACTATACCCTTCATGTCTGAAAAGCGAGAAATTACGACTTTTGTTGAACGGATTACTGGAATTTAGGTTCATACAAAGTTGAGCCGCAGAAACTGATTCGTTTCAAAAGATTTACTTTTGTAAAATGATTGTGTTCATTACGTTATGTTCTTTAGTTTCCTGTTTGCAATATCTATTTCTTCTCCTTCATCTAGCATATATCCTCCACTCTGT
Source organism: Saxidomus purpurata (assembly GCA_022818135.1). Classification (NCBI taxonomy): domain Eukaryota; kingdom Metazoa; phylum Mollusca; class Bivalvia; order Venerida; family Veneridae; genus Saxidomus; species Saxidomus purpurata. The sequence continues at coordinate 44,044,585 of JAFMSR010000008.1, read as the reverse complement.
ATTGTTGCCAACTCAATCTAACATCAGTATATAGGAAACAAATTGTGGTTAATTAATCTGAAATGACCTTGTCAGTTATAAGAGATTTTGAAAGTTGGTCAGTACTTTCCACAAAATAATTCAGTCAGATTATTGATGCTTGTTTTTACACCAGCGTAGAGGACATTGGTGCTCGTGTGACTATGTTATATAGTTATTCCAAGGGTGCAATGTTTTTCTCATTTGAATGTTTCTCTTATTAATCCTTACTTTGTGTTTCATTATCCCCCCCCCCCCCCGCCAAGGCGGAGTGGATATGGTATTAGGCTCGTTCCGTCCGTGTTTCACGCTTTTAACTAGAGCATAACTATGAAATTATTCAAGGGCATTTTTCAAACTTTACACACAGATAGAGGACATTAAGAGAAAGTGCAGTGTACAATGACCTTAACTCTATCTTATCCTATTTTAGATTTGTCTCCCTTTATTGAATTTTCTTGTCTGGGCCATAATTACTTAAGTACTAAACCGAATTGATTTAAGTTGCATACACTTACAGAGGACACTAATACGCAATGTAGTGTTTAAAAACAATAACCATACCTTACTCTAATTTTGAGTTATCTCCCCTTATTGTTTTTTCATATATACTTTTGTCCGGAACATAATTCCTAAAGTATTCAAGGGAATTTGTTTAAACTTTATATATAAAGGACCTATACCCTATCCATTCCTCTCACCTCAAATTTCTTGGTCATAAAAAGAGCACTTGGCGAGGAATGGCCATGTCTTACATGTCGTAACATTCCTCTGAGTACTGGCGTAAGAGTTTGTTCAGCGTGAAGTTGTTTCACAAACACTGACTATATTCATTTCGATTGAATTGGGAATCTGTGATCATCAAGTTTAAAATACCTGTTTTCATCATTACAACTCTAAGTTCATCAATATATGTTTAATATAAAGTTATATACTTATACATTTTGCATGGTTTCGTGTCTTTGATGCCCTGCTTTTGTTTCACGTGGCATGTCATTTGCAAATTCTTAGTAGTCTGAAAATGTTTAGGATGCGTCAACTTTAAAAAATTCGTTTCTTCTTGTTAGCATACTGCCTTCAGTGGTTTAGTTTTATTTATTCGACGTTAAAGCCAGCCTTTTACTACTACTCAATCTGTTGTTATTGGATAAAAAAAGTCGAAGCACCTGTTGTTTAGTGAGTAAGCAAATTTAAGTCTTAAAACAATACAAATGTCAATTTCAAAACAAACTATTCAGTCTGTTTACGGTATGCATTTTGTTTCACTATCGTGTTGTGTAGCAGTGAAAGTACATTTAAAATCCAAATAACTTGCTGTGCAATCAACACTTAGTGATAAATTATTCAGATAAAACCTGTTATCTAATTTACGCGTGAATGAGATGAATCAACACATGTTTAAGATTACAAGTCTACAAAACTGCATCGGCAAAGAGTTAAAAACAGGAACAACTTCATCAATCTATTCTTGAAATTTGCAAAGCTTCTTTTACGATAGATATAATGAGTGAAAACCAAGATGCTAAGCGCAAAGGTATGAATGTAGTTCCAACGTTATCGGTATTTCAACCAATATGACTAAACAATATTCTCTAAACAAAATTCTTTCATTAAACGTATTACTTATAGGTCTTAAATTGTTTAAATTGAGGTGTGCCTTTTTTACCTTTTTTACCTTTTTTTACCTTTTTTCTTATTTTTTTGAACACGTGATCATGTTGCAAGGTCATTCCGAAATGGCGGAAATAAACTTCATTGCATACTGTTTTTTTTCTTGGTGAGTTTCAGTGTAAAAACAGTAGCTGCTGAAAAGAAAAATCGTTGACATAACAGTTAAATGGCTAATTATCTTTTGATTTTACTACTGTTTGTTTTATGTCTACATTGAAATCCTTAAGGTGCGACCCGTGGGTTTTCTAAGATATTGATACTCGTATTCGTGGTATTATTATAGAGCCATCAAGCCGATGTACGATGTTCATAATTGTGTGTTATTCCATCTGTACACGATTGTACGCTTGAAATAATGGAACATGGAATTTATAACGTAGTGTTACAGAAGTATTTTACAAATCGAGGGTTGACCGCAAAACTGTTGCTAGTCCTTCTTTACTACATATAAGTTGCGGCAGCTTTGCGGCCAACCCTCGAAATATGCCTTTTTGTAAGGAAAAATAGATATGCGTCTCAGATTAATTGTGAAAGTTTCTTGTACGAGGTGAAAGTTTTATATTGACGTCAGTAGAATGACGGATTTTTTTTAACCTTTACATGAATGTTTGATTACAATTTTAACAGGATAAAATACTATTAAAACCTTTCCTGATATTTCAATTCCATTTGTTTATATATAAGTTATTAAACTTTGTGGTAACGATCAAAGAACGTGTAGAATGCATGTTATTTCTTGGAGAATGTGATCCTTAATCTGGCACCTGATGTATTAAAATTTCGATTTAGAGGAAGTTTTGATCTGATTGCTAGGCATTATAAAAACATATTCTTTTCCTTTCAGTAACCTGGCGTTGAAGAGCAAAAGCTGTTGTATAACCTACAGGAGCAGGCTAATGCTTAAGAAATGTCGGATAAAGTTGCACCTATCCCTGTGACGAACGGTGTCGGTAAGACAAGGGATCAAAAACATTCTGATATGGAAAAGGCATGTTGCAAACAAACTGCAGAAATAGACCTTCATGGAAACAGTATAGGCAGATGTCCGATAATGTCGAAAATCAGCGAAAGTGTTAAACAGATACACGAGGAAACAGCCGAAGAAAACGGACAAAGAAAAACTTCAAATACAAGTAGTGGTTGTTCGTCGTGTAGTTCTTGTAACAGAGGTGTGCCAATGAAACCTGTTCGATCTGCCAGTGGAACTGCCTTGAGCCAAGATTCAAACATAACCCGTGCGGCTTCAAATAGAAAAACTAGTAATATATCAAATATATCAATGGCCTCGTCATCAGCCGGTTCTGATGAGACGGAGGGTGAGCGGAAGTTGGATCTGAGACGTCTCATTGAAAGTATAGGCACCCTACTCATACCTGTTGTAAGTATGACGTCATCAACATTTTTAACTCGCCTCGGCACAAAGTGCTCATGATGAGTTATTGTGATCATCCTATGTTCGTCGTCGTGCGTCATCAGTCAACAGACTGCTTCAAACGACTTTTCCTGAACCACTAGGCACACGAATGTGCGTTGGAGTTATTCAAAGAATGCTGTCGTTTAATATACGTGAACAAATGCAAGTCTTTTTTTGTCAGAAACCATTGACTGACTTTCGAATTAATTTAGTAGAAATATTGCTATCGTGACCTTCGTCTGGTATATGGTAAGCCATATTGCTACCCGAAATAGCATGGCGGCAAGGGGGTAGAAGGTGTTTTCCCTTTATAGGTGTATGCAAAAGTTCTCGTTTCAATCCATTGATGAAACTACCCGGAATTCGGTGGCAATATTCACCAAGTAAAAGTATACTGTTAGTTAGAATGATTTTTTTCCCAATGGGACTGAAAGTGTCCAATTGCTGCGATGGAGACCGAGGTGGGCGACATCAGGATTTCCCCATTCTTTGTTAAATAAGATTTCCCTGTGCATTATCAAATCAAGAACATATACTTGAAAAATGTACCCCCTTCCCCATTGAGCAGCATCTTTCATGCCTGACGTAAATGAGTTAATTTTGTATTAAGATGACATTTTATTTTTTGTTACTTGTGCAATTTTCACAGGTGTAGAACTTCTCTTCGAAATTCGTCGATATATTTCAAGACGAAAGGTAATTGTTTGATTGTTTCGGTAATTGCTTCTTTATTATTATAAATGTCACGTAGCTATGAGTGGCTCAGAAATATTGTTAACCTACATGTATATGGTATCTTTTCTATAGTATAGTTAGGTGCTTGTAAAATCTTATGCATAGCTGACAGTACATTTCTAGCAGTCACGTGGTATCTTAGTAGTAAAAGTACATACTTCTCTGACCATGTAGGAGTTTAACATTGGTATATAGCTATAAAGTATATTACATGTATAGTGTTAACAGTGGAAGAAAACAAGGTGACTTATGTTTTAGCTGCGTTCCCTTTTTTGTTGTTATGTTACTCATATGAAGTCAAAATGAATAGCACGGCACCCATGTTCTATGACACATATACCGCAATCGGGATCGAACCCAGAATTATTGGTTTAGGCTGCTTAAACACCATAACCCGATAATATACTTGCAATGAAAGCAAAATCTACTTTGCCACAAAACGCATACAGTCACTGTTATATTTTACATTATGATAAAATTAACCAGATCGGGGTCAAAGAGAGACAGACAATAAGTTTCCAATTATTGAGTAGAAGCAAGAAGATCCTTTGAAATGGTCTGTATCACAACGGTAAAAAAGTATGGAAATACACTGACTGTTCGACATTCCTTGAAACATTATTTCATTCACAATTTATTTACCATAACTCTATTTAATAAAATATGATAAACTTGATCAAATATAGTTATCTACAACATCTTTTTATTTTAAAAAAGGAACTCCCTAGATCTAAATATAATTGAATTACTTTAAAAGCAAAAATAATAGAGTATTTTATTTTGTAATTATTAGTTTGTAACGTAAACGTTTAAGCTGGGGTCACGACCGTACCTCCTCACATGACACAAGGACTGGTTTTTCTTGAAAGCGGACTCAAGAGTGACTCAATAAGCTGCAAGCTTTTTACACGATTGAGCTAAAATAAATTAGTATAAACTAAAAAGAGTAATTTGAAATATGTTGCATTACAGTTTAACATTCAATAATGTACATGTATGTAACATTATTGTTGCACAATTAATGGGTGGATAACGATTTATTACAGATAGCCTATTTGGTTGATATATGTGTGTCAAAATGAGGCATTTTTCGATAAAAGTGGTCTTAAAATTGTATTCATTTATCATTGTACGCTCATTGAACATAATATTTATGTTTCGAGAATATAATCTGGTAGATGTCGGGAATCTCCCTTTTAAGAAAGTTTTAAAAAAATTGATCGAAAACGATTATTATGCAATTATGCAAAAAATGTTAAGGCCTAACAATGGCATCGAAACGAGATGTAGCAAAACATCAAAACCGAGCATACTTTGACATGTTAAAGGCAGCGTTTCTCAGCTTTGAAGGGAACATGATAAAATCAGTGGGAAATAGTAAAATCAGTCCAATAGAATGAGAAGAAAGGTGTTAAGCTTTCTAAACCTCATAAGTGTATAGGTTATAGACAACCTGTATATATGTACACAAAAGTATATTCATCCCCTCTCCCTTATTAGACAAAACTGAAATACAGAGTAATATACAAGACTACACTTATCCTAAAAGCAATCAATATTTTGTAGAGCACAGATAAACCATTGTAGATACTTGTCCGATTCCTATTCTACACCATAGAAATCAGGATGAGAAACAAACACGCCCTAAGTTGTAATTTACTATCCAGCAATGCATTTGAGACCAGAAAAGAAGACGTAAATTACATATCAAATTGTCTGTCTAATGACATCAAAAATGAAGTAGGGTGCTAGACTGTCTGTCAATTAGAGACAAATCACACTTGTTGGCCATTGTTCAAACACAGAGCCGCGGACTGTATCTGTGTGTCAATATACTGCGGTTATGTCTTGTTTTCCGAAGTGGGCTAATGGAGTAATAATTGAATTTTATTTGACAACAAGGCTTGCAAATATTGAAATATCTTTTGCGACCCAATATGGATTAGAAAACAAGAATAATATACGACTGTTCCGTGACACAGCCTGGTCGAATATACAAACAGAGATACATAGAAACTTCAGATCGAATGGAAATTTTCACGGAAAGAAAAAATACGCATAGGTATAGGTTTTAATCCTATACCTAACGAGTTTCACTAAATTCCAAATTGAATTTCGTGTTAATTGTATATGAAGAATACAAGTCCCCTAAGGATGTATCTGTAAAGCGTTTGTCACAGTTAGCTAGTGCGTTAATTACCCGACACGTCCCAGAAGCTTTCATATTCTGTTTGAGGCGTACACAATCTGATGAAACCTGTTGCTTTACCTCGCAAAATTGAATGGGAATCGAATGGCATTACTATCATTTCTAAATACATACTGTATTAGAAGGGTGATTGACCTGAAGCATGACAGTATAGTGCTTACCATTCCAAAACTTGTTTATATAACACACTAACATCAGTAAATTAAAATAATAATCTACCACTAGAAAATACGGCAAAAATGTATCTACAAAAAGCAAACACCTTCACTCAACTAATTTTTATTTCTATCATTTACTCGTATTTACACAATCACTTGAATTTGGCCCTTGCTTAAAGGCAGCATATAGTGATCGCACCGTTCGTCCGTCCGTCCCGACCGCTTTTTGTACAGAAACAGCGTAACAGAAAAATTGTAGAAGGGAATCTTGTGATACTTCATATATTGATAGAAGGCAGTGAGCGGATTTATATGTGCTAGAAGCATAACTCTAGTGTATAATATTTTGAGTTACTAATCTTAGTTATTTGTTTTTGTATAACTCGAAAAGTTTTGAAGAGAATCAGTTGATACTTCAAAATATTACATTGGTAGAAAACAATAACAGGAGGAAGTCCAGAGCCGTAACTGTAGCTTCATTATTTATGGAGTAAATGCCCTTTGTTCTATGCGAAAAGTAACCATTGCTAATCAGCCATGAGTCTAGGCTTACTCTTGTTTCAATTGTTAGAAGATACCATTAAAATGCTCTAAAAACTTAGGAGCATACAAGAAAATTATGGTGATTTTAATGCGTTGAAATTAGTGCTGGCTGCAATGGGGTATCTTAGTATATCACTTTATAGTGACAGCTCTTTTACGTACACATGTTAGAAATATCAGTAATTCTGAATACCAAAGATGTCTTTGCATTTTATTAAGATAATAATTATTTATTATAAAAAGAACATTTTCATTTTCATTCCGTTCTATAGAATAAGATACAAAATGACCCAATAACTGATTTTCAGTATAAACTATACGAACAATCTATTTTTATTCACAATGAGTAAAAGAGACACTTGAGGTATAGAAATAATAAACAGCTGTCTGTCTAAAAGTTTCTTAAAACAGATCATGGAAACCCTTAGATAATCCTGTGATAAATCTCCCGTAGATTGTCGTAATACGACACATATCAACTACGAGTTTCTTTGCACGAGACCTGAGCGGTATCAAATATCATTAAATGATGTTCATAGATAGAAATTCTCCAAGATAATATATCTTAACACCTCAATAAACAATAAACAGAGACGTTTGCGCTATGTCTTTTTTTATGACAAAAATCAGACACAATTTGTCGCAAATAAAGGTTCAAGAGTTAGGCCGCCTTAGTACTAATTTAAGGATACTTTTAAATTAAGTCAATAGCATACAATTATTTTCACCTTTTACCCAAGGCTTTTAAATCACATTTTCGTGATAAGCCTGGCAGCATTTTAGCAACATCTTCTATGTTATTCTGTTTGCCCTTTTATAGAAAAAGAAAATGCAAAAGAAGAATTTTATTGCAAAAATAAATGCTGCATAACTCGAAAAGAATTGAAAGGAATTCGTTGATACTCCATATTGTAGAAGTAGACAATGTGAAGTAACATATTGTACCATGTACCCCTTTGTGACAATCAAATATTTATGGAAGCCTTAGACTGTCGTTAAAAGAGCATATTCTCACGAAAGGCATATAAAATGGTAGTGAATCACCCGAACATGTTAGACAACATTACGTTGCAAACATAAGTTCAATATGTAGCTGTTTTTCATTATTGACTTGGAAAATATACTTTTTTCTGAGCAGGCGACCTTGTAATACCTAAAAGATTATTGCGGTCAGGAAAGAAATACCAAGGAACGTTCATGTCAAAACATATTACTATCTTTCCGAATCAGTCAATAAATGAAAGAAAATTAAGTTATTGCTTCTGGAGTATTGACATGTTGTCAACGAAAATTACTGTTGTAATTTCCTCTTTGCTGGGATAAGAGAAATAAGAAAACATAAAATTAGCAAGGCTTTAATCTCATTATTGCATTGTAACTGGATATGCTCAAGCGAATTAGGCCTTTATTGGTAGCTACAAAAGTGTAATTTACAGATGGTTACATCTCTCTGGTGGCGCTGAGTTTTTTGTGAGAGATATAAGACATTACAACTGATCTTGGTGAGAAACAGTAACATGTACATTCTATTTTCATATTCAAATGAAACACTCAAGAAATACACCACCAGTGGTTTGCCAACCTTTTAGACAAATTTTGTAATGAATGCTCTGGATGTCTGAGAATGGAAATACACATAAATGCGCTGCCGTCTTACTAACAGCCTCATTTAGATTACATGAATGTCTTTAAATGCAAAGGACAGACTATGACTGTACTGCATCGATGTTTTGTTCATGCCTCAAAGGTAGTCAATTTTGCATAAAGACTGACGCGGGTATCTGTCATTTCATTTATTCAACAATGGGCAGCCAAGTTGTCGAGTCGAGGTTCATAACGATAACATTAATGTTTAATTGATAGTAAGAGCATTTCCGTATGTCACAAGGAACACATAAACGCTTTGTAAAACAAAAACACTGGACACGAGTCATTTATTAACATCATTTAAAATGTTACAATAACCGATTTTATGGGGGGCAATATCTGCCAAAACTATATGCATCTATTTGACATGGTTATTTATAAAAGTTGCATGCTCACTTGTCTTACAATCAAAAGATTGACTTCGTCTATGTTTGCTTTAATTACAGACAAGAAATGTATGTTTCATTTTAAACCACAAGCGTGCTGACTGTATCGACTTTGTGAGAAAGAAAATTCTCTGAACATTTAAGAGTGGAAAATGACAACGTTTTAACGATACATCAAATAGCATGCAATCAAGTTAAGCTTTCAATTCAAATGAGCACAGAAACACAGAATTGTTTGTACTTTTTACATGTTGTAAAAAAAATTCTGTCCTTTACAATCATTTATCATGAGTGGCATGTCAGTTGACTTAGTGTATTTTGATTTACAAGTCTTAAAATAAACAAAGATATTAGATTACCTGGATAGATGATCAATACAGTAAAAGTGAAAACTTATTCTTAATGCACAGTACAGGTTGTTCAACACATAAATGACTCGCTTGATCCGGTCTTCACACGTTGAAGTCAGGCAGTCACGCGAAACGTTTCGATCATGAAAGCAATAAAATGTCAGACAAATACCGACATCAGATCTTGTTAGTGCTTAAAATCTACCCAGGCTTTATTTACGTATGAAAATCGTATCATTTTCCAGACTCACCATGTAAATGTATATGTCATATTCTTTTCATAGCATTCAGGGAACGAATCGCCGAGAGGTTGCGAGTTCCATCTTTGAAGATGCAACTTCTTCAGTGAGAAAAAGATCATTGTCTTCTAATGTTTGAAGGATTCTTAAAGGGGCTCTCCCTACATCCCTACCTCTAGCAGATTATATTCTCGAAACATAGCTATATTCTGGAATCATAGATTATGTGTTCAATTAACGTTAATTGATAAATAAATACAATTTCAAAAGAGAACCTATGGCTAAAAATGCCTCATTTTACCACAATTAGTCAATAAAGAAGCTTTCTGTAATAAATCGCACCCAGCCACTAATTGTAAAACAACAACTCTACATAGATTATTGAATGGTTTACGATATTGCAGTATATTTTAAACCGCAGATTTTATCGATAATGACCGGGCACGAAACTTTTAGCAACTTTTATAATTGTTTAGCTTGTGTTATAGATGGTCAACATGTAAATTGTAAAACTGCATAGACATTTCTTGAAAAAGGCAGTATTGCCGAAAATTTGAACTAAAGAGTAGACAAACAGTGAAACTTTTAGGTTACGTTATAATACTTCCAAAGATTCTATTATTTTTGTTTTGGAGGTTATTTAGTTTGACATTAGTTATAGGGAGTGTCCCTTTTAGGAAAAACGAGACATTACGAGCCAAAGCATTTTTTTCGCAGTTGTAAATTGGATCAAGTAATTGGGTTATATATAAAATATTGGTCACAATTCATGTTTAATCCAAACTTCAGTATTATATACTACATTATTTTAAAGCTGCTCGCTCTCAGATTTTGATGAAAAAATAATGTTCTTCAAAATGTCAGAAAATATTGTATTTTTGAACGAATAGTAAAATAAAAAAGTTCCGGGATAATTTCCTGTAAAGTTTATCTGTATATTTGAAATTATAAGCTGTTAATTATAAAGCATTACAAACGCTTTGAAATTCCAGTATAAACATACAGTGTAGTGGTGCCGTAAAACCAAGCTCGCCAACATTTCAACATATTTTCTCAAATTGATGCCTAGATTTGTGCTTGTCTTGCTGATTCTAACAATTACTCTTATATTTTATGTTAAAGGATATCAATCTTTTTACTGGAAACTGTGAACGAGCAGCTTTAAAAAAAACAGAATTTGAAATATTAATAAGAATATTCGAGAAACTTAAAGCTGCTTGCTCTCAGTTACCGTTGAAATTTTTTTTAATGACTTACTAATACATAGATATAAAATTAAAGGCTAGAATCAAGATATTAGCAAAACTCTAGGTAGGAATTGCAAAAATCGATTGAAAATGTTACACGGCACCGCTACACTATATGTACATACTGGTATTTCAAAACAGAAAGTAGAACGCTTTATAATTTCTAAAATATTGTTTTTTCATACAATTTGAAGAACTTTTTTACCAGATCATGAAGTATGGCACCAGTTTAAATATTTAGATAATCAGTGTTATTTAAAATGTAAGCTACAAACTATATTTAACTGTTTATAAGAAACCCGCACGTTCCACGCGGTATGTTTTTATTTGTCTTTGATAGCCAATGCCAGAGAGACTCTTAATTGTATTCATTGGTATGTCAAACATGTTTTCCGTTTCCTGAAAAATAGTGGCTGTCATTTGTACTTATTAACTAGAGATTGTTTTTCACAAAAAAACTTGTCTCCCCCCTTATGACCTTGACCTTTGAGTTAGTGACCCCAAATTATAACGAGAAATTGACCAACGGTCACTGTGACCTTGACCTTTGAACTACTGACCCCAAAAACAATAGGGATCATCTGCTCAATAAGACCAATCATCCTATGAAGTTTGAGGTCTGTAGGTCTAAAGGAACTCTAGTTATCATCCGGAAACGAGAAATTGACAAACGGTCAGTATGACCTTGACCTTTGACCTACTGACCCCAAAAACAATAGGGATCATCAGCTCTATAAGACCAATCATCCTATGAAGTTTGAGGGCTGTAGGTCAAAAGGAACTCTAGTTATCATCCGGAAACGAGAAATTGACCAACGGTCACTGTGACCTTGACCTTTGAACTACTGACCCCAAAAACAATAGGGTCTCTGCTCAATAAGACCATTCATCCTATGAAGTTTGAGAGCTGTAGGTCAAAAGGAACTCTAGTTATCGTCCGGAAACGAAGAATGGACGGACGGACTGACGGACTCCCCAAGTTTGAGGGTTGTAGGTCAAAAGGAACTCTAGTTATCATCCGGAAATGGAAATTGACCAACGGTCACTGTGACCTTGACCTTTGACCTACTGACCCCAAAAACAATAGGGATCATCTGCTCTATAAGACCAATCATCCTATGAAGTTTGAGGTCTGTAGGTCTAAAGGAACTCTAGTTATCATCCGGAAACGAGAAATTGACCAACGGTCAGTGTGACCTTGACCTTTGACCTACTGACCCCAAAAACAATAGGGATCATCAGCTCTATAAGACCAATCATCCTATGAAGTTTGAGGGCTGTAGGTCAAAAGGAACTCTAGTTATATCCGGAAACGAGAAATTGACCAACGGTCACTGTGACCTTGACCTTTGAACTACTGACCCCAAAAACAATAGGGATCATCTGCTCAATAAGACCATTCATCCTATGAAGTTTGAGAGCTGTAGGTCAAAAGGAACTCTAGTTATCGTCCGGAAACGAAGAATGGACGGACGGACTGACGGACTGACGGACGGACGGACTGACGGACAGGGCAAAAACAATATGTCTCCCCCCGAGGTGGGGGAGACTAATAATATATAAGGTAATTTTCCGTTCTACTTTCTGTTAACAATAAACACCCTCAAGACAATATTTGTGTTGCCAAGTGATTGATTGTCTGTCCAAGCGGACTTTATATAAGCTTTTCTCCCTTCAGAAATCAGTGCTAGAGAACTCAATTATCACACTTTCGTTTCCAACGACCTTGTGCATAGCTTTCCCGAGTTTTCAGCGTAAGTTCTTAAAGATCGCACTGATTGCAGTTTCAGTGTGTCCAAATTAGCTGTTTGCAAGAATTTACTATTTTCTAGCAGAAAATTGGTATTATAACTGTCTTCGAACGCAATTAAATTAGTATACTGGACAGAAAAGCTCCCACGTAAAATCAATTCCCCACATTTTCGTTTTACGCAGGAATTTCATTTCAACAGTATGACTGTTACGTAGTGACCTTATTGTATCTCAGCACAAGTATTATGTCAATAAATGATACAAAATCTAACCCTTCTTTTGAAAAGATGGATTGACTTATTTACAAGATTCTCTTTTGTGTGGAGGTGGAAAATAACCCACTTTGATAAGCATATCTTTTTCTCCCCAATCATCTGCATTATTGTCACAGTGGGCAATAATTTTCGTGTCCACAACATGACAAGTATGTAATCTAGATTCTAACTTAACTGTGATATGATGCCCGGCTTTGCCACTGACAAGGCCAGAAAAAGTGTATGATAAATGAGTATTAGGATTTAATAACTACGTGGTTATCAGTTTCTGTTCTATTATTTAGATTATCAGATTGACCATTCTCACACCTAGTGTTAAAGGCTTACTTGTCTCTATTAAATGGAAATGTAAGCTGTAAAGAAAGGTTAAGGCCGGGGAACAGCAGGGATACATGTACGGTTGTCATTTCCTCTTTCCTTGCCTGCATGTTTTAGCGTTTTCTCTCAATACAAACCTGAAATATAGATGTTCATGGAATAAAATAAAACAAAAAACTCATCCCATGAAAATAGAAGTAAAACATGAGCTAAACACGAAGGCTAATAAGCACATTATAGACCTGTTTTTATGTTATTATTTCTATATTAAGGCTATTCAACGGATCAGTATTAAGGGATTATTTTATCCATATTATATCCATTATATTATACTTATGATGTATACTGAAGATAATAAGGTCAAATTAAATGATACATCACATGGTATTAATACAACACTCACATAGCCTTAATTTCAGAAATAAAAGCTTTTATAAGTTATATACACACATAATAACACATTGATATTTAAGTAGCAAGAGGTATTTGAGAGTAAGGTGAGGCCAGCTTCTGTAATATTACAATGTACTGTCAATAATTAAGGGTGCAACTCAATAGATGGCACATTACGTTGTTATGACAAATCTGTACAGCAAGTAATAGGATGAAACCAATTACCCTCCAACGAAAGCAGTGAAAAGGTCGAATAAATTGTCTTGAGAGTATATTACTTACAGTCTAGAACGAATATGTATCTAAAAGTGCAGTTTGGAATTAAAAAAAGAACAACCTTTCTTCATTGTATCCTATTAATTCTGATAACATATTGGCAAACACCACAGGATGTACTTAAGTTCACTCAGTAGACGGAAAATGTATATATCTGGCAAATGTTTGCGTTAAAAGCAAGATATTTATTTGGTTTCCTTCGAAGGAACTGCCTGCTTAAAGAAACTGTTTTTTGTTTAAGCTTATAAAACCTTGTTAAGTGTGATTTAATCCAAATTGTATCCCCATACGAACTATCAGTCCTACAAGAGTACCATAGGTAAGGGCGATGGGTAGATTACTTAAATAAACATACCGTGTTTAAGATGTACTTTAGATAGAAACTCCCATGTATTGGCTGAAGATATTTCAGTTAAGGTATGCGAAAACAAACAAGTAAACATTACGGTCATTAAACAGGTGTATCGGTAAAGAGATCATCTATGTTTCTGATTCTTGTCAAACTGTTTGTTTTGGAGAGTTATATGTTCGACACATCTTTATATTATCTATTTGTATGGTTAGAACCCCTCTCTCTGAACTACGCACGTGTTATGTACTTTATAAATTGAGTTTGTAGCGTCAACATGCTAAAATGTGAAATGTGGAATAAATCAAAATGTACGAATAATTTGAATTCAATTTCGGAATTAAACGAATGTTGAACAGATGTCGCTTAATTTGTAGTACTGCGATTAGATATACCCGTGTAAATCACTCACTAAAAGAGCATTGTCATTTATAGAATCATCAAGATATATAGGCCAATGCAATAGCATTCATGCACAGTAAGAATAAAAGAAACGTTGAGGTAACGCTCAATATCTACTGCCAGGCATCAGTGTTTAGTTAGGCATTAGATTTCGAAACTATAACAATTAAAATCATTTGCGGAAATGCAATAACCTTGTTGGAAACTTTGGCGCAATGTTTGTAATAGTAATCGTTAACCAAATGCGAGATCTACATGCAGACTGACTAGATGGTCTCTAAACAGGTCATTACCTTACATGGTGTCGAGTTAATGTCAGAAGGCAAAGAATGTGGGAAAGAGCTTTTTGTCCTTCAGCATTAATTATACTTATCTACAACCTTTCTATACACTAGCATGCAACGAACTGGCATACTTGGTGCCAACAATTACAGCTTTACATTTTTGTCGACCAACCAGACTTCGGGGATTATCTTGTCTATTTGTGGAAATATCATTTCGTTATGTAATTATAAATTTTGAATGTTGATCTTTTTATGTAAACACACGTGCTCTGAATGGTAAAGGAAATATACTAATGCCATTTGATATGAAACTCAATAATGATTTTATTAGTGTAACAAAAAGTACTTTTATGTAATGTGTAGTGAAGAAAACGTTCCAATGAAGAAACGTAAACTATTAAAGCATCAAATTAAGTGTTTTATATGTAAATGTCTGAAGCATCTTCCGGGATCTAAATCATTGCTATAGAATGCTATATACAAATCAGCGCTGTAAGTCTTGCATACGGAAAATACAAATATTTGAGAACCCACTCTTGCACAAGATCGAAGTGATACCGTATATCATAAGATTATACAAGTGGATAGAAATTCCCCAAGAGCGGAAAGATTCTTTACTGTTCAATAAACAATGAATAGAGATGCTTTTGTTTAGTCTATTTATTACGGAAGTAAGACACTGGTCATCACAAATAAAGATTGAACAGTTAGGCCAGACTTGTTCTAAAGTCAGTAGGCCAGACTTTTTCTAAAGTCAGTAGGACAGACTTGTTCTAAAGTCAGTAGGATAGACGACAAATGTAAAATATGTTGATGGTTCCATGTTTAACATACAATGTCCACAAATATATTTCAATTTCTTTTATGTTCATCTTTCATTTAAAAACGTTTATGGTTTATTCATTTTTTTCTGAGAAAACGCTGTTTACTTCACTGTAACGATTTACGTATGAGAGGTTGTACCATTCACCCATTTGAACTAAATAACCCCGTTTACAAAGGTTTAATGTGTTAAATGCAATATTTATACAGCAGAAAAAAATATAAATTATTTTGAACTGTGGCTAAATGATACATAAATGATAAAAGATTGCTTATAAATTATTTTAAATATGGCTAAATGATACATAAATGATAAAAGATTGCTTATAAATTATTTTAAATATGGCTAAATGATAAAAGATTGCTTATAAATTATTTTAACTGTGGTTAAATGCTATACACATGATAAAAGATTGCATCTCGGAAATAATACTGACGTATCAGAGAACAGTTACAGTTCATTGAGGATAATGTGACACCGACACAACAGTAAGGGTGCAATATTATTGTGTATTGTAAAACTTCAATATTTTCTTGCATGCATGATCTACCTGTTTATAAAAGGGTTGTAAACTTTTGTGTAAGCATATATTTATTATGTCACTGTTACATTATCCTAAATGAACTATATGTCCAAACATTAATATTGGTCTACCATGTGAATCAGTCGATAAGGGCAAGAAAATAACTATTATAAAAGTTATAAGTGCAAGGGTATGTACATGTTTTAAACCAAAATTCTTGTTTTTATTCATGACCCTTTTGTAAAAAGC
The DNA here is from genome assembly GCA_022818135.1 of Saxidomus purpurata. NCBI lineage: Eukaryota > Metazoa > Mollusca > Bivalvia > Venerida > Veneridae > Saxidomus > Saxidomus purpurata. The sequence continues at coordinate 44,028,324 of JAFMSR010000008.1, read as the reverse complement.
AATGCATTTCAAGGTTTGATAAAGAAATCTTATGAATTGGCAAATTTATAGCCAACGTTACGTTTTCGTGGCAAAAACTAAGTACAAAAGGGGCATAATTCTGTCAATAATGACCTTAACCTTCAAAATTTGGCGGCAACACGACCCTTTTGACACACGCAATGCATTTGAAAGTTTGTTGACGAAATCTTAAAAATGGCAAATTTATAGCCAACGTAAAGGTTTCCTGACAAAAGCTAAGTACAAAAGGGGCATAACTTTGTCAAATATGACCTTTACCTACAAAAATTGGCGGCATCACGACCCTTTTGTCATCAGCAATACAATTGTAAAGTTTGAAGAAGAAATCTAAAGACATTGAAAATATAGAGCCAACGTTCAGTTTTGGTGACCGACGGACAAGGCGATCCCTATGTACCGCCTTCTCTCCGAAAGGGTGACACAAAAAACGGGTTTCAAAACATAAAAATAACGAGACTGCAATCTCATTATTGCATTGTAAATGGATTAGCTCAAGTGAAATGAAGCGTTTATTGGTAGCTTCAAAGTGTAATTTACAGATAGGTATTTCTGTCCAGTGACGACGTGACGGTCAGTGAGAGCAGGAGCATGTACTACCATCATGCCGACATTTGAGCGAAACTGTAAATTTTACAGATCCGACAAACACTGGGGAAACAAGTATACTTTACGCCCTTCCATTATATTGCTACTTCATTCTAATCCTTTAACCAATCAATCAATTTTCTATTAAACTTCACATAAATGGTCTTTTCGTACGATAAATTATTTCATGCAAAACTATGGTTGCCATGAGAATAAAACACTTAAAGTCTTATCAAGCCTCGCCACCAGGCTAGATGATAATATATTTCATTAAAACCAGCAGGCTAGATGATAATATATTTCATTAAAACCAGCAGGCTAGATGATAATATATTTCATTAAAACCAGCAGGCTAGATGATAATATATTTCATTATATACATTCAGGCATTTTTCTCTAACAGGCTCGATCATTTACACTTTTGGCGTTAAAGGGAGGGAATTGGTAAGAATTGAGTGGGCAGATAATTACAAAATAGAAGCTCGTAAATGTAAGGACTGAGTGTCAGTCTTAGTCTTGTCCTGAACTGTACTATACAGGGCTTAGGTATTCGGTAAGTGGCGTTTTCTAGTGGTTTTCAACCACGATCTTTATGTGCCATTTTAGAAGGCCCAACTTAATAGGATTTATTTTCTGAAAGATCTTCTCTTCTGAAAGGTATTCAAAATATATTTTTTACTGGTAAACTTCAGAATATCTAACCATTGACCAAACCATTGCTTAGATACAATTGGGACGATCCTTATTAGATCGTCAAGAGCTGTTGATTTGAAGAGAAGAAGAAATCTAGTCAATAGATGTCAACAACTGATGTAAAAATGTTTGATACCAGGTGTACCTTACAAATGACAGTTAAGATAAACTTGTCTTTCAAAGGAATACAAAAACAAAAATAATCGTTATGTACAATAGAAAAAAAACCCTCATCTGATATCATTCGCAAGATATTTGACATATAATATTATGATCAAAACAAACTTGACTGAACAAAAATATCGATTATTTTGACAGATGATAGTTTGAAGTGTAGTGCGCATTTGTTTAGGAAGCAAATGACATACTTTTCCATTTAATTTCATTTCAATTTAAACTCATGCAGTCACGCAAAATCTTGATACATTAGTTAGCTACGTTGCTAAACATATGTTACATTTTGTATGACGAGCAATATTCGTGACGAGGTCAATAAGCTCGATTAAATGCACCTTGGTGATAAGGAAAATCAAAGCGTTGCACTGAGTCTCGACGGACTTTTGTAGCCTCTCTCAATGCAGACTTGCAGTTGTTTCAAAGACTTCTAACGAACATTGGTTAACATTTAAACACTGTTTACGATATGCAATTTAATATACAAGTTTTGCAATAATTTGTTGTAGTGGAACAATCGTATAATGATTTAATAGTAGAGGACGAGAGACAGTTTTTAATATACGTAAATGTAACACCAGTGAGACACCATCACATATATCAAATGACACATCTAGATACAAACTCATATATAGTTAACCACTGTCAAAATAAGAAAAATCGTAGAAATTGCACAATACATTTTTTATCTTGAACTTAAGCATTTCAGTATATGACCATGAAAGGACTCGACCTGGTCTGAATTTCATTAATTTACCAGAAAACTGGTAGAAGATGCTGCTTTACACTAATGACTGCTATGGGATAACGTGTAAACAATACAACAAAGACAATGAAACCCCCAGAGACTTATAGCTGCATTCGTTTGTATGTTTTGAGGAAAAAAGCTATTTGCTTTCATTTGTACTTATCAATAATAAATAAGTTTATATTCCGTTCTGTTTTCTGTTTACAAGGAACACCATGAAGACAACATTGGTGTTGCCAAGTGATTGATTGTCTGTCATGGAAGGCTCTTATGTGAGTTTGTTATCAGCTGCGAGTATTTATGCATTGTACCTTTATCCATGAAATGTATGTGGACATTTCTGTCTCAGATCTGTTTGCGACTAAAACGTCCCTTAGTTTTATAATTTAAGGTTGAATCCTCCAAAAGAGCAGTTTTTCTGTAAAACTTATTTTTTCTTGAAGAAAATGGTTCTTATTACAGCTTTGATATGCAGTGCTATGACTGATGGAAACCAACGCAAACTTAAATCAGTTTTCCAGCATTTTCACGTTTCTTGTTACTCGATGGTGTGAGCGTTTTAACTGTATGTTTTAATACAACATGTATGTTACATGGTGATCTATCGATATGACAATTAAGATACTGTTTCAATAAGGCATTTCTAAATACAAAGATGGATTGACTTAATGAAAGGGCTTTTTCTTCTGTGTGTGGCATGTAAAATAACTCTTTGATAATCAAGTATCTTCCTCCCATCTAGATGTAATATTGTCAAAAGGTTTCCTCAGGCTGGCATCTACAGAACCTTGTAAATCATCAATAAAATCCGGCTTTACATATGACAAGGGTGACACATGTATGACTGATGATAATCAGATTTATTAAGACATTGGTATCTGTATGTTTTCAAATACGCGGATCATTCTCTTTTTCTAACAGTATTTATTACTATTTACTACAATTAATGATATTCAAAAGTAAATCACTTTTTAAAGAAATTTTATACGAACTAAAACATTAGAAAGCTTACTTGTCTGGACTGATAAGACGTTTGCTGGTTACGTAAATGGAGCGTGCATACATAAACTTATATCAGTAGCATGTTTTAACGACATAATTTAAGCATTTCAGTTCAAATCCGTCACTATTATTTTGTTCATGTATGACAGTATTTGCGCAGCATTCGTGCCATAATTTCTGTTTCTTACTTTTAAAAAGTTGTTTTAGGCATTTTTTCTCTGAACTGCATTATTATTTCTAAATAAAAATTGATCTTAAAGCAGAGAGTCCTCAGTAGCTTAACCAATTGCAAGTTTTATTACCTTTGCGTTTAGCTGTCTCGGCAAAACTCGTATTGTACTCTTATTTGTTTGATTGAATTTATATGTATTTTTAAGATAATTTAACTGCAGGCTGTTTTGTACATATTATAACATTATACAACATAGAATCGTCTTTTGGTCATAACATGTTACAGTTTATAAGAGGCCCAAACTGCTTCTCAAAGTCCTGATTTAAGTTAATTTAGTAACCTTGAAACAGAAAAAGACAGTTACATGTTTTACAGAAATAAAAATATAACCTTCCTTTGTTTCATATACATATCAAATTTGTGAAACTTGGTATCCATAAATACAGACGTTATTAAAACTAAAAGTAAGAATAATGAGAGTTTAGATTTTCCTGTGCTATATAAAAAATCTATGATGACAACGTCGCTATATTTGAATATTTATCCAGACTTTACTCATGTGAACATATTTGAATTTGGAAAATAAAATTGTGTCAATTATTTTATTGTTATACATGCATCATTATTTTGCCTGATTTTTACACTTCAAGTGGCTACGTAACCGTTGTAATTTGGTTCTTCACCAAAAACAATTGTATATTTAAATTTAAGCAAGAGTATATATTGTGTTTTACAAACATGGTACAAACTTCCCTTAACTTCTGTGTTAAAAAAATAGATTTAGAGGGATACGTATGGCTTTAAGTGAACCCTTTATAAGATTTGACCTTAATTTGTAGAGCAACTTGCAAATCTTTTACGCGTACACCCTGCTTCTTCGTCATTGTTTGAGTTAAGTTTGGCATTTTACCATTACGGCCAATGTCCTTCCCATTTAGCATCAAAACTATGTCTATTTCATTTTTAAATGAACAGCTGCTATAACCTCTGACTAGTAGATTTGTATGTTCTAAGGCTCTGTCCACTTCTGACCAATTTACTTTATCTTTCTCTAACAATTTCTTTTCGCGCAACATAAATCTCTGGATAATAGCTGTCCTAATTCCACGCAAGACAATATGATGATATTAAAGTTTGAAATGAGTAATAAACTTCCTAATGTTGTGCCATCTGTTACGCTTGATGTAAGTAATTATTTCATGTGTGTGTTTCTGTGTCCTTAGCGGACTCTTTATCTGTTCCATATGAGGTCATGAGTTTTCTTAGTTTCTACAAACAGAGTTAATGTCCTCGTCGGTCAGATGTGAAATGAGAACATTAGTTTTTTCAGGGTTGATATTGTTAGGTTATAGGCGGCGTTTATGTTTTCTGACTGGTTTATATCGTTAGTTCATAACTATCTTTGAATGATTACATGTTAGCAATCGTCATTCTACGTTTAGTAGGTGGTCACATTGAAATCGAATCCGTCTGAATATACTCTTTATAATCACCCACATAACCGCAAGACATTCTTTCTTATGGACTACACCTTCTTTCAACGTCTTATCATAAACCGCTGGCATACGTCTTAGAAATAAAAAAGTGTATGTCTGTTTCTGACGGCGAAACGTGCAATAATGTACGCATTTTTCGACATTTTTAATGTTAAACTCTATCATAGATTCACTTGGAATGTGTAGATGTTTTGAGAAATGTTCGTCTGGCTTTAAGGGATATAATTATGCAAATTATGCCCAATTTTATCGCAGAAGTAAAAACGTCTGAATTATCTCGGCTCAACTAAGGAATTGTTCTAAGGTTTTACTGTTTGCCTTGGATTTATTTAGGATTTCTGTGGAGATGTACAGCTGCCTGGAGTGCGTTTCGTGTTATGTCAATTTTCCTTCTTCCGTGACATTCTGTGAGTTTTAACTTTATCCAGTGTGAGGTCTGTCTATGTCTATGTAGGAATTTCTTTTTGAATTATGTAAGGCTGTATTTCTCTGTCTTATCGCACACAGACCTTTTTCGAATGTTCCATTAATGAGCTTGTATTTCAGTAACTCGTCCTTTTCCCATGCTGTCCATCTGATACTGTGACGTTACTATAAATAACATTTTTCTTGGGTTCAAATGTTTTGTTGAGGCATCAACTTAGCTCTATGGGAACTTCTGACAAAGTTTCTTCTATCACTTCACCTCGATGTTATACACTTAGCTCTGCTTCATGTTTTGTCAACAATAGACTGCCAAACTATATAAAATATATTTGCTTGAGAAAATAATGTAGAAGATTTCTTTTTTAATCTTGAGAAGTCACGTTTTCAATAATCGATCGTCTCCAATAATTATAATGATGATGATTATGATGATAATGATGATGAAGAGGAGGAGGAGGAGGAGGAGGAGGAGGAGAAAAAATGAATACAAATATTTGTTTAAGATATGGGAATATGGTTAAAGAATACAACAGACGGGGTACATCACGTTATTTACTAAGTTAACACTAATAGTAAATATTTTTTGTTAAATGCGATATGCTAGATATATTACAGTAAAAGCAAAATAAAATCGAAGAGTAATGCAAAGATTAATGATATAATTCTCAAGATTTTAAGGGTCATTACAAAAGTACAGTTTAGAGAAGGGGAAAACAAATTGTCATGACAAATCTGTTCAGCAACAAATAATAGGATGAAACGAATTACCATTCTGAAAAATCCACAAAGAGGTCCAATAAATTTACCCAAGACAATATCACGTACAAACTAGAGAGGACATTTATCTTGAAGTACAGTATGGAATTCAATATTGATTCTTTATTCCTAATGCTGACAAAATATTGACCAACAACTTCGAAAACCTTGTAACAGATTTCAGTAGACAGGAAGAGAGGCCGTGCTATAATCAAGGCATTAAAGTCAGAGTCATCAGAAGTATGATATTCAATAAAACCTGCCCCAGACGCTTTTCCTTATGGAATTGTTTGCTTTAGGGAATGGCTTAATAATTAGTATTTAAGCTTCGGTAATCCGATTTGTATGTATATTAATCTCGATTTGTATTATATTAAATTCGAGATAACGTTCCAATCAAAAATACTGCCAGGCAGAAATGGTGTTCTGAGAGGTTTTATCTAATGTCAAAAGGTTTTTCAGATGAGAGATTTAACTTACGAAATAGCATGCATTAATTAGCATGACGGGCTTAACTGCCCATCCTTACTTCTATAAAGCATTGACGACACACTAAGGTTAAGCAACGCTCTAATTTCGTCTTTGTTTTTCTTTAATAAAACTCAAGCCATGTAAAAGCCGTACGTATATACTTAAAAAAGGAAAATATTACATGTAGAAATGTGAAGTCATTTTGTACAAATGTCAGGCACGTTTATCTTTGAAGAAAGGGATCATATATACCTCTAGTTTGTGTCCGACAGATATATAGCTGACATATCTATAAATAGCATCATTGGTATATCCTTTCATTGCTTTCATTCATCTGCTCTATGTCATTTCTTTCTTTACACATAAAGCGCTAAGCATGGCTCTACCATAGATATATTACAATGGGTTATTCAAATGATAACATACTGTTCATTTTTTATATGGTGGGAGCTTTAGGATCAGTTTTTAGAATATAGCAACAATGACAGCAGTAATTACTTGCAATTTTCAGGTATTACAACACTGATATTTCAATTAAACACCTCAATATATATAGGAATTTAGTTATAATAGATCATCGACCTTCTATAATTATACTTTGTATACACCTATTGGAAATCAAAAGTTACTATGTATAGCACTTTTAATCCCTTGTTCTAAGGTAGGCTAAATAGTAACATAGAAAACACGTGATCTTAAGTTTGAATCCTGCATACTACGAAAATACTTTTATTTTTTACGGTAACAATGCACAAAAACAAGCTGTCACCAAGTACATGTATATTTTATAATTAACTTTTTCATTACCTTTGCAACATTTTACCAAACACATTTTATCACTATTTATTTCATAGTGAGTATAACAGAACAAAATGGGTGCCGAACGTCTAATTTTGTTTCTAAACAATGTGTACATGTTTCTGTGTGTTACAATTTAATTGCATAATTTAAGTGAAAAACAATTTACTGAACAAGAAACAATGGGTTTTATTGTAAATGGCTATTTTTTTCTCGCGAATGAATTCGCCACTGGAACCCAGATCCGCAATAAAAATGTGTACGTATGCTTCATGAAATTTCAGCAATTCGACTCATAAACCTGATTTACATTGAACATAAACATAAATGTACTTTTGATAAACACATAAATTTTTTTTGGCAATTTATTTTTCTAAATATATTATTTCCTTTTCAGACTGGATTCATGTACAGAGCCTTAAGCAATCTTCTACTAAACAAAGATCCGTCCAATTTTCAGCACTTACTGTAAGTAAATTTTGTTATATTTGTCTGTATTTTAGATAAGACACGAATGCTTATATTGGGGCTGGATGATAACAAGGATTTATATTGGTACTGCGTCGACGTAATATTTTCAATAAGCTTAATTAATATTTTATGTGTAGTTAATCGTTCTGTGTGTCACTGACATGCGTTTCGAGAGTTACGCAGACATCTCCATGGTTGTAAAATACAGTTTACTGTCTGGAAAGACACGCTTCTTTAGTATTAGTAATGACAAAGATCAAAGTTTGCACGCTTCCGGATTCCGATTTTAGTTGCAACATTCATCTAAAGTTTGTACCGGAGATAGAAACGTTTCGTGTCTAGACGAAACCGAGAGACACGAGAATATTTTAAGTGCATGGCATGTCACAAAAGGTGGCAGTTTGTTCCTTTGTAGTAAATGAAATGTGTTTGCTGTAATTGCATCGATTATAGATTTATAAAACCGTGAATTAGTTGATAACGGGAGCCAGCTCGGTTATGATAGAATTTACAATAACCTTAAACTGCGAACATCTTCAAACACCCAAAACACATGACGTTACAATCAAAGCGAAAGCCGGAACGCTGATTTGTGTAATTAATCTGACATGTAAAAACAGGCCTTTCAAACCAGACGTTTTGTTATAATTTCGCGCCTATGTGTTTAATCCCCCCGACTCAGTGACACGGTATCACAAGAAAGAAGGGCATGAAACTTTGTAGCTTAGTAATTTGTTGTTTGTTTGACGCTCTAACTATGGTGCGCCGGATTTCACACAGGCCCAGCTGGTTTCCGGCGTATACCGACACACGTTAAGAACAATCGCTGTCATTAGGTCAAATCTTCTAAATGCAGCTTCTTCTGCTTTCTCTATGAAAATCGCAGTTACTTTCTTATCATGATGTTCAATCTTTCACGTTTTGCAAGACTACCTTTATTTTGAACATATGTCCATATGCAAACATAAAATGGATGTAAGCCATGGTGAAAGAAAGTCGTGGCTACGTGACTGGAAATATGGTATAAACAACATATTCTGTTGGTAGGCATACAAATAATATCCTTACTGCCTTTCGTGTTAACCCTGTAATATAGATTAAATCACATGCAGTGAATCCTTTTACGACTGGACAGTACAGATAGTCTTGCATGAAAATGGCTTTTTTAAACCAAGGGGAAAATGGCACTGTATATATATTGACTACATTTGAGTAGACCGCAGAGGAACACCGGAGAAATGCAGTATTCAAACCATTGCTAAATAATACAAAGCACTCAGTAAGGAATATCATGAATTAACATAATGTATTCAATTGATCGGAAAGGAACATGTGAGTTTTTTCTGTATAAAGCATATGTAAATTTTAGTTTGCGTGTTAAAGCATCTAGTCAACAAACAATTGACATCATACAATTCAGTAGAATAAGGACAAGCTTCACATTATATTTAAGTTAAAACCATTTCTCGTTTTATGACATGCATTGTACTACATTACAAAAAAAGGTTTAGGTAAGGGTCTAGAAAAATTGTGTACACATCTTCTGTAGTACCTATAATAGAAAGAGTATTCTTTGCGAGAATAGTTACGTAATTTCGAGGAGGTATGAGTAATAACGTTATTGATCGAGCAAACTGTTCTCTATTTGATTTGTAAAGGGGCCAATTTCCTACACTATTCTATTCACACTATGCTATATTTCAGATATAGTACAGCTTAAGCGCCAGCCCCCATGCCCAGCGTGCACAAAGCAAGGTGTCATTACTAGATTAGTTTGCTCTTATGTAGATGTCTAATAGCAGAAGAAAGAAATACGACTTTGAATTTGCATATAATAATTTGGGGCATTGTTATAAAACCGAACTCGGGCTTGCTTTATCTATTAAACAGCAAAACCCAAGCGATCTGTTTTCTATGAACACGGGTCGTACCGACTATAGCCTCTTTAGAGGATGGTGGACCTAATAAGCACAATTACAAACAAAAAGAGCTGTTTTCTAGGTTTTTGAAAGCTAACGTTGTAAAAGACATATCTATACTAGATTGCTTTGGATTTTATTTTGCTCTTAAAAAGATATTTCCAATTTGATTTTCCGAGCTTTTGGCTAATTTATAGATTTACAGCACAGCGCATATATACTTGAAAGAAACGAAAAAAAATAATTTATATATCTATTTACAACCAGCGTCTGATTTCAAGATTTTGAGTGCTTCCCGTGTCATTATATCATGACCAAGCCACGAGGAAATAAAATGTCATAAAGATATCTGTAGGTTATAAGATAGAGATTAATCTCTGTTTAATGATGATTATCATCATAGACTCCCAGATGAAGGATAGGCCATTTATGTAGCATTACAAAAGGCAGGGACAGAACATTTACTATCGTCATTCAGAAAATTAAGCAAAACGGTCACAGAGAAACACGCTATATAAGACGGCCATTAAACCGACTATTTATAAGATATCTAATACACTTTGATAACACGGAATTGGCCTCTAGTGATTTGTATAATCGTTCTTGCAAGAAAAGTAATTTCTTAGAAGTGTTACCTCGTTTTCAAGAAACTGTTCGCTCAAGACACCAGATAAGATAGCAGCTGAAGTTCCAGCCACTAGTATGACCTTTACTTTCCTTCAAAAAGTAGAAAATTTAACGTTGACGTCTCTTCACAAATGGGTACACTTTAAATGACATAACAGCTTTTTCTTGATTGTTATTTTCCATTTTTGCCAAGCACAGTGCAAAACTATCATTAAAATTACAAACAATAACTGCTTGAAAGCAAATTAAAAATGTTTTCTGAGAATATTTAATGAAAAACATAAGTTCAATACATTGTTTCATTTTATACCCTCTAAATGTCATTCTTTTTGAAAAGTAAATGCAATTATTTTATATTATTGATACTTTTTTATTATAAAACATTCTATACATGAAATGTCCAGGTATGTTTTTCAATATTTTGGCACAGAAAATCATGACAAACTAAAATCAGCGGATTCATGCAGAAAATTGATGCAATCATTTGTAATTTGCAAGTTACATACAGCTAACAGCTGCATGAGGAAAGAATTCACTTGTTTTGTTTTACTTTGCAAGGACAATGTTGCGACTCGTATGTGCAACCATTGCGTAAACATTCATCGGTACATGTACATAAAAGCATATAAATGCCCTTGGAAGATTACTTTAATTCATCAGAATATATGCTACAAATCATTTTATTGAAATTATTGATTCCAAAATAGCGAATGTAACCATGCATCATGGGATACGTATTTTGTTGTATCTGTTTCTTCTTTCCTCCGTAATTTGTTTATAAACTTTACCAACACAGTCCACACAATTCATGGCATCGAACGACAAAATCATGAAAAAAAAAAAAAAAAAGTCCTTTTCAGATTAGGTTGTTAACTTACTCATCACAAAACACGTTATACTTTATTCAGTTTCCTGAAACTTATTCTATAAGTAGGGCACTCCTTGGTGAAAAGTCTATCGAATTATACTTTCATATATATGCTTTGAATATAATCTAATGTGATAAAGGTCAGAAGGAATGAAGATTTTGACGGCTCGTGGTCATGAAATGTGTCTTCAATCCCGAAATCTACTTCATCAGGATCATCCGTATAACAACTGACAAAGCGCATTACGCGAAGCAATTTAATAGACATATTAATGTAAATGTGATATTTGCTGACAAGAAAGTTTTTGATAGCATGTTAATACATACCATTTTGCATGATGTTTGCAGTTACCACTGTTTCTGTTCATTGTGAAGATGTTATAAAACGTCCAATAATTTTACTGTATATTATCATATTACAATATATTGTTTGAATGTTTAAATATAGCTAGCGTAGATTCTGATGAATCCTAAATGTCAAGAATACCAGGGAATATAATATGATAAAAATATTAGTAGATTGAAACTTTACTTGATGATTTTCTTGAGAAACGTTGACTTAAGACTTTTTGTAAGTAAAATCACTATCATATAAATACTTACCATATGTTAAACTTAGTGTTATATTAAGGGTTGTGAGTTTTATATATGTATTATATAATGGTCTTAGAGTGGTCATATATAGTTTCAATGTATTCAACTTTTTTGTTTATCTTGTACAACTAAAAACAAAAGAGTGAAATAGTGTGTTAAAATTTTATGACCTTTTAATGTTAACTTCAAAAAGGTATTCTTGGAAACCGTCGTGATTTGTTTTCTGACAATTAGATAAAGGCAGGAAAACTTTTAACTTATAGGAATCAATAGTATATACATGATTCATGGAAGGTTTAAAGCGAAACCTAACAATGACTTAATTTGCAAGGACCATTAAGTGTCGTTGAACAGTGATCCTCGATGTACTAGTAATGTGCATGCACGGTAATAAATGTAACAAAATATAGATATGGTATCATTTATGTTCTGAGCATCATGGGATACAATTTTGATTTGCATCAATACTCATTGTCAGTTCTAGCTACAATGCAATGTTCAGGCACATATATCCAATTTCCTGTAAACACTTGTTGTTACCATAAAAGTATGCAACTTGGCAAATTTCTTAACAGACGCATTTTAAATGTTACAAAATGAATTATGCTAGACTGGAAGAGACAGCGCGTATATGTAGGATTTACAAGTCTTTTGGAATAGTTTCACAATTAAAAGCGTTTCCGCTTCATAAAAAGGAAACTAGGACGTCAAAAAAACGTAAACTTAATTTGGATACCGATGAAGATGTAGACGAAAGTTCTTTTTTATTTTGCTTTAAGACTGGCCAGTTTCTACCAAAGAAACGGCTTTTACGTTGTCTATCATTAGACTTTTGTATTTCAGACGCATATTTGATATTAGCTTATAAATGCACCTTTCACATCATTTCATTACTTTTATTTCATAGATTTATTATAAAATTACATTTATTTCCATTTTTTTATATTCGATTTGGTATTTTAGACAGCTATATGGAATGCAGTTTATGTAGAAATACCAAATGTAGTGGCGGATAGTTTAAACACGGTGTAAAAGCCTTTCAGCAAAATAACATAATTCATAAACAATTTACGCTGGTCACTGAAAGTTTCTACGATATCTAAAAAGCAAGTAATTTTTACAAATAATGAAACCGTTTAAGATACATTCGTACTGTATTAATTTGCATGACTTTTCCTGTTAGCTAATTGAAATTGAGAAAATATTCTAGAAGCACATTTATTTTGGTATTTTACATAACTTCAACTAACCATGCAGGAACATTTGCAGTTATAAGATATGTTCAGCTTGACTGATGTTTTATTTCAATATAATTCGTGTTTATCAATGTTAATGTCTTTAAAGCGAAACGTCACCCAAGGGGAAGCATTATTTGTAGAACTTTGAGACATTTCCAATACATAAATGTTTTAATTTGAGACTTGTATTTAATGCATAAAATATTAAAACCCAAAACACTTACGATTTTGTGTCTGCATGAAGTGTTTTATGGTAATTCTGAACATATAATTATTATATCCAATAAAAATGTTCTTTACAGTGTCACAAACAGGTCTTCTTCCTTCAAATGGAAACGTAACTGTACATTTGCATTGAAAACTATTGAAGAAATAGATATATTTGGACATAAAATTAAATTTGTTTGATCTGTTAACAACAATTTTGTCTATTTCTCGGACAAAAAGAGAAATGAAATATTTAAATTTTAGAAGACCCAACAGTCGCAAAAAAGACATAAAAACAAGAGAGACTGATTGGATGGAATTTAATTTGAGTGGGGTTGTTGGAGTTGGGAGCAGTCCTAAACATCTAAACGGGAACCTGCTTCCCCATCAACCTTGTAATACATATCAGTTTTTCAAATTATATCTTTCTTCAGCAAAATAATATAAAATTTCGTCATGACAAGATCAATCTAAATAAGACATACATAAAAGTTTATTGTATTTTATATCACAGAAACATAAAAGTATATTGTATTTTATATCACAGAAACATAAACGTATATTGTATTTCATATCACAGAAACATAAAAGTATATTGTATTTTATATCACAGAAGAGCCATTAGTTGATAGCCTTAGTTGATTGAACTCAGCGACTATGACGGAATCAACCTTAAAACCACTGATATAGCTGCTTACTGTTAGGAAAATAAAAAGATATTAAATGAAACTATCTTTATCTGCTCGTGTTCATCATTGGCAAAACGATCTCGTTTGTTGGTATTTTTTACTAAACGTATACACCACATAACAAAAACGTATACACCACACAACAAACGCTTAAGGAGGGCATGGTTAATGCATAAGAAAGCCATCTTAAATTATGACTTAACTGCTTTATTCAAGGGGACTCTACAATCAATGTCCTGTTTAGCAAACAAACTATATTTCCGATATAGTATAGTTTGATATTACTAGTATGTATGTTAAGTACATAAATTTACATATTTATTTTGATATGTGTTTAGTAAAACGTTTAGTATTCAAATTGGAGAATGTAATTATATCATAATATGCAAGTCGCTTATTGAATTCGTGTAACGTTTGCCTATCAAAATCAACTTCCTGATTGTAATAACACGACGAAATGAATGGTCCGGTACATACATATTACGTAGCTGAAAGCATTATGATGTCTATACAAGTACAAACCTATTATGTAATCGAAAGCACTATGCTATCTATACATACATGTTACGTTATTGAAAGCACTATGATGTCGATAAAAGAACATATATATTACATACCTATGACGTAATTGAAAGCACTATGATGCCTATACAAGTACATACCTATGACGTTATTGAAAGCACTATGATGTCTATACAAGTTCATATCTATGACGTTATTGAAAGCACTATGATGTCGATAAAAGAACATATATATTACATACCTATGACGTAATTGAAAGCACTATGATGCCTATACAAGTACATCCTATGCGTTTTGAAAGCACATTGTCTATACGTTCCTACAACAAAGCACATACATATTACGTAATTGAAAACACTATGATGTCTATACACGTACATACCTATGACGTAATTGAAAGCACTATGATGTCAATACAAGCACATACCTATGACGTAATTGAAAACAATATATTGTCTTTGCAAGCACATACCAATGACGTAATTGAAAACAATAGCATGTCGTTACAAACACATACCTATTAAGTTATTTAAAACAATGTAATATCTATACAACACATATACCTAATACGTATTTGAAAACAGCACAATTCCTACACAAGTACATACTTGAAAACAATATAAATGTCTATACATACACATTTTGTACAACTTTCATTAAAACAACTAGGTTTTAATTGCGCAAAAAGGAGTTTCAAATCTTATACGTATAAATCGTCAAAGTCAAGACTGGCAAAAACCAGATTGTTTAAAGACTAATCATGAAAGAATTTGAATGTGTTAGAGGAGAATTGAGAGCATTACTGTCTAACCTTTAAGAGTCTAATGACATGTCTTCAGAATGAATAAGGGTTTTCACTTCCCAGAGCGGAAACAAAGACGTATAAATAGCATTAATTTAATTTCGTTGACATGAAAAGAGTAACATATTAAGGTTCAGTGTTAAACTGTCACATATACATCTTTTATTGCTTGTTTTCGACGAATACAGCTGATTTAGTAATTTCATTGTCTGCCTTTTATTTCATGATACTTGAGGTGAGGAGGTTGGGAATGAAGATAAATTGTGCCAAATATCATATAAAAGTGTCTAGAGCATGAAATCAAACCATATATCTTTTCTAAATGAGCTACTGCTCTGGATAAGTCTTCTATGATAAGCATTTGTGTAGCTCGCGAAAAGTAATTAAAAATTAGATTGAATATTTTAGTCCCAAGCCCATTTGTTGTCGGACGAACGTACAACTCGGTGTAAATTAATCTAATATTTGCTCAGTTATAAAACAGATGGCGTTTCGTTGGACGGAACTACAACACGCAGGCACAACAGCACATGTTATGACAAAGAGTCATTTTTCTCATTGAATATTAAAAAAAACAACCAACAACAATTTTTACATGAAATATTTTTAAATATGACCTTAGTCTATTCGTTTTCTACAAGAAAATTTAACCCTACTCAAGAGGAAATTACGCTATACATCGTGCTTTGTTTTTGTGGAAAATATCACTTCTAAATCGTTCACTGTTTTAAGAGCACTAATTATTCATGTTTGATTTGTTACTGTAGCAACTAAACAACATGCGATGATGGAACGTCCAATATTCTTATTTTTGAAATAATCGGTTTTGACGTTTTATGTTAAAACGAACGTCTCTCTATAAATCATTTGAAAAAGCAGAGCTAATGATGTTAAATGGTCCAATATATTGCTAACTCGTGAATGCTAATCAAACGCTATACACAACATTGGGGTGATAAAATTTAAACAAGTATCACAGTTCCAATTAAATCATTCATTGATTTATTTGTTTATTCATTCATTCTTCATTTATTTGATATTCAAAGGTTAATAAACATGTCTTGCTATGTTGTACCATAATATCAAGGACCACAATGAAAATAAGGGGAAATTACTTTTGCCTTTTTTGTGAATGTGCCGGACATGGTTCTCATGAGCATGCTTTTATAATATTTTTTATCATTGTATGTGTCATATTTTACCATGCTTGTACACTTTTACCGAAATAAATTTATCTATCTGTAGACCAGTATGTTGTTATAAGTGCTAAAAATAGATAACGAATGTATGAAAATAACACTGAACGCATTCCTAAAGAGATAGATAGTCATTTTTTGAAAGCGATTATTAATTATTTAAGCTGCTCAATCTCAGTTGCCGCTGAAAAAAAAGTTCAAAAATGACATACTTATACATAAATAATAAAACTAAATGCTAGAATCAACAATAGAAGTAAAAATCGAGGTAGGAATTTGCAAAGATCGATTGAAATGCTGGTTTTACGGCACCGCTACACTATATGTTTATATTGGAATTTCAAAAGTGTTTTCAACACTTTATTATTTCAAATCTACAGATATAGGTGATTGGTATTTATACTGGAGCCTTTTTAGTTTACACTAATTAATTTTAGGTCGATTGTGAAACAAGTTATAGAACTTATATTACTCACTTTCGACACCTCATTCATGATGGTATCCATAGCCTTTTTATATGACTTTATGTACTAAAGTATGTTATTTTCATAAAGGTTGAAAAACTTTAATTTTTTACCAAAATCTGAGAGCGAGAGCTTTAAATATGCTAAAGTATACGATAGGTTATTCTTGTTAAAACATTTTTTTCGCTAAGATCTCCAAAAAAACTGTACCCGTATTTATCAATATCACAAGTAGACAGGCTACCCATGTACCCAAACAACACTGAAATTTCAAACTAACCAAAATAGAAGTATTCCAATATTAGATTTTAATAAAATAGTTTTCTGTTATATAAACATTACATAAAAACAAGAGGGCCAATATGGCCCTATATCGCTCACCTTGGCAAAAGTCCACTTGCCTTGTGGAAAATCACTAGATAATGTTATATACCAAATAGGTTTTCCTATATACGTATTTGTAAAACAATTTTGACTCCAGGGGCAGAATTTGAACAAACTTTGAAGAGGTCTACTAGGCAATGCTACATGCCAAATATCTAAGCTCTAGACCTTGTGGTTTCAGAGAAGAAGATTTTTAAAGTTTTTCCTACAGCCGTCGCATTTCGCTATACTATACTATCATACACAGACGCTTTACACTATCTAAATTCCGATTCAACTTAAATGGAATATTCTGTTATAAATAACCGCTAAAAATAGGGGTGTACCATATACCTCAGTAGCCAGGTATCAATCGATAAATACAACGTCAGTAAGTGTACTACCCGACCTTTATGAGTTGCTTTTTAAAACAAGAGGGCCAAAATAACCCTATATCGCTCACCTTGGTACAAGTCCACTTGCCTTGTGGAAGATCACTAGATAATGTTATATATAAAATAGGTTTTCCTATATACGTATTTGTAAAACAAGTGACCCCAGGCAAGGTCAATTTTGACACCAGGGGCATAATTTGAACAAAGTTTGAAGAGGTCTACTAGGCAATGCTACATGCCAAATATCTAAGCTCTAGGCCTTGTGGTTTCAGAGAAAAAGATTTTTTAAAGTTTTTCCTATATAAGCCTATATAAAACTAAGTGACCCCTGATGCGGGGTCAATTTTGATCCGGGGGTCATAATTTGAACAATCTTGGTAGAGGTCTACTAGCCAATGCTACATGCCAAATATGTAAGCTCTATGCCTTGTGGTTTAAGAGAAGAAGATTTTTAACGTTTTTCTTTAATAAGCCTATGCAAAACTAAGTGACCCACCGTGCGGGGTCAATTTTGATTATGGGGTCATAATTTGAAGAATCTTGGCAGAGGTCCACTAGACAATGCTACATGCCAAATATCTAAGCTCTAGGCCTTGTGGTTTCAGAGAAGAAGATTTTTAAAGTTGTTCCTATCTGTTGCCATAGCAACCAGAGTTTTGCATTGAATGGAATTCTTTGAACAATTTTGGTAAAGCTTCATGCAAGGAACATTCCTGCATAGTTTTATCAGCACTGGCCTAGTTGTTTCAGAGGAGATGTCATGTGAATCAAAATGTTGACGAACGACGGACAATCATCACTTAACCAAACGCCAGGTGTCATTCAAGTGACTTCATTATCAAAATTCGACTTTACCTACGACAAATAAATGCACGTGGAAAAGGTTTGAATGGATTCTTTTGTTATAATAATCCGACATCAACAAGGGGGTGGGGTTATAGCACCATTGGCGTCATGTCAATTAGAAAAGCTCACCCTGACGTAGCCAGGTGAGCTAAAAATATAAATAGATAACGAGAACAACATTGAAATAGTTGCAAATTATCAAAAGCAATGCTACCAAACACCAAACATTAACAAAATGACTGTAGTTCGAAAAACTGATTGCGAGTGGCAATGGCACCTAAATCGCTGGCATCAGAACTGCTTGAATGGCTCTAAATGCAAAATAAATACTGCATTACTCATGTAATTTTCTAACGTCACCAGCACACCTTATTTATTAAAAAAGATTGTTTAAGGAATAAATTTGAAATTGAAATTCCATATTCAACTTTAATAACACAACCAGGAATTTCATAGTTATTTTGTTGGAGTGTAATTTGAAAACTTCCAAAACGCCATGCTTTTTGCCATTCCAAGCATAATTTCAATTCTATAAAATTTATGTCAACAACTTTGCATATGATGAGATAAATCCACTGCTTAAATTCTATGACTTATCAAAATATTTGCGTATTTAAAGTTTGAACTAATTTCTCAAAATTAAGTTCCTAGAATAAATATACGTCTTAACAATCACATTATGAACGCTTACCATTAAATAATCTTTTTGTGAATCTTTGATGTAGCAACCATATCCAATAAATTGTCAACATCTCAGCTAGTGAAAAATCGAATTATTTTAAGACAAATCAATGAAGAATCAACAAGTATAAGCCGGAAAATTGGAACATTTGTCTTCCGTTTTTATATGAATTAGTGCTCTTTCTTCCACGAACGGAAACAAAAAACTTAAATTTCGTTGCCAAAGACTGGGAAGCCTATTTCAGTATTTATGTAAATAGCGCATGGAAGGGTAAAGTTGCAGCTTTCTACATCTCTGCAAATTATAGATGCATGAGACAGTTTTCCCAGTGCAGATTTTGAAACTGGTGCATTAGTCTGACGAGAATTGATAAACATATTAAGTTTATTACATTAGCAGAGGGGCTAGGTATATCGTGTTCAAATGCACTTTAACAATGTCCTTGAGCATGTTATAACATAAGGATACATCAGCTCTCGTACGAAAGCTAAAGCTTTGAATTCGTCTGTTGTGAAGACAGTCATTAATTTCTTCTGCGTTGCGGACAATTTGCGACTAAAACAATATACATTGATTTGAAATAATTTTGAATCGTTCATTTACACGAAACAGATGATGGCGTTTTGAAAAAAAACAACATATGTTTGTTTGACATTGAGGAGAAATAGCATATTGAAGAACTTTAACATCAGCAATAGTGTACGCACACACATGCATTCACACGCATACACACTACAAAGACAATTTTATCATTCTGTAATTCAGTAGAACTATGTTAATGCCATTAAATTATTCAATGTATCAGACAAGTTATTATTCGTCTTGTGATTTGTTACTGTTGTACATTATTTTTCTCGAGCAACAAAGTATCTGAAGCTGGAATTACCAATTTTCCTATTTCTGAATAACGTTTTGGTTTTTTCACGTTTTATGTAAAAAATGCATTTCTATCAATAATATATAATTGAATCACAGGTGACTTTGAATCGACCGAAACTTTATGAATGTTATTGGCAATGAGCAGTTTTACTGACTGTTAACGCACGAATACTGTGGTAAAACAAATTGTAAATATAAGTTTTTACTAAAAGTACACACATATTTTAGGAATCAGTATGAAGGAAACTGTGCTCCTGTGTATAAAGTGAAATTGATAGAAGTCAAATAATGTCGGGTACTAGGTAATACGTTTTGAAACACACCAAGGTTAGTTTAGAAAGAGTTGACCCTGATCAATTTTCATATGTGTCACGATATATAAGCAATATTTTATTGACCCTTTGCTCACAAATACGTAAGTTGTAAGACATTGATATTATAGGCTGATAGACTGACATGCGGACTGTAAGTAGAGACACAAATTGACGGTCTCGAATACTTCACTTTTATCAACTTTAACAGGTTTTACGTGTGTCTTCTTCTAACATTTGTTTTCATTTGAGACTGCCTCATATATTGCTCTTTACTCCTACCAAACTACTCTGACGAAATTTCAGCTGTCCTTTATGATAGCTCAATAGGGTTATTAAAATGTGGTTCTTTCACATACATATTGGCTTTCATATCTTACCATGTGCCAATTATGGAGGGAAATTAGGTGTCGGTTGGTTAAATGAAGAAGGTTAATCATCCCTTAGGCTAATTATACTATGGCCATAGGTTTTAAGGAAATGATATTTAGTTTATGATAAAAATATACTTTATGGGAAAAAGTACTCGATATGTATTTTATGATATAGAATTCCAATGCTACCGGTCGTCTCACTTATAATTATAGATAATAATGTTCAATAGGTTGCTATGGAAAGGTGAAAGTTCCGAAAACAATATTTTACTAGTGAAAAGAATGTAAATGTATTCAAGACATAAAAGTTATAGTAAATAGATACTTAAATAAAACAAAGGCATTTAAGATCTATGAATTGTTTAATTATCAATGGTTTTTGTTTTGCTTTTCAACTTTATTTCCATGCTATAAAATGCACAGACGCGAAATGGCTATTAGATTTCTAAACATTGTGTATGTGTATTGTTTTGCAACATGTCTGATAACAAATGACCTCAGGACCATGCAGTCGTATGAACAATATAATGATGTCTGCTTGACAATCAGATCGAAAGAACAACACCAAGACAGTGCCAAATAATCTAAAGGAACAGACCGATA
>JAFMSR010000008.1:43791932-44001932 GCA_022818135.1 Saxidomus purpurata | reverse complement strand
ATGACTAAATTTGAAATGATTACTGTCAAAGTTTAGTTATTGTACAAATCAAGAAAAAATGAAACAAGTGAAATGATTTTAGAAGTACTCGTAAGTTGACTTGAATATACAGAGTTGTATACAACCATCCTCATACATCAGTGCTTTGCCATGCTTTCAACAAACATCAATACCGTATTTGTGTGACTAGATTGACAAAATCACTTGAACGCAATTTGAGAAGTAGCTACTGTTACCGGGACCACATTTTGTCAAATAATTTATATTATTAATATCATGATTAGATGCCGATACGTTATTATACCCCCAAAACGAAGTTTAGGGGGGTATATAGGAGTCACCCGGTGGTTGGTCGGTCGGTCGGTCGGTCGGTCGGTCGGTCGGTCGGGCGGTCTGTTGCATTTTCCTTGTCCGGAGCATAACTTGAAAACTACAAGTTGGAATTCAATACAACTTCATACAATGATCAAGCACATTGAGAGGAAGTGCAGTGCACAAGAACTATAACTCCATCTTGACTAATTACAGAGTTATTGCCCTTTGTTAGTTTTCCCCTTGTCCGGAGCATAACTTGAAAACTACTGGTTGGAATTCAATACAACTTCATACAATGGTCAAGCACATTGAGAGGAAGTGCAGTGCACAAGAACTATAACTCCATCTTGTCTAATTACATAGTTATTGCCCCCTTGTTACTTTTCCTTGTCGGACCGGAGCATAACTTGAAAACTACTGGTTGAAATTCAATACAACTTCATACAATGGTCAAGCACATTGAGAGGAAGTGCAGTGCAGAAGAACCATAACTCCATCTTGACTAATTACAGAGTTATTGCCCTTTGTTGCTTTTCCTTGTCCGGAGCATAACTTGAAAACTACTGGTTGAAATTCAATACAACTTCATACAATGATCAAGCACATTGAGTGGAAGTGCAGTGCACAAGAACTATAACTCCATCTTGACTAATTACAGAGTTATTGCCCTTTGTTTGTTTTCCTTGTCCGGAGCATTACTTGAAAACTACTGGTTGGAATTCAATACAACTTCATACAATGGTCAAGCACATTGAGAGGAAGTGCAGTGCACAAGAACTATAACTCCATCTTGACTAATTACAGAGTTATTGCCCTTTGTTAGTTTTCCTTGTCCGGAGCATAACTTGAAAATTACTGGTTGGAATTCAATACAACTTCATACAATGATCAAGCACATTGAGAGGAAGTGCAGTGCACAAGAACTATAACTCCATCTTGAATAATTACATAGTTATTGCCCTTTGTTAGTTTTCCTTGTCCAGAGCATAACTTGAAAACTACTGGTTGGAATTCAATACAATTTCATACATAATGAAGCACAATGAGAGGAAGTGCAGTGTACAAGAACCATAACTCTATCTTGACTCATTTCAGAGTTATTGCCCTTTGTTACTTTTACTTGTCCAGGAGCATTATTCGAAAACTATTGGTTGGAATTCAGTACAACTTCATACAATGGTCAGCACAATGAGAGGAAGTGCAGTGTACAAGAACCATAACTCTATCTTGACAAATTACAGGTTATTGCCAAGAACAATATCTCTTTTTAGTTTGTTTGCAAGGTATTCTGTTACTACGAACTTTCTCAGTTTATAAAGCAGTCTTTTGGGGGTATTAATCATTTAGTGATAGCTCTAGTTCAAATTTAATTTGTTAGACTGTGTTAAGACTGCTGTGGCAGATTTTAATTTTGCCTTTAGAAGTAGAAATGTTTTGGAAATATGCTTTCAACCTGTTTTTTTTTTCCTAAAAGTAGGTGCACTACTCGGGAGATGTGTGCATACGCTTGGTGCAAGATACAATTTTCATCAAGTCGTAAAATATTAAATACTAAAATACAAGTCCTTATGCGCACATCGGCCGAAGCTATAATAGTTGTTGATCGCTGGTTAGAACCAGACGAAACAGACACAAAAAATATGACGTTCTTTCACATTCCTGTCAGTACAGTTTCATTAACGGAACTGCAGTCACGTTCGGTATGCACTTACCCCTTCCGGTTTGAAATAAACATTAGCACATGTAAAATGTTTCATTACCCGGAACTTAAATAACATAACGTTTGATATGCATTTACCAGTTCAGGTCTGAAATTAATATCAGCACAGGTTAATTTCTATCCGAAGAATTTTAAGAATTTACTTTTCATGAGTTAGCATACTCATTTACTGTGTTCAGTGCCTGTGTTCCGGATTTAACTGAAGTTTAGAAATCATGACTGACACTAGTTTCTTCAAACTGATATCTAGCTGTTTAGTACTACATTCTGAGCGCTGTATTATTGCAAGTTCATTTACAAATTTGTAATCTGAAACAAAGGTTTGCGAGAATTGCAAATCGTGTTTGATTTCCTTGACATTAACCTCCATCTTGTGTTCACATTTTAACGTTTTGGATTTGAGCTTTCAAATCCTACTACTAGTAGTTGAACAGAAATGTTCAGTATAAATGAGTGAACATTTCACGTCTTGGACTTTTGTGTGACCGTTTAACGTCTTGGGGTGAACTTTTCAGTATATCACTTGCAGTTGAACATTTCAGTATTGTTTGCCTCAACAGAATGTACACATGTCAACACAACCGTCCCACCAATACTTTCAGTTATTTAATTTATAAACATTAGGAAAATATCATAATGCAACAACTGCATTTCGTGTTTTGTTTCTAGAAATTGCTTAACATTACATAACAAAGATCATACAGACTGGTTACAGACAACTACAAGCATTGAGTGATAAATTAGATGTATAAAATATTTAAGAAAGAATATATAAAGACTTTTTTCAAAGTCACGCCATATCGTTGAAATGTATGGGAAAACTGTTCAACTCCTGTGACAGACTTTGACAGTCTGTTGACACGATCAAATTCGTTGATAAAACTTGTGTATATTAACAAAAGAAAATCAAAGCTTACGAACAAAGGATGGCTTTCTATTCCATCAAACTCTTTCAAAAAAATAGGTCAAAGTAAAAAGGTAAACATAGCCTTGTGGAAGAAGGAATGATGTATGTATGGTGAAAATTTGATTAGATGATAACCCGGCGGACATAGAAAATATGCCATTTTCGTCCGGAAATAAAACGCCAAGCAGTATACAAGTTTATCGGTGATAAACGACATTTATGTAAAGTTGCAGACGTTATGACTTTTTAAAAACTTTACTTCACCAATTTAATATTATATTTTATAACTCCACCGGGCCAAAACGAAAAAAAGAAGATTTTAGTGGTTGATTCTCATACTCATATAAAAGCTTTTGGTAATATCTATGCTACCATTTAATAGCCTTTCGTGGTGTATTTACTATGCTATGATTTGTTTTGAAGTTTAAATCATGTAGCACCGGATTACACCTTTAAGCGGGTTAAAGGAGTCGGTGTTATCTCAGATATTAATATCAAATTTTTCACTAAGCCCACGTTATACTGACAGATTAATCAGAAATGGGGAAATAATCTGTAAATACAACTTTCAATAATGTTAGGTATTTTATCTAAAACTAACATTTTCCTGTAATCAAACCTCGTAACAACTACCAGACACCAAAACATAAAAAAATGTTTCAATTTAGTAAACGATTTATGTTTGATTGACAGCTTTCCATGACAGCAATAAAGATAGGTGACGGCATCATAACAATGCACCACAGTCACTTGCAATAGGCATCAAGTAAAGGGTTATTACCGAATACTGATGGGTCTGCGTCTGTATCATAAACTACTGTCTGTAACATGATGTATTAGTCAAACTTCAATTTCGACAGTCAGATGGAACAGACTTGTGTACGGAGACAACATGCATTTTTTTCACTCGTTTAACTGAGTCTAGAAGAAACGCGTATGAATGTAAGACTTTTGTCTAAAGATTGACTCATTGCAGAGATCGGATATCTCTCAAATTTGGATTTGAAAAACCAATCTTACAGTCACGACCTCTGTAATGTTACAATTGTCATGTATTCGATCAATCCGTATGTCAGTTAAAAAAAGGAAATCAAACATTGTAAAGTCTGCTATAAACATCATTTTGACAAGTGAACCTGTAAGAAGTTATTGCGGTGACTAAGTTGACGTCATATTTTGTTGCATATCTTAGAGTACATGTCCGCTTAGAAATTTACGCTCTGTTTTTTGTTTAACCGTTTTATAATATCATCAAAAGCGTTGTTTGTCCTCGTCTAATTCACTACTGTCTGTCGCTTTTGGTGCCCAAATATAAACAACTCAAGCCTACACAGTTCTTAAATGTATCATTTCAGAAACTGAAAAACGGATTTTTTTTGATAAACGTCAGGCATATTGACAAGAGTAACTAAAAACTTTTGAATATTTATTGACATTACAGGTCTCGATGTTCCTCAGCGACGGGGTTTGATAAAGTCATGGAAGATAGCGAACTACGACACCAACCTGTGGATGAATGCTTGATGTCAGATATCATTATACACTCTGCTCAAATCCTCAGTGAGTACGATTTGTCTCAAGTAAAAAGTTGATATTTAAAAGATGTCGTCAAGAATCAAAGTTTAATAGAAGCGATACAATGAAGGTTATGAGTGTTATGCGGGTTTCTTTTTCAGGAGTTCAAATTCTAAAACATTAACAAGTGAATGTTTCCTTTCAGTGATATTTTTGGCATAACGATGTTGGATCAATAGCACATAACGTTGTCGGGAAAACAATTTGATCCAAAATGATTCAATGTTTTTTTTTAAGTATTGATTCTAGAACAAAATTAATATTGAGGTCTAGTTTAATGAAATTCTTTTTTCTTTTACAACATCGGTTTTTTTCTTTAAGTGTGCAAAGTTCAGAGAACTACCATTAAAAATGGTAGTATAAGTGCACGAAAATTTTGTAGTTCAAGAGACGTGGCCTCATTTTAAACTGCAGAATGAATACTTTAACTAAAGCATTTTCAAATTCTTAAATACAACTAAGCAAAATGTCTATAGAGAGAAGACTAAATACTTCTCAACTACATCAAAAACAAGTGAGTGAAAAAGAAAACGAGCACTTGTATTACAGCTGTTATGGAAGGAGCGTGATATCTTTTTTATTTCATTACTACCTTCTGCCCGGAAACAACCTGTATTTGATGAACGATCTTAATTCAGATTGAATCGACATTTTCTGGTGTAACTACCCTAAATACTGTCCTCTTTATTCACAACAAGGACAGAAATGTAGATTTAATTGAGATCTAGATACTAGAACGATTTCGAGCAATTATTGCTCCATTCAATGCTTTAATACTATCCGCCAGTGAATCTAATGAATAGCGAATCTTGTTTTGAGCTCTTTTTGCAGAAATTTAGCTTTCGGTCAGACTCAGGGATATTCTCAAAAGGTTTTTGATAAGATTTGGTAATTTAAATAGCGATATCAATGTCCTGGTCGACCGTATCTCAACTATTCATTTGCGGTTGAAATCTTTAAACATAGGATTGACATTCCATATTGGAACACGTTAATATTTCTTTTATTCATGGAGATTTAGCTAGGAATTTAATTGGATTTCGGTCGTTTGGATTAAAATAGATGTTATATATATATAATATGATATATATAATCCATTAACACCATCAATCATAGAACTTACCAATAGCTGACATAGGCGCCATGGAATGAATCATCCAACTATGGGAAAAGACAAAACGCAAAGTTTAAATTGCTAGAAGTACAAACAACTATTTTAGTATTTAAGTAACATCTTGGTCTTAAGGTTGTTTTTAACGTGCACTTTGAGAATGTTTTTATTTGACCAATAAGAACAGAGTCAATGCTACTTTCCGGTTATCATCTTTAGTAATATAGTGTAAAGATTTTATCGTGAAAATCTGTTATGAAGATTACTTACATAAATTCATAAAATTTGAGAGTTTATTAAATCAATGTCAAAACACACAAATAAAACAGAAAATGACAGGTGTTGGTATACCATACATAGAAACATGATTTGCAGAATACCTTTGTAAATGTATTTGTATTTGACACTAAAAAACAAACAAGCAATTTGCGTTCAATATCTTTAGTTAAGGAAGGGTCAACTATCTTTTGAATTCGTATGCCATTAATACAATTAAATGACCCTGTCTCATTCAACTGGCACTTGGAACTAAGCCACTTTTCAGACGTTCTTGACTAAAGTGCTACTGCGCTACATGTATGTATTGAACAAATGTTATCATTATTTTAGCAACGAAGCATTTCCATCGCAAATTGGAAGTGCATTCATCACCAGTTTCCTTTTTATCATCAAATCATCATTCATCAACTTTCCTCCTTTTTCTTTCTTGACTTCCTGTTGAACAAGCAAATGCATATATGCCACTTATTTTAAATTTGTAAACTTGCGACTGATTCCATTGTTTAACAAGTTACTGCTGGTACAGAATTTTAATTAAGTTCTGCTAATAAACATTTCACAGCTGTGGTGTGGTTATTGCAATGGGCAACATGATTTGATGGAACAAATGTGTCCTTGGAATTTCCATATATTCGTTTTGCATTTGAGAAATGTGAAAAACAGGTCCCATTATTTCCATTCAAAGTGATACAACGATGGACACTATTTGATATTCAATAATGTTTGACTAATATAGTGTACATATTTCCTCTATATTCAGCGGGAATGAATTTCTTACACATATTCATACATTTTTATAACAGTTACTATGAAAGTATTCATTATCCTAGAAGTATCAATAAGTGATTAATATCTTTTTAAATTATATGATGGTCACTTTGAATGGATTAACAGTTAGACACTACCTTTTGACCACATGCCTCTGCTACCATTGTCAGTCTTTAACGTCTTTATTAACTAGCCCTTTGTTTAATGTTGGACAGAACTTCCCAGCTGACATATAATGTTACAACAAAACATAAACAGCCCCTTTTTAGTATAATCTTCAAAGGTGCAAAGTCCCTATACATGTATGAAGTGGAAACAACTCGAGGATGTTAGATAAATATATACTGGCTTTTTGAGCATCAGAAAGCGTTCATAAAATGTATACTCATAACCTACGTATGAATTTATTCCAAAGTATCATTTATTTTATATATAATCCTTTATCCTGTTTCTATTTTAGACATGACAATCGACGAATTCAAGCGCTACCTTGGCGAGGAATACTTCCGGTTGTGCCTTTTTGAATACGGAGACGCTATAAAAATGATTGGGAGCAATATGATCGAGTTCTTTAGCAATTTAGATGGTTTACAAACTTACATAACGTCTTCAGAGAAATTCAAATCACAGGTGCCACCATCCTCGCGATGTGAATATGAGAACAATATGATTACACTGCATTTTTATACAGACAAAAGAAAGTTTTTAGAATACTATGCTGGGATTGTGGCAGGCGTATCTAGATATCTTTTTCAGAGGGAAGCAGCTGTCTCAGTGACATGTAGCAATACTCCAGGGTCCCTACATCACATTATTCGCATTAAAGCGGAAGATGATACCTCGTCGAATACTTGTCACATATGCTCCCCACAAGAGAGTGTAAGCAAATCTCCATCAGATAGTAAAATTGGGACGACAACATTTTGCAAAACATTTCCTTTTCATTTTATTATTGACAAAAACCTTGATATTATTCAAATTGGCGAAGCGCTATGCAAACATGTTAATATGGCGAGGTCAAAAGGCAAAAAAGGACTAACGTTAAATTTTGAGGTTGTTCGTCCACGAATTGAACCACTTACCTATTCAGCACTACTTTCACATGTGAATTTCATGTTTAACCTCAGGACAAAGCAAACAGACAAACATCACAACAGTCAGGTAAGTTGCATACGAGCTAAGTAGCAATAATCAACTATGATACCCTAAATTATATTACATATTTAAGAACGAATAATAAAATAAAACAGTTCCAATATGACACCCTAAAAGTATATAATTATGAATATTTAAAGTTGTTCGCTACCACATTATAGAGCGTTACAAATGCTTTTGAAATTCTAATATAAACAAATAGTGTAGCGGTGCCGTCAAACCAAGCTCGCCAACTTTTTCAACATTTTTTTTCAATCTGCTATCGGAATTCTTACTTTTAGTTGCTGATTCTTGCAATGACTTTTACATTTTGTGTTTTAGTATATCATTTTGGAGAAATTAAAACTGTGAATAAGCAGCATTAAGTCTATATGAAAAGAGAAGTGTGTCAAATACAAATCTACATTGATTGTGTACACACCAACGTGCTACGTATCGCTTTAAAGTCCCAGGATCACATTTACAAGTAGCTCTCATTTTATCAAGAAAGATGTCTTACTGACAAAAATGACCTTTATTTGTACCAAAAACATTCCTTACTTTGATTTTTAAAATCGATAAGTACATATTAGAAACATAGCGCAGTATTTTTTCAATGATATTGAAAATAAAAATAAGAAAGGCTTTGTGGCAACTCTTCTTCCTGAAGAAACTATTTGAATACGAAAGAAAGACATATGTCAACATTGTTTTAGAGTGGAAAGAGCATGCTTCTATCATAATCCTATCAATACATTTATGCTACTATATCAGTTAATTCAAAAGATCCTGGGACTTTAAACATCAAGGTAAGGCAATTCATATTGGTATATATGTCTATTAGATAATCTGATACATCACCCGCCGAATAATGGTCTTCCAGTTTCCATGACTAGACGTTGTCAATGAGTTTTCAGGATGGTGAAACATGTTAGTAAAGTTTGCAGTTACGACGGGTACATAGAAAGTATTGCAATTTGACATGTGCCCTTGACCTAGGTTTAAGTAAACGGAACGTAAATCCATTCGTAGTACGGTATGCATTTTATAAATCCGTTAATATAGATACAACCATCTTGATCTCGGTTG
Source organism: Saxidomus purpurata (assembly GCA_022818135.1). Lineage (NCBI taxonomy): Eukaryota > Metazoa > Mollusca > Bivalvia > Venerida > Veneridae > Saxidomus > Saxidomus purpurata. The sequence continues at coordinate 43,993,034 of JAFMSR010000008.1, read as the reverse complement.
AATCCACATTATGGTATCTATTTTTGAAGATTCCAACATTGTTTTGTATTTTCTGTTTTAAGGAGCTTGAAAGAAATACGTAAGACAAAAGATAATCATACGCGACCATCGTGCATGACAGACAAAAATTGTCTTCATCATGGCGCAGGAAAAAAATGCATCGCAGACAAATATCTTTTTTAGTCTAGCGAAGCCATAAACTCCTTCCTGAAAATCTGCAAGGAGATGACAAAAATGCTTTAAAGTTAATATAAAACAGAGGAGCACGCATATGCAATCAGACACAATATAAAAGTAATAAACCGGGAGATTTTCGGAAAATCAGACTCTGGTCCTGAACAACAAAAACGGAACACAGATTACACAAATAACAATTGACTGTTATTGTTATTGCTGGAGAAAAAAATATATTCATTATCTTTAATACAATAACAGTTATTTATTTCAAGCATTCTGTCTGCTGGGTTGAATGAAATTCACTCCGACTGTTAAAAGAATATTCCGCATTATTTTTGACGGTGTTTGCCGTAGTTGTCGGGCCTCATTACATGCAAACTTCAACATAATCTTTGTAGTTATTGGGCAAACATATCAGTAAAGGTCTGTGGTTATATAAGCCAGATTTTACAGAAATAAAACAGCTCTTCATTTAACTGTGAAATTGCTGAAACTTCTGAAAATGTTAACGACTTTGAGGAAGATAATAGAGAAGTCAATAAATTATGTTTCGCTTGAACCAGGATATATATAAATGGCACGTATTTTATTCCATTGCATGACAGTTTTCAAACTTGCGAATCAATTTATATTTTGAACAACACACTTATAATTTTCAACAAAATTACCATATCTTTTGGGATATAAATAATATGATTCGGCAGTCTGCTCTGTTTTCTAAAATAGTGTTTATACATCATGCACTACCATCTACGGATATGATTTTAATATAAATCTGGACCAAGACTTGAGTCATTTCCTGCCATTTGTACATTTGAACGAAAAAAGTAGTGTTTTTCTGAGGCTATAAAAGTATTGAATTAAAAAATACTGGCCCCCAATCCTAAAATATAATCATTTGGTAATTATGGAAATTGTGTTTGGTTACGAGTAATTTCGTGTAATATGATTTAGTAATACAATTTGGAGGCATTCAGCTACATATCTAAAGGGTTTTAAGAGTTGTAGTTTATGTTCCTAAAACGTAACGCCAATATTGTACTTTTATAAATGAAATGATCGAAGTAAATAAGATCATTCTTAAATGCCTTTTTACTTTTATTTCTAAGTGCAAAGGCAACATTAAGGGTTGTTAGTTTTTGTTCCATTTTCGAAATATATTTTGATCCAACTCCAAGCAAAATTAAAATCACCGCAAAGACACACCTTTTAGCAGATCAGTATGGCATATAGTTATCGCTTTTTGAGACAAAAAACAGGCCATTGGCATGATAGGCACTTACGTATTGTTGCAACATTCCGACATTTTGTAGACTAAACAGTTCGTGTCGGACAAATTTCAGAGTAATTGTTATGGAATAAAGCGATTGTTAAATGGAAATTTCTAGCCGTTTAGGCGTTTCTAATTGACAAAGCAATAGTACAATCAATAAAGTAGAAGCAATCAAACGCATGTTTGAATTGTACAAATTAGGTAATTATCAAATTACATGGTAGCAGTGCGACTTGAATTAAACGAATAACTTGAACAAATGAGTACAAATTACACGAAAAAAAAAATACAATGATACTTTAAGTAAATTTTCTAGTTATTGTGCTATAACTTTCTGTTTAGTGTATAAAAATCATAATATTGCACTATAGCCTGGCGGCATGCTTTAAAAGAAATTCATGCTCAACTGAGTGTATTGCTCAGACTCTGGATCAATAGAATATTGTAACATAGTGTAATGTTTTAGACAAGCTTTCCGTAAATGTTTAAAATGGCCTAAGACTATAGTCCTTTTGTTCCGTGATGTTCTGTGCTAGAAGTTCAAAAGCTTTCGTTTTAAAACTCAGCTGAGCATGTTATAAATGTTCGTTAGCACGGGCGTTTTATTCATACCGCATTACAAACGGCACACGAATAAAGTACGTATTTTCTAAATAACTTGTGTGAACTTATTGTTGCTGATATAGAAATTAATTCCATTGTACAGGCACATACTTTGTATGTTTGGTCTTAACCAATGATGAACACTATGAGATCAAAGAATCTTATATCAAGAAGTAACTAGAATTAGAAACATTCAAAAAACATTTCATATGTGGATCGACCAATAGCTAGCCGTAGTTCAAGTAATTACTATACTTTAAGTAAAATACGACAGTGACGTAGTAGATATATGCGTACTCAGAAAAACTTTACACGAATTGAATATAAGAGTACAGCAAGGGTGCAGGAAAAGTATTAATCCTTTCGTTATCGAAAGGATTTACACAATGATAATTCCGCTGTTACGTCACTAACTCATTACCCTAGGAGGCCGATACCTGGGCCTATGTCATAAACTTACATTGAGAATGCACGCTTGCAACATTTGACATACATCCAATTAGTAAAATCCATATTCGTGGGTGCTTTTTATTTTACGATATAATTTACCCATTAATATATGAGAATATGACATAAATTCTGTTCATGATCGATTAATAACCTTTCATCTTCAAAAGCAGAGCTTTTATAACACTTTAAGTACTGTTTCGGTCTCTAGCAATGAAAAAAGATATGGAACAATATGAATAGAGATCCGGTTTAGCAAGCATAATGTATTTTTATGTTGTATTTATTACTAAATTACAAGTCGAACCTCATTCCGGTGACGCAGGAGAGGTTCTGCGTTCAACCTTTCCTCCTATTAACAGTATGTTTAATTTGTGTATTTAATGTTTTTGAGATTCTCTTTATTGATGATACATTTGCAGTAAGGCATCTGTTCTTCGATTTAGATCAAAGTATTTTTCCGAAAGTAATAAGGAAGCATTTACTTAAGACTTCGTGATATTGCCAAAACACGAATCCAATCACGTTTTCTGGAGGCATTGTGCTTGTTGCAATATTGCTTGTTATTACAAATTTCACTTCTTTGATTTCATATTCTTCTTGAATTTCAGAAAGTGTTGGTACGGAAAGTTGTTGGATGTTTTCCAAATAAGCAAACAACTAAGAAATGTTTTGTAAGGACAAGTGGTTTATAGGCGTGTAGGTCTGCCGTGTGACTGCTGGCTCTGATATCAGTTATATATGTGCAATAGAAATGTTTACTTAACTCTTTGTAATCAGTATTCTTACGCTCACCGCATCTTTCAAGTGATAAGAGATTTTGATTTTGGTTCTAACAACGATAAAAATAGAAATTATTTACCAATACCGCTTAAATTTAAATAATCAGTTTCAACACTATCGCCCTGTTTTACAAAAACATTACAGAGAGTACCAATACATGCAAACATAATTTAAAGTTATTCCAATAGGCCTGCTATGCTAATTCAGTTTCGCAGCAGCGCACGCTAAATTGCCTTGGTTGACAGCCCAAACAAGACAATTAAACTTCAATTAAAACATTAAATTTCAAACTGAATTATTGTCCACTCGGTGCCCTGCTGGAAGCTGAATCAGCTGATTTACAAGTTAATGAAAATAGTCAGTGTACAACGACTATGTTCTTAGCTATCTTCTGTTTATTTGTTACCAGAGTAACTTTTAAACGGTGCGCTCTGTCAAGACTGAACATATAAATGATTGAAGCGCTTGATCAAGTAGGCACCAGAATCCTAGGTTTTTATCATAGAGCTGCTGGTAAAGGTGTATCTTTGGAGATTACCAAAACTTGCCTAGTCTGAAGAAACTACATACTAACAGAGTTTGCAATAAATATTACTTAGTCCCAAATAAAAACTGACAGATATCATTCATGAGGGTAAAATATCAAATAGAAAATTCTAAGCAGTTGTACTCAAATATCTAAAGCCTTTAGAAAATGGAGTATTGATGGCTGCATTATAAATGCTGTGTGAATTTAATTCGTTACAAAATTGTAGACATTCTGGCATGCATGCTCCTTCTGGGTTAAATGGAAATGTATATATTTTATTGCAATTCTACAAGGATATTACTAGGTCGCGTGATCACCAAATTCTTAAGTTAAGAAAACTTTAAAAAACCTTTAAGTTGTAGAAATTATGTCTGGTATGGTTAGTTTCAATGGCGTAATTTCTACAGTAGGTTGAAGACATTTTAAGGTACTTTTTAGAAGCTGAGGTTTTGCTATATTTGTGCTTTTTCATTTACCTGATATTGGGTTCGCTAGCACAGCTACTTAATGGCTTTACGGTTTGCTTTGAAATTCATTCAGATATTTGCTTCTTATATGTTACGCTAGCAGTGTTTTGCCTGCAGGAGACTAGGGAGCAATCCTTCTGAACAGGAACATCATTCTAGTTACAGAACAAGTCCATGTTAAAACAGTTGTTAAAAGCAGTAAATATTACGGAAAACTTTTATTACCATTTAATATTAGTGCGTTAAAAGCCTTATTATGTACATTTATTGATTCGAAATTGTTTCGCAAAGAGCTAAACAAAATGACTAAATATCAATTCATGTATGAAAAGCACAAAATAAAAATCTAGGTTTTGATTAAAGAACAAGGAAACATATATGAAACGCTACTCCTTAACCCCTTTCTCAGATTGGTGAACATTTGGCAATAACAGAAATGAGAATAACTTAAACAGATATATGCATTTGCTATATTGAATACGCTGATATTTTTTGGGAACATTATCCGATTTATTTTAAAGGTGGTCAATTGCTTTTAAGCAACATTTTATAAAAAAAATTTACTTTTTGTATATTCTTTTAGGGATTTATTTAATGAACAAAAGATCCATTACATAGAGTTAGATCCCTATCAAAAATTAACATTTTATTAACTTTTATAAAATGTTGTTATTACTCCCCTTTAATATGAAAGTATTTAAAACGTTGAGTATTTCTTTTTTATTTCAATATAATTTCTACTTTTACATTTGAATTGGATAGATATACAAATATTTTAGCATTCTGAACAAAAATACATGTTTTAATACTACGTGTAGCTTCTGAACTCATGTATTTCCAATCTATGTTGGGTGCGCAACCAAGATAGGTAAAGGGAGGTAAAATAATTTTTCAAACTTGAATTTCTAATGAATTCCATCTAAATATATAATTTTTAATGCAAATATTTCACAAATATAATACAATAGGTCATATATCTTCCCTTAGACAAAGTATGTGTATCAAATTTTTACTAATGATAAAATAACTCTATCTTGGTTGGGTAACCAGGATAGGGAAATCAAATTAAAAAAAATACCTCCAGTGAAAATCTTACTTGAATTAAGCGCTAAGTGAACATAAATGAGTGTAAATGATCACATGGCCAAAATCTGATTATATACCTTTAAAGCTGCTCGCTTTCAGATTTGGGTAAAAAAATAAAGTTCTTCAAACTGTATGTAAATAACGTATTTTAGAACATATGCCGATATAAAAAGGCTCCAGTATAAATTCATGTCAAGTATATCTCTAAATTTCGAAAAATACGCTACCAAACTCAAAAGCGTTGCAAAAGCTTTTGAAATTTCAATATAAACATATAGTGTAGCGGTGCCGTGTAACCGACCTTTTCAATCGATTTCTGCAAATTCCTACCTAGATGTTTGCTTAGTTTTTATTCTAACCTGGAGTTTTATTTTTAATAATTAGAATATCAATTTTTTGGAAAAATATTTTTTTCAACGGTAACTGAGAGCGAGCAGTTTTAATACTGCATAAATGTAGCTATATCATATCGCACATTGCTATTGAATCTAGCACACGTTTGGGTATTTCAGACTATGGAGTTAAAAGGTCAAATGATACACCTATCGGCAGTTGATGCGATCCTTTTCCTGGGTACACCAAGTGTAGAAAAGCTCGATGAACTGATCGAAAAAGGTCTATATATATCCGATCTTCCAATTCACGATGCAACACGTGACGTCATATTGGTTGGCGAACAAACGAAAGCACAGGTATATCTCACTTTAAGCATTCTAATTCGGGATCTGTTTCTAGTCATTTCATTGTTCCTTGACAATTTTCAAAATTCATAGTAACGATTTGCTTTATATCATACATTTTTATACATAATTTGAAATTACTGGGATTGTTTACCAAAAGACTTCATGTATATGAAATAGATAAAATAAAATTAATCGTTTGCCTCCGCTCCGAATTTTCTGTGAAGTAAGATATGTACATAAGAAACAAAAACCAGTCGGTTATTGAAAAGTGATATGAGTTAGCAAAATATCGAAAAGTGAACTGGGATTTTGACCTTCCAGGACGGTCTACGGCGACGCATGGAAGACCTGAAAAGAGATATTATAGAGGCCAGTGCAGCAGTTGAAGAGGAAAAAAGAAGAAATGTCGAGCTTCTAAGCATGGTGTTTCCGTCAAATATAGCCCAAAAACTTTGGAGAAGTAGGTTTCTGTAACACTTGTTTGTCTATATTGTTGCACTCTGTAGTTTATTTGTATACCAAATTAGATTTGGCTTATGTAAGCCGTGTTTTACTGCGATTTTCTTCATCACTAGTGAACAGATGATCCAAAACATTTTCAGAGATGAATCCATTAAACACCTTACCATTTAAAAACAAACAACATTCTTACGAAAACGTCGCCATTTGATTAGTGCTCAAATTCATGGCCCTACGGTGTTGAGAGGTTACATCTACTACTAAGACAATAAACTATTGAAGCGGCTTAAAAAATATGTGGATAAAACAAAATGTACAAACCAACTTGTATATATATATATCAGATGTAAAAACGTTTAAATAACCAGAAAATATTCTATTTATACATTTTAAATTTGATACTTTATCAATACAAGGAAATAGATTTAGGATGGGCCTCTGGGAAAGTGGCTATTGAAAATGATACCGCATGCAATTAAGCGATACGACCATATATAGCGATAATTGATTAGGGTCTCCACAATCAGTATTCTCATCTAAATGGCAGCTCGCTTAATGGTAACAAAACTAGAAACACTATTGACGAGTATTCCTATATTTACGTTACAGCAAATTGCTTTGATGGTTAAATATTAACGGAGTGTTTCGTTCGTTTGCTGAATTTATATGCTTACTGTAAATCATCACGCGTTATTTACATTCATTAAGTACAATAGCCGAAGTGTTGACTTAAAACGTGCTGTTCATATCAAGATTTGATTGAAGACATAATGACGTTAAAAAGAAGATAGAATGCCAGGAACAGAGATGTACTCGCAAACATCAAAGCATTGACTACTGATAGGACGATTGTGGTTCGGTGACATAAAGACTGTACTATTACATTAATGCTGTTTTGAAACAAATGAATTCAATACCACATATATATTTATCAGGTTTTTTGTTCTGACCAGCACTCCACAATATCAACCAATTTGAAACATAAGAGTGATTAGCAAAATAAAAAGACCTAAAACTTAGATACAAAAAGCAACTGCAATGGAAATTAAGGAATTTATTTTCTTTTTCTTGCGTGTATCGGTATTGGTGAAAGACATCATGTTTTAATGTTTTAAATTTAAAATCTTAATTTGAGTTTTTATACTTTGAAATGAATTCTTAGTCTGTATCAAGGTTATATTCATTAACCATTTACTATTATGTTGTTTTTAGAAAAAAAATGTATTATGTCATGTCTTCTTTCACATGTCGAAATAAATAATAAAAAAGAGAACAAAATTCCTGGCATTCCTTGGGAATGTTGACTAACATATTAAAAACTTCTAAAACTGCTATAATGAACAAAATGTTTAGAATATTAACGATGCACAAAACATGACTGAACAATGGAAACGAAGTAAATCAAGGTTCACATTATTTACTATTTTGAACATGGCGATGATTATGAAAACAGACAGTTAATCACAGCAGCCTGTATTCCTACATTGCATGTACTAACAACTAACCTGTTTAGATATAAAATGTATACATGTATACTTTTGTAAAAAAAATGCTCAATGTGACCAGTTGTATTTTATTTTGGCTGGCCGATTACTGCAAGATTGTTTGTATACAAAAAAACTATTTCATAGACCAAAATATAATAAAAGTATTATATAGCTATGTAATATGAGAATATGCAACACAAAGAGTCTGTTTTATCGTGCAATGTTTGTAATTTTAGATGAGAAAATAGAGCCTCAGTGTATTGATGACGTCACGATACTATTCTCGGATATCGTCGGATTTACTTCGATATGCTCGTCATGTACACCGATGGATGTGATCAACATGCTGAATTCTCTATATACCAACTTTGATAATTGTTGTGGCTTCCTTGACGTTTACAAGGTTAGTTATACAAAGTTATTCCATATTCACTGTATTTAAATTTTGAAACTTGTTGTAGGTTCCTTTCATAACGTGTTCATTTTCGTGCCTTCTTTCTTCGAGAAAAAGAGTTACTCCGGTTTCTTTGACGTCATCATCTGATTAATGTGACTTACTTGTCAAATTTTGTGGACGCTTGTTTGTTTTAGTGTGACCAATATGTTATTTTACCGGTATGTTTACTATAATATATGTTGTATTTTTGTTGGCGTCTACTTTGTGAGAGTGATTAGAAAGTCTGTGGTATAAAAAGGCACAATTGCATAAAAACATCCTCACTTTTCTGCTGTTTTTCTTTTAAATCTGATGTGACTTTGATATCGAATTCCACTTACACCATTACACTGAATTATTTCATGCCGTTGTTCCTTACATCTTTTTTGCGTATGTTTGTCCAGGTAGAAACCATTGGGGATGCGTATTGTGTTGCTGCAGGCCTGCACAGGCCATCAAAGTTCCATGCTATGCAGATAGCGTGGATGGCAATAAAGATGATGGAGTTCGCAGGACAACAAAAGTCGCACGATGGAAAGGTCATTCAGGTAAAGTAGTAGATCTGTATCATAACATAAATGCCTATGAATAAAAGTCAATATGCTAAAAGGAAAATCGCTGATACTAATCTAATTTCTAATGGAAAAGTATTGTTCCATGAGAAATTAAAAAAGCGTTTAATGGAAAATTATACTTTGAAGGTGAAGTAGATTAAGCTAAATGTTGTTTCAGTAAGATATTACACCATCAGATAGAAAACAGTCAGTAGAGGAACGTGACGTTATTGCTATTAATCCCATATTCACTTCATTATTGAGTTTATCGCATCTATGATCATTTGATGTAAATTGTTTTATAATGGCAATGATATTTAACAAGACATTTGAAATCTCAAATGGATAGTCACACGTATGAAAAAAATAGACAGATAATTATGGCAAGTGCTTGCTACATGTAATAATATGAGAGGTATTACTTTGAATTCAAATTAAGAATCATTTGCCGAATAACATAAAAGCACGTGCTCAGAGAACGAAGGCCCTTCTGTTGAAATAAACCTTAAACAGTCGGTAAAAGTAGCAAACACACGTTTAAAGCACTTAATCATAGGCATTTCTTACATTTCAGATGCGAATTGGTATACATACAGGCAGTGTATTAGCAGGGGTTGTTGGTATTACTATGCCCAGATACTGCTTATTTGGGAACAATGTGACGCTAGCAAACAAGCTTGAATCAGGCAGTGAAGCAACCAGAATCAACGCTAGTCCTACCACAGCTAGGTATGAAGTGTTGCTTGGTTACAAAACTGTAATAATGTCATACAACTTACCCTTACACCTCTGTACACATGACAGCACTCACCTACCTAGGCATACATAACCCGTGAGGACGTACAATAACCGAAGCACCAAGAGACATACGTTTATTAACATTTCTTACTGTTGTCGATATCTTTTGACCTACTTGTTTGGTTTTCAATACGGCCAAAGTTGATCGTACAAGACATTCCAGCGTGTTTTTCCAAGTCTACGATAACACTGCCTCTGTCATTAGTGTACATCAGAAATGGGTTTTGGTCATTTGGGGATAGCATCCTATTTTCATAACACTCTGTGAGTGTTATTTCATGAAAAATGACAACACGAAAGAAATCTTCTCACCAAATGAGTTGTTAACCTGGCACAAATGAGAAGACTGTGTTAATTAGATATTTTATGAGATGAAGGAGACGGCATGATAGATATTTGAATAATGATTTCTATTTATAGCTGCAAGCCAAAGTATTGTTTGACACTTACAACACAAACACATTTACCAGGACTAATTGTTCCTCATGGGCAGTGTGGTCTTCTGTATAACATGTTGGGGATATGGGTATTTGAATGTGTGATTCTATTAGCGAATTAGTTCAATCAAATTACATGCAATATATTCTATGTATATACTGATGTCATCTTCAATTGTCACTCTCTATCTGTTTCACTCCACTGGTGGACAATTATTCAAATGCGATTGGACTATGTAATTATTTCGTGCTTCATTATAGACAGCAGGAACGGCAGTAATGGTAGAACTATCGTTCGATGAACTATGGTATAATGTGTATAGGAAAGTGGCAAGCCATCTTCTCTAATTTGTTTAACTGACTGGTTCACAGTTGGAAAAAGTTTCTTGTTTTCCCTAAGCTGTAACAAAATTCATTCATTATTTCATACAATCGAACAACATTATCTGGTAACAATATCTGTGCTAAAACCTTAAATTACATCATTGAATGTTTGAATTGTCTACTATTTAAATATCCAGACTAATGGTTCGTATCATAATACATGTGCATTTATTCTGTAGATTCTATACATTATGATTGATAAATTAATTATTTGAAATACTGATGTAACGTAAAGCTTTTTGAGGCCCTACATACATTGTAGCATTAAAGGGAAAAAACAGGCGTAAACATGCGGGAAAAGATTCTGCAATCGTGCCTAAGTCGCTTTAATATAGCGTAATGACAGATTAAGTGTAGGTGAAAGAGAAGAAAGAACAAACACAAATAAAGGCGAGTCACGAAACATGATATACTAATCGCTGTTAGAATTACACATTCTGCCCGCCTGCTTACATCAAAATTAGTTTCATTGATTAAGTAGGACTACTGGTATATTACTAGAGAATTAATTGCTCATTCATCAATGTGACGCAAAGAAACTAAAAACGACATCACTGTAACAACTTCTTTTGTTACAGAAACACTTAACAGCCCGAGGTGAAATTTATCAGGTCTACAGCTAGTGTAAATAATCAAATATTAATGACGATAAAACGTGTAATATCACGTCCTGAAAGTTTTATTCTTTCTAAGTTACAGTGACATGTGTAATAAAAATCTGCTCAACTATAGCTCTTGTATGTTATGTTTCCTTGCTAGTATCTAAAAGATGCATAAACATGTGCCGATTTTATAATATATTTTAAAGCTGCTTGCTCTCAGTTTCAGGTGAAACGTGACGCTTTATAATTTAGTAGTATGTCATCTAAAATACAGAAATAGTTAACAGAAATCTATACTGGAACCTTTTTATTAGATGATATATTCTTAAATATGTTAATTTCGGGCAGTTAACCGCTGGACCTTTTGTTTTCACCAAAATCTGAAAGTTAGTAGCTCTAAAGGTCTTTTATTATCCTATATTCCCATCTGTTTCAAAGCGAACTAAAACATGATACTTTACTTGTAATTGTTTATTTTTTGTGTATTAAAAGGTTATTGACAGAAGGTTTCAAGCTGACGCCAAGACCACGTGACTGTCTTCCAGAAGGATTCCCATCTACTATTGAAGGAACTTGCCATTTCATTGAGGCCTACCAATTTCCTTACACAGAACTCAAAAATGACCTGACAACAGCAGCACACATTGAACTAGCTGTTAAGCATTACAAAATAAATGAGATTGTCTGAGTATTTCAAAGGTTCATATGATGTACGATGTAATAGAACTTTATTGAATTATAGATAATCATAATGAGAAATATGCAAATAGGACCAACATCAAAGTTGCTTTTTAGCAGGACAATCAATTGTTTGAAATACTTAATCGAAGTAATTACTATTTGCTTAACAGTTTTATTGTTTTCTGGTTCAATCTCAACTTTTTACAGATTTTACATTTAGTTTGTGTATCATTTAAAGGTGTATACTTTACTTTTTACTGATTTTTGTGTGGGCAGCTATTTTTGTTACCTTGCCTTCGGCATCTGTGTAGATCTTTGGACTTGCACTTATCTTCTACAAATTGTCGCGCACAGCATAGCTTTATAAAAAGAATATATATGCAACTCCGTTTAATCCTGAAATATCTCGTGTGTAAATACATGTTCGGCGTTATGTAGTACATAAAACTCCCTGGCAATTGAACATGCCAATATACAATAAAAAATACGAAGACAACATGATGCTTAAGAAAATGTGTGGTGTCATAATGTTGAACCACAATATGAGTAAGCTTTGGTATTTTGAACTGGCATACGTTATATTTCAGTCATATAACTGGCTAAAAAGAAAAGAGAATAGAACGAGCCTACTGTTGAATCTAAGACTTTGCTAAGAGTTTTTAGCGTTTGGGGTTTATCGCCCATTCCGACCGTAGTTTGGTCGTTTTAACAGTTTACCTAACAATCGTTCCTTGGAAGAACAAGTTCTAACCTTCTATCCTCTGTAAAACACTGCCTACTGACATGGTCGATGGCAGAGCATTGCCCTCAATCTATGAGATGTTAAAGTTATTTTTAAAGTCATCAACTCTAACCATACGACCATTGAGGCAGAAGACGATGCGTGAAGAATTAAAAATCATTTGACAATCAGCCATTGATTGTCTTATATCGATTTTATTACTATAGTTATAAACTACATAATTCATGCTTTGTTAAAGTTTGATTATTACATGTGTTCTGCTAAAAGTAAAAACATTAGATAAGTGCTTGTTTTAGCATTTTGTAGCAATTTATCAGCTATGGGTAGATAGTTATTACTTTTTGTTACGGATCTTAGTTTTACGGTGCAATTAAAAGGCATTTTATAATATCAACCCTACTACATAAATGTGCTTGTATTTGCATGGTGATGTTTAAAGGTGTTAGGGCAATGCTTCAAAGGCTAGGAAAGAAAGATGAAAGATTTAATGCACGCAAGAATAGAATCACATTTAGTACAACCAGAAATAGACAGAATCTTATTTTATCTACTGCAAGTAAAGGAATGGTGGTCTAACATTTTTATTTGTTTTGAACTTTAAGGTAGCAACCATCTTATACTTTGAATTTTGAAACGAAAAACACTTTAAAGAGGCATACATTGTACCTTAAAACTGGGAGCAATATAAAAAGCACAAAGAAATTGTTTATTTGAATAACTGAAGGGATTTCAGCTAAACATTCCCACAAATACACAAGTCTCGGTCAAGTCAAAGAATCATACATGCTTTAGTTTCATTAAACTTTCATAGACACTTGTTCCATATTTTTGGGTGGATAACATTTCATCATACCCAGCTTTACGCAGTAAAATATCTTGTGCCACTCTGCTGAAACCTACTCCACATGTTCACTGACAAAAGATAAATATCACTCACAAGTTATATTTTACTGTTTTTATATTTGTGTAAGGCTTATTACCCTTTAGAAAGTTAAATATCTCAAGTATCGAAGGTCGTAATGCATTGAAACTCCACTGTAGGTGTACCGTAAACTATTTTTGTATGCAAAGCTACAATGATGAGTTACAGAACTATATTTCACATTTTATAGAGTTATTGGCTTATTGTCCATTTGTACTTTGCAAATATCTATGATATCTGCACATTTACAATGTATCATTTATTTATGGCAATATTCTAGCTGTGTTAAATATGTGTAGCCAAACACACTTGACACTCCATGTACTTTTGCACAGATTTTTTTATTGTTTTGTGACCAGCTTATAAGCGGGGATTATTTTCAGTGACTTTCAGTGACAGCTTTATTTATTATTGGTCGCTATATTGGCCTATTGTGTAGAAACGAGACATTTCTCGATATCTGTTCTTCTTGAAATATGCATGTACTTCTTATTTAAAGTACTTTTTACCTATTTTATACCCCAACATTTTTGTAGGAATGTTAAGTTGTAATTTACAATTCTAGCACAAAACATAACTCGACATATTTGACTGTCATATACTTTTTTTGATTCATAAAATGGTCAAAAATAATTAGTTTTTCACCCTTTTGTAAATTACAAAAAGACTCAGTAAATACTGGTCATAATATATATCGCAATCATATAACCGAGGTCAATCTTTTCTGGAAAATGTCACATCATATCCAATGCCTCAAGCGTCAATAGATTTTTTGTTCTATGCGTAATGGGGATTACATGTTTGAAAGACAAAAAATAGACATTGCATTGATACAATGCTTAAATTGCGCGGAACGAGGTGCTTATTTTATGTAATATTGATGACGTCACCAGCGTTTTAAATCCGGTACCATTAACGTTCTTCTTACTGCAAAGCCGTTAAGGCGAGTAAAAGCCATCACAATATCTGTTCTAAATATAGGTATTACTTTAACTGGGGAAAAAAACAAAATTCTGAAATATGAGTACTCTTTACTTCTGGACCAATTGGATATTGTTTATTTATAGATCATGCAATAATTTTTATTACTTTATGTTTTTCTGCGGTTTGATGAAATATTACGGTGGATTATAACTCGATACACTCGAAATCTTTTAAATTTCTTAACCGGATTATCGATAAAAATATGTCAAGCGTAATGATTGTTTTAAACCATACGACGGTGACGTCATTAAACTGACGTCATGTGTGTTTTGCTTTCTCAGATGTTTTCAACGATTTTCGATATTTTATAGAAACAACTGAAAAGTAGACAAAAAACCTGAAAATTGTTGGCTTCGATGTAAAATCACGTTAATGTCACCCCTGAACACCATAAATAGTTATTTTTCACTCGTGGCTGTGCCACTTATGAAAATATCATTTTTGATGCCTACTTAGCGTAATTATAGATCTTGTGTAATATTACACCGAAACCAATAATTATTCTCTTAGTCTATATCTGTTTATAACAGAAAGCTGTTAATATCATCCAAGGAGTAATAAACGTTATTTCATTAATAGCAATATGCGTTGCATTTTTCCTCTCATTATCTATGTAGATCATGTATACTTTTATTTAATATATTAACTAAGGTTTTCTTACTGATATTACCCGTTATGATTTATATCTGTACATATTTTACTATGTATATAAACCTATTTGTTATCAATTTAATATATTATAGATATTTTATTTAATTTCTTATCCATCAACTGCCTAATGATACGTGTGATAGCCCATATCTATAGAATCTTAACTGTCACTCTTTTTCCAAATGTTTATGTTATAAATGGAACCTCTTTGCGGAGCAATGAATCTGATTGAATTTTCTATTTATATATTAAAATATCAGATACGTGAGTTTGTTTATTATGATTTTAATCCATGTGATATAATGTTTGTCACGTTTGATTCTTGATGTGGGCATGTTCGAGACTCCTCAGATGTCAGTGACTTGATTTCCAATGTAATTGACTGTCGTGTGGATTGACGGTACGGTATATGTGAGATCGTGCATGGTCCAAACACACATAGAAGTCGACTGGCCTGGAAAACTGCTAGACTGCGGTTTTACACATGTATTACAGGATAAACAGTGAATCTTGCATTTTTTACATTTTACATTCAAATACATTCGAATATAATACAACTTTTTGCCCCCTCCCCCGCAAGGAAAAAGATGTGAAATATGGCAACAATCGAAGCATAGCCAGTACCAGTTAATGTATTCCTTTTATAACTCTAATTGTTTACACTTCGGCCCAGAACAAATTTTCTCATTTCAGTTATAACGTGTTACGAATGTATATGAAAAAAACTAGTTCAAATGATAAATAATCAAGACCTTACGAAATTTTGCCCCAAAAATATGTTTTCCATCTTTTCCTACTAAGGTACATTAAAACAGATAGTATTTTAAAGCTGTAACTAAGGCCTACTCTTTGGCAACCAATCAAATTCAACCTTTGGCTATACTGGCTGGAAATTGCAGTCCGGTAAATCTCTCCTATTTTGGAAACAGAAAAACACTTTTGATAGGTATAGGCATGATGGGAGACATGCCGAGGTCTCATCCACAAATTCAAGCTAACATATTTGCTCTTATGGACGGACATTTATAAAATTTGCTTCAAATCAAATCAAGCTGAAACTAGCATATTGCTCCTATACCGTTATCAACCGTATTTCAGTAATGTTAACAGACGGAGAATTTACCGAGAACCAGATCCCTTTCTTCCTTAAGGATCTTCCAACTTTATCGCACAAAGAGACATAGTCAGTAGCAGGGCTCCATGACACTCAGTATACGAGAGATTATAGTGATTTCAAGTCAGCGATACGCACAACAGAGTTTAGAAAATGAAAACGCTCTTCTCATTTTGGAATAAAAATTACCTCGAAAGTACACTGCTCTGAGCAATGGCAATTAATTGTTAAGACCAATTTGAGCTTATTCAGATTTCATTCGATCATTAAAGCTAATATTAAGAGAATCGTAGTTAAATGCTGGCGACCTCATCTCCAGAAATCTTTAGAATTCCTATTAAAGTCCCGCGAACCAGTCTCCTCTTATTGTTATAGCATTATGGTTATTGAAGACAATCTTAATAAGAACTATTCACAGTTTTTTCATTTTTATAACTCATCCTTCGAAATTTGATTGGAAATATGACATTTTTTGTAACAAAATGCTAAAATTTGAACGGTCCATAGAAAGATTTTAACGAAAGTGAATTCGCTTGTACACTTGTATGTGATGCGTGTTGTTTGGGATATTTCTCTTCTTAAGTGAATTGTTTAATGTAACAGTACTAGTAATGTATTCATGTTTTCAGCTACATAGTTACTTTTGCTATCTGATTTTTCAATCACAATAAGATATCACTGTCATATGTAATTTCAAAACTCAAATGGCAAGAAAAATATGTTTTCAAATCTCACCATTAACAGTTTTGAAATAAGGATGGGACTTTCATTCGGATTGCAGTATTAGATGACATTACGTATTGTCATTCAAAGTTGATTCTTTACATCGCTGTTTCCAGGCGAAATATAGAGCAGTAAGGCTGAGTTCATGTAAATCTGTTCTGATTCAGACAAAGAAAAACTGAGACATAACTGTCTAATATGTAATGAATGAATTCATTGAATACAATACTCGTAAATGAAGTAGAATTGTCCTTGACAAGATCGATTGGTTCCTGGCAAAAAAGATTTCCATATACTCTTGTTTCTTTTTCCATAGCGAATCTGACACGGTTCTACACAATATCCCTAATTGCATATATAGTTGTGTAACAATATATTCATGAAAGTTTGATTTAGTCGGTAATTTTTTGATAGATTACATTTTACATCTGCCTTAGTGAAAAGTCAAACTGAAAAATACATGGTTTAATAATGTGCAATGATAATCTTGTACTTGTTTTCCATCACATAATATCGTAAAAACATATACTTTTTATTTCGAGTGCATACAGAAAAAAAGCAAAATCATCCCCAGCAAAATTATACCAAAACAGCGATGTAAGAATCAACTTTGAATGGCAATACGTATATTTTATCTAAAATTCACTGCGATAAGTTAATACAATCCGAATGCAAAAAAGATGCATATAACTACTAGTTTAAACATTTGTCAATTATAATATATATCAGTTATTATATAAAGTACACTATCAGCGGCGGTTTACCATGTTTCATTTTAGATTTTTGTATATTAAAGCTTATTTTACTGCTATTCCATTGGATAAGTGGTACAGATTATTTGCTTTCTTCTTGGCAAACTTTCTTATGCAACATTATATCAAAATCAAATTTTGTCTTCCTCATTTCGAGCATAATATGTTGATCGCTTTTGTTTATGTTCTCCAATTATGCCCATTCATGAAGATATGTTAGTTTGTTTTCTAGACATCCAAAAATGGGCACTTGTCTGACATAATGTGAAGTATGATTCTTTGTTCGAAGTCCTAATTACGTTTCTGTCTCTTTATATGCCAAACTATCCGTCTACGTTGTTTACCAATATGCCGTTGCATATTCTTGTCTACCGTCCTTGTTTTTATTCAAATTACGCCCCGGACACCATAGTTGATTATTACCGTTAGTCACTGAACAAAGATTAAGTATTTCGTCTGCAGTTCAATTTCAAAGGTGAAGTTCGCCTCTTGCACAACTAATGATAGTCAAGACAAATTATGATGAACTAAAATGGCTGATTCTGTCACTTTCGTCCATCTGTTTTGTCACCCCTGCGATGACGACATTTTGACGTATGTTTTCGTCTTTATGTTCTGTCGCCCCCACGACAAAGTCAACACGAGTTAAAAAGTTCTTGTTCTTTTGTTAGCTATCTGTGTCTTCCTCGATAAGTTGGAAATGTAAAGCGATTCTTTCACATTTTATTCTGCAGGAATATAAATTATTCGGGTCAGAATTTGAATACGAAAGAAGCCAAAAATGTGTCCTAATCGGGGAAAAAGACAGTTGTTATTCTTGCACTACCGTTGCTTCAAAGAAAAAATTGTCAAAGAAATAATCTATTTCAGCAATTGTCAAAACCAGTTTATCTTCTTTTGGACATTTTAAATGAAAACATCACATACAAATTGATTCACATACATTGTACAATGCGAAAGTGTAACAAGTACAAGTTTAACTAACTCTGAAGCAGCATTTAACTCTGAACAAATAATTTTCTATCGTTTCAAAATTAATATTTCAATGATAGCTTCCACACAATTTTGCTTTTAACTTTCTTCAATGTAATTTTTAGCAAAATCAATTAAAGATATTAAATATAGTTATCATTTTATGTAACATGATCGCAGTTATGAACAATTTCGAAGCTTTGCATCTTGTGCTAATGAAACTTTTGAAATGCAGTTAGTAGAGAGATTGTTTGGTGCTTTTCATATCGTATCAGAAACATAAGACCAGCTGCAGATATACATTAAAACATGCGCTTTTGAAGATAAAGGGCATTGACGCCGCGGATATTGTGACCGAGGACAAGGTTGGTGCTTGAGAGGTGTCCCTTTCCTTCTTTTACATGGCATACTGCAGATCACCGACTGCCGATGGATCTCGCCTAACATTATCGAGTAAGGTATCCAGTGGATGAAGGTACATGAAGAATACCGGCTTATCATATCTGTCTTTGATATACATTGTGACAGGTCGATAGCTCCGACGTAACGATGTCGATGGGGACGTTAGGGGAATAAGGACATTCATAAGGAATCTTTCGTCATCGGGGCAACGTGAGTTTCTTTTCATCTACACAGCTTGTAGAGTGATTCCAAGAACTGGCCAAACTCTTGGTAAAGCCGAAGTATTTGCTAGGTAGCGACCATGAGTCGTGCTAAGTCTTGTCCATTGGATTGGGAAATATTCTTCTATTGCAGTGCTTTGCTCAGATTGTCACTTTGCGTTAGAAGTTTATATCGCAATGAGACCCCGAACAGAAAGTCAAAAGACGTCATTTGGCCCTTAACACCAATAAATGCGTTTCCGTGTCTCGGAGTCCTTTGCACTTTCATTTGTGACATCCTACAACTTTTGAAGCTGGGAATTGTTGTCAAGTACACTTTTCAAGGAAGCTGCTCTGACTGTCCATCTCTTATGGCAGAGAAGAAACCACAAGGAAGGACTGATATCGTGTTTCAACTCCTCATACTTTAAATCTCGTTTCGGTGAAAACTTCACAATAATCTTGCACCCACGCACTGTATCGTCGACAGCGAAGTTCATAGATAAAGATGCACTCATACACTGTATCGCCGGCAAAAAAGTTTAAGAAATGACCGTAGCAATGTGTTTAGAAAGCTTTGGGTGCCTCAGCTGAAATGTTCGCGGCAAATCCTCTCTATGCTCCAGAAATTTTGCCACGTGTTTTATAGCACTGTTCCCGACATTTACGGTTAGTCTCATACGCACAGTTGTATCATTTGGTTGATGGCAATATGTACGAACCAACAAAGTCCTCGTGCACATTTCAGAGATAATCTACATGGTTCAAAACTATAACCACTTGTTCTTTGTTTGGTTGGTCTGTTGTGACGTCAACCATTATATAATGTACAGCTATATTCTCCAACAATGAAAACGCCACTTTCATAAATATTTCTAGCGTCAGTATCTGTAAAATCTCATTCTGAACCGGTGGTGATGTGTACTTATCGGTCTCCTTCTCTCATCACTGGATGATACTGGGATCGGATTCAACATGCAATCTGAGAGGCTACATGAGGTTCTCCTCGTATAGCGAGACATTGTCGGATATGAACTTGAGTAGCTGTTAGCTGATGAAATGGTTTCCACAATGTCCTGTGTTTGTTTAGAAGCGAGACCTGTCGCAAAGACATCGTGCTTTTCAAAAACCTTTGGTGGTATCATCCCAGTGACTGAAGTATGTTGTTGTGAGGATGCCCCTCGTGGCTGCCTTGCATGTGTAGCAAAATGCCAGATCACTGGCCTGAAAATATAAAAAAGAATACATAGAGGATAATTGTTGGTTTCGGTGTAAGATCACGTTATAATTTCACCGAGTGGGCACCAAAAGTGATATTTTCACGAGTGGCGCAGCCACGAGTGAAAATAACAACTTTGGTGTTCACGAGTAAAATTAACGTGATATTACACCGATACCAACAATTTTTCTGTTTATTTTATGGTTAAAACTCTACTTTTATTGAGTTTGTTTCTATAAAATATCGAAAATCGCGGGAAACGTATCAGAAAACATAGCGCCATGACGTCTTTAAACGACGTCTCGTCGCTGGTTTCCAGCATTAATTACGCTCGGTATCTTTTTGACGTAAATACGGGTCAAAGATTGCAAAAAAGTGAAAAATAAAATGGTAATCCACTGTTTCAAAACTGTGGATTATCACTTTTATTTCACTGAGAAAACGCTATAATTCACTGAAAACATAAAAAAAAATGAATTTCTTGTTAATTATTTCATTTTATCCGTATCAATATAAACATTACACTGCATTTTTAAAAACAAAGAAAATTTGTTAACATAAAAAGTCGATTGTCTAAAAGAGAAAAATGTATTCAAGTAGTATGCCGCCTTATTATGCATTTCGTGTGAGTTATTATGGTTTCATCCGTTTCAATACAATTTTGCTAGCACATTAAACAGATAATATCTAAAACTATACGATCACTGTTTAGATGAAACAGTTTTAACTGCAGTCTCTTTTGTAACAAAAGATGAAGAACTGGACCCAAATATCAAGCAATTTGGATAACTGATATATGGCTAAATATAACGAGGTTAATTCTCTAAAACACATTCATTCCCCTCGTACAATGTACTCCCTATTGAGTTCATATATCAATGATATAGAAATATATCGAATCTGATAGCAGAGTGATGTCTCTAAATCTATGTACTAATCTAGCCGGGAGCAGTACATTAAAAGAAAAAAGATTTCCATTAATAATTCCGAATACGAACAACATGATATATCCGTTTGAACAGCTGTACGTATCTGACTTGCTGTTACAGGAATGTAGTGGAGTGTTTTATAATATATGACAGATCTTCTGGGTTCATTTCGCCTTGAATCCGGAATAATTTTCTCATAAAAAATAGAAACTATTCTATTACTGGTCAAGTGTTGTTAATTGACCCCTTCTGCGAATATACACAGTTCTGTCTAGCACTGGAGGTCACTTATCCTACACACCACCGTAGATTAGTTAAGTTTGCCTCATTTGCTGGTAACAGAGATATGATATATGATATTGACATGAAGTGACAGGATTTTTGTCATCCCTATTTGCAACACATTTACTTCTACCTAGCACAATAATGTATTGTCAATGTAATGATAATTTCGTGTCAAGGTATCCAAACATTTCAGTTTTAATTTGTATATTCCCAGTGATCATACACTGATATTATTGTATAGTTTTAGATATCATCTGTTTAATGTGCTAGCAAAATTGAATTGACATGTTTGTATAGAAACGGATGTGAAACTATAATAACTCACACGAAATGCATAATAAGGCGGCTTACTACTTGAATGCATTTTTCTCTTTTAGACAATCGACTTTTTCTGTTAATAAATTTTCTTTGTGTTTCTCCTCAATTGAACTCCCAGCATATGGAACCGAGTTCCACTTTGTATTTTCACACCTACAGTAATTATTCGTTTATTACACTAATTATTTTTACAAGTTGCACACGAGACAACAAACAACCCGGATATATAACAAAGTAAGACTTCAAAGAAATGTTGAAATAAATTTGGAGGGAGACGGACAACATTGGGACAGTTACTTCCGTTTTGAATAAAGGAAGCAAATACCATATTATTATATGTATTCAGATGCTATGTTAAAACAATAATAAGCAGAACAGTGTAAAATAATGCTTTCAGTGGTTTTCTTTTTAATTTCTGTGAGCTAACAAAATGTTCGTCCCTAATTATCCATTTAATTCATTTTAAACATTCACTGCATTTGCTTTTCGCAACACCTGCTACATTATTCTATTTGTTTGCTTTTTTATATTGAAGCTTTTCGCATATGGCACTTTCTCTTGAAAATACCTTTTTTACTATTTAAATGGATGAAATTGGATTTTTTCTACCGCCGCACCCCGATTTCTTCTACGTAACAACAAGACATACACTCAAAACTTAACTACATGGTATGACCCTGTTAGAAACACTTCATATTCCGTGATTTATAGTTGTTTAATTAAATGGAAATCCAGAAACCATATACATGACAAGTGCCATAATTAAGTCTCATATATTTCAGTTGCATTTGTACACTGGGGATAAAAGCAATGCATAAAAATGGGCTGAAGTCCATATAAAGGATTGCGGAATGGTGCGGAATGAATTATGAAGAACCGTACATACGTAAAACTTAGTTCATTACATAAAAGTCTTGACAATAACTACAGCTCAGTGAGTTGCGTAATGGTTTTTCTGTACCCCGTCGTTACTGTCTATGATCTGTCTGAATTGCACCTGAAGCAAGAATGCTCAAAATGTGTACTTCCAGACTTGACGTTACAGCCTCAAAATAAGGAAAAGGTTTTCCGCCAAATTAGTAATGATATCTATATTAAGTATCATTTTCAAAATGACCATATATCACTCCGGGTTGCAATGTTTTTGAGAAACATAATTACATTTCGCGATGAGCGCAGGTTGTTGTTTATAAATTGCGGATTTCCTATTATACTAATATGAAGATTGTCAGGCGATTCCAATGTTTTCGTGGCGTGAAATCATTGTGAGAAAACCCATAACCAAATATGATGTTGAGAAAAACAAAGGAAAACAAAGGAAAAAAGTGTTTATCTATGACGGATATGAATTTAAGCATGAATATGAATTTTCAAATTTTACAATTATCATTTGCGGTTTAAAGGTGCTTGCTCAGTTTCTGGTGAAAAATATATATTTCTCCAAAATGATATACTAAAACATAACATGTAGAAGTAAATGCTAGAATCAACACCACCAGTGAAAATCAACAAGCAATTTGCAAAAATCCATTGAAAATGTTGGTGGGTTTGGTTTAACGGCACCGCTACGCTATAGTATTGTTATGATTATAGCGTGTGTTACGCTTGCGTATTATTTAAAATGTACATTAATGCTTCAAATGATTCTAAACTGGAACTATTTTACTTGACTATTTGTTCTAAAATATGTTATTTTCAGAGAGTTTGAAGAACTTTATATTTTCACCTAAATCTGAGAGCGAGCAGCTTTAAAGAAAACTAGGCGTTACATGTAAGTGTGTTAGTGATACACGGTCTACCGAGATTAAAATGCTTCAATAAGGTTTCGTTCTACAGCCCCAATCAGATAAGTTATTTAAGGTATGAAATGGCGAGCATGTTAAAAACGCGAAAATCCCGACCTACTGATTTTAAAAGAAAAATGATAGGAGTTACCAGCCAGTTGTTATACAAATTACATTTAACAATCTCAGCGCTATTCCAAACATCTGAACATCAATTGCAGACTTTCTTAAGATCAAGTTTATTCCCTATTTCCAGAGCTGCTCAGTATACAAACAGAGTCGAGCGACAGCCATTGTTATTGTATATATACATGGTCAACCAGTATTTAATCACGGATCGATACTGGGACACACTACGCACTTTTAAAACTGAAATAACAATTTACGACAGTAATGAATTTGAAAGTTTACTTTTAAGTCATACCGATAAACCCTCTCTCTGATAGCGGTTTATGGTAGACGAGTGATATACTGACTTTTGTGATGGTATTATAGCGAAATTCAGTCAATTTATACAAGGCTATAGATCTTTGATGTGTTCAGAGCTGCAAATATATTTTGACGTCGTTGAGGGTACAAACTGAATTCAAAGGACTAACTTCGAAGTATTTTCAAGGATGCATTTTCTAATAGTGTGAGTGTTTTTACCGGAACGTGGAATGTCAGTAAAGGACAGGGATATCGGAGCTGGTTTTCTATTATTCACGCAGACAGTAAGTGATTTGTTTTGTATTCTTTCATTAATTTTAGATTATAATTTGTATAAGTGTGAAATTTCAGGTTAGCTTAATTAATGGAAATTCGCACATCAGATTGCAGTCTCCTCAATGTGCAGGCGTTCAGTATTGAATGTGCCGATAGAGTATGTACAATTATTTGCGAATAAATTCCAATGTAGCATACGTGTCATGGTAAACACATAAATTTCTATTTTAACTGAAAATTTGTTCTGTTAGTTTTAGATATGAGAATGAATGTGATATAGGACATGTAGTTACATTAAATGTAGTAAAAATAAGAGACATAAAAATACAAGAAAATGTCGCACTTGCTATTTAATCTCGCTACAGTGAAAGAGGTTTAGTTATAATCTCGTGATAATTCTTGATCAGATGCTGAGAGGATGAATCAATGTTCCCCATCGTATCTGGCTTCCATCAGCAGAATGTGTTGAATATGAAACGTAGTAATGTTTACATTTCGCTGGAACTACTTCCGGGGTTAGATAAAGCCGATATTTACATTTTTCGCGCGGCCACTACATTTGCAGCATGTATGGCACGTGTCACGCGGCACGAGCCTCACACACCGCAACAGATGCTGGCAATCAATTAACAAATAATCAACAGAACGCCTTGCATAGCAGTAGATGTAAATTTCTTGTCTGAAAGATTAATAAATGTGTTATCCGGTGTAAGTTCTTTGATCTTTGGTCTAAAAATAAACTCTAGATTTCTGAAAAAGTTTCCGTTATTTTGAATAAATCACTATTAGTTTTTCTGATTGATTTATTTGTATCCAAAAACCCAGGCACAATCAAATCATATGATATAGGTTGACAGAGGGAAGAAAGAAGTAATAAATTTTATTATTTATTGACGCAGTATTCGAATATCAAATTGAAAATGTGTTATTTCATTTGCATGCTGCTGTTTGCTGAATAAACATTTAAATAAATACTTAAATATGGAATGGGGTAGAAAGATTAGAAAGATATTGTCATAACGAAAAACAAATCCCTAAAATATAAATCAATTTTGATTTATTCCTGTAGTCCTCTGTAACATAATTGCGTATTTTGTCTAATGTCCCGGAAAATGTGCATTGACACAAAATATAATTATACTTTAATTTGTCAATGTAATTAATATCTATTCATATCTAGCATTAAGCTGCTCCAGATTCCATGGTCTAAAGATTTATTCATTTATTCATGCATAATGTACGTAATAAATATATGGCATTTATAATTAGCGCTATTTTTGTCGGATTAAATGATGCTTTGACGCATTTAGCCTTCTTCTATCGATTCTGACTAAGTCATTTATACATTCTAAAAATCAGGGGGTAGATCGTAAAGTGGTTTCTGGTTTACTTTAATCGAGACAAATGTTAGCTGGTGGAAAAAAATGTCGGATTTTGGTAGCCGGTAATTTTTCATCTCATGGTAAGTAACATTTTTTACGTGTTTTGAATCAAATGACCACATGCAAGATGTGGCCAAATTATTTACCTATCACCAAACCATTATGTAAAGCTTGTATCTTTATTAACAAAAAAGTTATTGAAGCGATTTCACGTTCAGATGAAGTGCTCGCGAGCAGAATGAGTGAATAATTTTGCTTATACAATCCAAATTCCACCGATTGTGGCCTGTTTTTCAACTCACATCATTCCCTTTTTGTGTAAAATAAACTGTGTAGCAATCTACGGTGCACACACTCGTCCTTAGGTGCCATACGGTCCAAAAATATACTTTAAACACCCGTGTGGTGTCTGGTGTTCACTTTATGCGGGTTTTGTTAGCTGGTTATTTTTAACCAGGTTTTCAATTTTGAAAATCCTGGTTATTAGATTGGGGTATGGCGGGCGGATGGGCGGATGGGCGGATGGGCGGGCGTCAAACGAAATTGTGTCCGCTCTGTAACTCTTCAACCCTTTGAAGAATTTTGATGAAACTTCAGACAAATGTTTACCACATCAAGATGACGTGCAGAACGCATGTTCCGCATGGCTGGCTCCAAGGTCAAGGTCACAGTGACATTAACATTGAAAATCCTGTCCGCTCTGTAACTCTTCAACCCTTTGAAGAATTTTGATGAAACTTCAGACAAATGTTTACCACATCAAGATGACGTGCGAACGCATGTTCCGCATGGCTGGCTCCAAGGTCAAGGTCACAGTGACTTAACATTGAAAATCCTGTTTACATGATTTTAACTTGATTTGGCAGTCAAAGGTCATATCATCTTTGGAGGTAATTTAAAAAGATATGATATATTATTTCATGTCTACTTTGTAACTTGTTTTTTTTTAATAAATGTATTATTAAATTCTAGAATTTCTACAGGCGCTGTTGAAAATCTGGTTTGGCGGCATTGCCGCATTTCTTGTATAAATATTAACGTATACCGGCGTTCTACAAGCCACGAACTTCTTTTTCGTTATATTTTCGGAAGCCTTGAGAGCATATGTCATATTGGAATATTTGTCTATTTACTTATTGGTGTATACTGCCTTTATGATACAAAGAAAATACAAAGACAATCTTAAAACTCTGTCACAGATACAAAATGTGCATTTGGCACTTAAATCTAAATATAGAACACTAATGTTAATTATTCACTCTTACTGACGAACTTGTACGTTTTCTTTTAGGTGTTTGTTGGAAGTAAATGTGACTGATCGTTTCTTCCAATTAAATCTTACTATTTTGGAAGTTTCATTAGTACACACTCGTTAATAGGATGGAGATAAAACCGATGTATTTTTTCCGCTTTGGGAATTTCCGGCAGTTTTACCCTTTTTGTGTTTTTATATCTTTTGTAAAGGCTCAGCTTACTTCTAGCAGCAAACCGAGGCATCTTGGTGTACCTGTAATAAGAAACATTTTCAGTTATGCATCATTTTATAATCGATAACAGCACATTTGTTGACCAGTACATCATTTGATAGCGATAAACGCCCATTTATCAGTTAAACGTGGCTATTCCAAGAAGGCTCCAACTATCTTGTGAAAGTTTTATTAAGTCAATGCACTTATTAAGATTGAGTTTCTGTAAAAAGACACGAAAAACTATTTTGTGCAATGAAAGCCTTCGATAAACGCTAAAACATGAAGGAGCCCAGCGAAAATCAACTGCAGAATTTGACCAGTTTTGCATGATTATTGAGATACTAAATGCGGCCCTTAGTACAGTTTTAATGACGTTATCATGTGTATTGAGTTCTAACAGTTATGTTAGATATATAGAATGTTTCATGATAAAAACTTAAGTTATTAACCATATGACGTTTTTAAAATGCCACTAGCTTGACTTTGTTGAAGCTACTAAACAAATAATACAGCTCGTGGCCTGTAGAACGCCGGTATGTTAATATTTATAAAATAACCAGCTAACAAAACCCGCATAAAGTGAACACCAGACACCACACAGGTGTTTAAAGTATATTTTTTGGACCGTATGACACCTAAGGACGAGTGTGTGTACCGTAGATTGCTACACAGTTTATTTTACACAAAAAGGGAATGATGTGAGTTGAAAAACAGGCCACAATCGGTGGAATTTGGATTTCATAAGCAAAATTATTCACTCATTCTGCTCGCGAGCACTTCATCTGAACGTGAAATCGCTTCAATAACTTTTTTGTTAATAAAGATACAAGCTTTACATAATGGTTTGGTGATAGGTAAATAATTTGGCCACATCTTGCATGTGGTCATTTGATTCAAAACACGTAAAAATGTTACTTACCATGAGATGAAAAATTACCGGCTACCAAAATCCGACATTTTTTTCCACCAGCTAACATTTGTCTCGATTAAAGTAAACCAGAAACCACTTCACGATCTACCCCCTGAAAAATACCGTAGTCACGATTATTTAAGTAACGTTTCATGAATAAAGCACGATAAACGGTTCAGATACTTCCAAGTACAAGCTATTATTAGCAATTTGTTAATACATAAAACTCGGTTGAAGTTTTACATGAATAGTTACAAGAGCCTTCACACACAGAATCTTTTGAAAACTCGTCCCAGAATAGTAATCTTTATCAAATCAATTCGAAAAACTCAGATATTCCTAAACGTGTTCGTTTTATTTTCGCGTCAGATTCAATGACGACACACCAAATGTTAGAATTATTTCAAATACTAGAAAACTTCTCTCCTTTTAGACCAATAAAGATGTATTGTGGAGTAAGTATATAAGCCCACAGTACAATTTATTACGACAATTGAGGGATAATAATTGTGTCTTTTTTGTTCATGTTTCAGGTTTAAAGAAGGAAACAGATAAAACTAAGCAGTCAGAAAATACCAACACAGAAACATGGTAAGATTGGACTTCAAGCGCAAACTTAGGGACTTACCTGATAGACGGAACTTTTTTCTTCACTTTTTCAGTTGATTCCAAGATGAAAAAATACAAAATTGTAGTATGTACAGCATGGATGCAAGCAACCACATTTCCATCTTTCTTCTCTTGTATCAGAAAGTGTCGGTCATGGATCTAATTATAATCTAATAGATGCTTATAATCCTAGAAATTAGAAATATCATTTATCATAAACAGTTATTTGCACACTATTTTCTACCGTCAGTAATGTATGCTTGGAATCAACTGACAGTTATTCCAGATCAGAAGACCACCCCAACTCTTGATCCTTTCAAACACATTGAATTCTGACCAACACATGATTTCAACATTTTACTGTAGAACGTAAACACCAAACACAACATACACGACTGTAGCTTTACCCGTCATATGTTCCAAAACGCACACGTGTACTCTCGCTTTTGTTACATTATCAACTGTACTACATTGTATATGGAAATAGAAATAAATACTTTAAGGTCAAAGGAAAAGTTATGATGCTATATAACAAATACTTTTTATTTTACCAAGATAGATGTCTTACCGGCGAAATTGACCTTCATTTAAGAAGGTTGCTTTTTAAATCGATAAGTACATGTTATGTTATGTGTATAGCCTAGTATTTCTGGCGATAATATTGCAAACTATAAGAAAGGCTTTCTGGCAACTCTTTTACTTGAGGAAACGACTTGAATATGATGGATGGGCATGCGTCATTATTGTTTCAGAGAAAATAGATAACAGTTCCATCATTACCAATGGGTGAATTTCTTTAAAATACATAATAAATGAAAGTGTCTTAAAATATTCTTCAGTTTAATGAATGTTGTGTGTTATAAGCTCTTATTTAGTTTATACGAAATTTATTTTAGTTCAGTTCCGTAGCTTATTGACTCATTCCAGGTGTCATTGAGAGGCAGTGAGTTTTTGTTTATCGGTGCTATACATTTACAACTGAGTGAACTGAGGAACGTGTGGCATCAGTGTCTTTACCAAAATACACCCAGGCTTGTATTCTGGCTGAGATTCGAACCCGGGACCTCTCGTTCCGGTGGCTAACGACTGAGCTATCGAGGCCCACATTATAACTCTTATTTCACATCACTATTGTGTAAGCTCTGTAAGTCCAGATAAAAAGGCCGCACCAGATTCAAGTAGACCTTTATAACCACGGATCTTCATTTTCAATTTCTTATTTACATTTCGCATTTCAACTACGTTTGAATACATACCTATCGTGATTAAGCTTACATTTAACTACTCTGTAAAGTCACATCTTTCTCAAATAACTCCTAGATTGTACATTATTCGTCTCTGCCTACTCTAATAAATCTGACAAAACTATGAATATTATAAATTTCTACTTGTATATAACATATATTCGTGAAAGAATTGTTATATATAGCATTTAATTCGCAAACGTGCTAGTTCATTTTTTTGTTTACCCTATGAATGTGATATACATTTACTTTGATTTATCTTGAGGAAAAAAATGGTTGTCATAAAAATAAACCGCAAAAATCTCTTCTATACAGTAAAGTTTCGTTATAAAAACAGCCGCGTTAACAAGACCATACAATATTAAGACCCAGACATTGCAGAACCAAACGCTCAATTTCATAGTAAAAAGGTCTCTCTAATAAGACCAATTCATTAATGAGACCACTTTTTACTGGTCCAAAGGGTGGTCTGAATACAGGAACTTTACTGTAATATGCTGTTATCAAACTGAGCCATTTTACATTATTTGGGAGAGAGTTTTTAAATAAACATAGAGCTTTCTAATCGAACCTTGATGCTTTTTTACAGAAATATTGTATTTGTTAATATATACATTTTTTCAATAAAACCAAACACATAACTACTGAATTGTTTAAAGAATAATTTATGTAACGAAGTACCACACAGGCACGATCGTAGAAGAAATCTTAAATAGGGCAATTACGCAGCCGGGTACTTTGACCGAGTTCTGTTTTTGCCAACCCTTGTGCTTCATCAATGTTATTATCAAACGTTTCCGCTCATCTTCCGTTCCATCAAACCTGTTTCCCTTTTATTGCTCGTAACTTTTATCTCCGAAATTGACATTGTATATTGTAGCTTTTTATCTTTGTTTACATTCGTATACATTTATTATCCAGTTAACTTGTTATCTTGGCAGATATTGCTTACCCTATCAGTAATAACGTATATTCTTAGTTTCTCCAAGGAAGTCCATAGCTTTAAATAATCTTGAGCGCAATTAACAAAAGACTTTTTGGAACTAAGTTCTGTACCAAAATAGCCGGCGTATTCTAATTTTAGGTTGCTGAAATATTAAACGGTTTTATTTATAATCAGTGTAGATCTAGAAACATTTTTTGTTACTGGTTTACGGAAGAAAATAGAAGCAAATGTTAAAGTTAAATAAATTGTTCTGATATAATCTATAAACTAAATTAACTATTTCCATTTCATACATGTACATTTTGTATCTTATAACTCTTGTTAATTTCAATACAGTATTTTGTTAAAATATCTCAAATAACATGAATATTTTTTCAAATTTTGTGCAGGTATTTTACTTCGCAAAACATATATGCAGTCATGATATATTAAATTTAAATTCCCTCTTTAATCAGTTCAGTTAATAGTAACAGTCACTTTAATAGTGTGATCATATACTTAAGGTCAAGGACAGCGATAAATATAAGTTGTAAGAACTTGTTTCGCATTCGATAGTAAATAATTATGTAAGTACAAATTAATTAAAGTCAAAAGTACCTTATATAGCAAATAGGAAAATTCAGTTGCCATGACTGCAATGGTGATAAAGCGAAAAGCTGCTTGATTTTGTATAGGTTAGTGTTTACGAAAATAAATTGGTCAGGCGCGCCAGACCAATTGTTTACGAAAATGAATTGGTCAGGCGCGCCAGACCAATTTATTTTCGTCAATGCATCAAAATGAACACTAACCTAAACATAATGCACATAGCGCTGTAAATTTTCATTTAAAGCTCATTGTTAAAGATAAGCAATATATAATAATCAGAAATAATCAAACGCTTGTAGAAAAAGTAACTGTCACTCGTTTCTCATGCAGTCTAATAATCGCATTTGAATTAGCGCCCTTGCAGTGCAAGATGCAAGTCTTTACTGGATGCTATAGTTCCCGAGGTCTACGAAAGGCATAGGCATATTGTATGTTTTCTTCTGTGTAACGAAGATGAATGAAAACAATTAAACTTTACCGTTCGCTAGAACTTATCGACTTAGAATCTTATTTTTGAAGACAGATTGAGCCTGGCCTTTATATTTTATCTTGGAGCTAATCTAACATCTTAGCGATAATTGCCTTATTTACTGGTGATGGAATAAGAACAGCGTTATTTTAGAAACCATTTATCATTTAAAAAGAGAACCATACATTTTGTGTCTTCTTTGATAATAAACAAAGTTATCTTTGTTTTTCAATCACTCAAGCGCTTCTGCGCAGGTATGGTACCAGATTAAATTCTCGATTTTTGTTATTGAAACAGACCACACGTTGCAAATATGCAAGTTTAATGCGTAACACCTGTTTTATGTATCGAAGGAAAGTTAAATACGGGACCAAAGACTTATTAATTTCCGTTGCTATCATCAATTTTGATTTCTCTAAATTTAAGCCTATAGGTGTGTTGCAAAATATTCCAAATTGACATCAAAAACGGTTGTAAGTTAAATCAAATGATGACTTCACTCAATCACAGGCACATATTGATATTATACAACGTCGGTTTCCTGTTACAAATATTCATAATGAAACATTAAGCAATGTATCAAACAACTAATTGGTGAAATCTAGCGATATCTCTAATTTGTTTGCAATGTTTCGTTTCGCCAAGATTAATGTTGACTCTACGGGACACAAAACGGTAATCCACGCGTATTTCATGTTTACAATGGCTACTGTTTTGTACTTGTCCATCCGAAAAGTCATTCTGATATTGGTTAATGTCGACAATGTGTCTCCTTTTGTTACGAACCCATATATTTATTGTATTAATTATATATTTTGTTACGTTCTATTCTATATGAGTGCATACATCTTACTTGCGACTATGTCCTTTGTTTCTTTCTCATTACGTTGTTACTTGTATTATGTAATCGGAAATAAAGTGAATAATTATAGTAATAATAATAATGGACCTAGGGCAATCTGTGGTATTGCGAATACTGATCTGGATCCAAACTGGTTGCCTAGCAACAATGTTGGTGTTCGATTAATGTGGCACGCTCTAATTTCAGTATGGTTTCGTGAATCATGCCCTGGAGCTTCTTGTTATAAGGCGATTCGGAAAAGAAAAATGGGAGGAAGTAAAGTAAGTATCTATTGTGTAGTGTAGGTCGCAATCATGCTCTACTCAAGGTAGGTTCGAATCTTGTCTGAAGCAAAACTTTTGTATGGGGGTTTCACAGTCTTTTGTCAATAGGTTCATCTGATTAGGAAAATTGATTTCTAAAAGTACTAGTTAATAACGGGTATGACCACCTCTTATTAGGATTTTTAGAGAGCCAGTCATCAATGAAACCAATGTTATTTGTTATAAGAAAATTTACAGTGTTTCTAGCGGTATGAAATGTGACATTATCATGCTGATAAATAGAGATGTTGGCGTTCTTGTGGAACAGAGGAATGACTTTCATTGATGACTGCCTCGCTAAAAGTCGTGATCTCAGCCCAATCGAGCACGTCTGGGATATTTTGGACAGACGAGTGAGGCGTTGTCCCAACCCACCTGCTGACGTCAACGAACTTCTTCAAGCGCTCATTCATGGATGAAACAATATTCCACAGGGAGAAATCAACATTTTAGTCAATTCTATGCACCGGCGATGCACCACAGTGGTCAACTCAAGAAGTGGTCATACCCTTTATTAAGTGTTATTTTTGTTTAATACCCCTACCTCAATTAATTGAAATTTCCCGCATTTTCTGTTAATCTTTGGCCATCATTTTTGCACCAAATGATGCATCGTGGAACACTCTTTAAACCCATTTATAACAATGATTACCCCAATTTGTTGTCATCCAGCTATGTTCAAGCAAATCAAGCGGTTTCTTATTTTGTTTAGTATAGATATCTGAGCTCGTTCTGAAATGTTCTTAAATTAGATTATACACACGCCATAAATAGAAAGAAGTATAATGCAAACAACGATGCATGCATGTGTCCAGTGACTTGTAAGAACTTTTCTATCTTGTTGGGCTTTGGATTTTTGCTTATCAAGTCGTGATAATTACTGAATAGGGAATATGCGTTTTAAGGGTAAACCTTTTTGGTCAAGTTGTTATTGCATAGTTATAACCATGTTTTCCTGACTGAAAATGGAATTATGCGTTTAATCAAAGATTACTACGCAAAAAAGAGAAGAGTAATATAAGGTTAGTAATACCGCAGCTGCAAACTTGAACGTTTAGGATACAAAATGTTTAACACCACCTCAACGCAC
Source organism: Saxidomus purpurata (assembly GCA_022818135.1). NCBI lineage: Eukaryota > Metazoa > Mollusca > Bivalvia > Venerida > Veneridae > Saxidomus > Saxidomus purpurata. The sequence goes on along the minus strand of JAFMSR010000008.1, from coordinate 43,958,575 downwards.
CTGCGCTGTTTCCTTTTTCAACACGTTCTGTAAATTTTCTTTCGCACCATGTTCCTGTATCTAAAATAATACAAATGAACATATTGCAATTATGTACCACCATAATCCAACACTTGAATAGAGGTGTCAAAATCTAATCAGGAATAAAAAAAATAAAGCTGTTAGTTGGCTCAATTAATCAGAACTAATTTGAAAATAAACTTCACATGTTCTGGAATTCGCTCGAACATTTGTCTTAAAATTCATTGTGCCTGGAGGCTACAACTGCAAACTTCACATACACAAGAGGTATTGTATACTGGTCACTTGTGCACTGGAGGTCACAAGCACTGTGGTCATGAGTTTAAAGCTTCGACTTCTGAAAATCAAACTTATTTTGTAAGCAATCGTTATACCTATATGAAATTAAGTCTTTCTTGGAAAATGTAAATTTTGATTGCTTATATGGACCTCGTCGTACACGAAAAAGGCACAAAATTAGGCACAAATTAAATTGTGGCCTAGTGAAACAAATTGATGAAAGGTTCACATACCAGAAACATAACCTTCACAGAAACCTGCCTTTTGTGTCTATACAAAAATGTGTATTCGTCACGAACTTATTGGTGTTGAAATCAGAGTGTCCTGTACTCTGAAACAGTTTTGTTTTTACTCAGATTGTGTATTTTACAAAAAGTATATGTACACTTTGTTGTGATGGAAGTGAAACGTTTAATTTCAACACATATTACTAAATAGAGTTCAGTGCTCATTTATACTTGCCTTTTTGGCTATATTTGTTTTATTTGTTTGTGTATTACATCGGCTACACTGGTACGCAGGACCATATAATACGACTGTTATTGACTAATTTCAGGAAGGAGGCGAACCTGGTTATGGAAGGAAAGTTTATCATTCGGAACATATACAATGATGCGGCAACTTACAGTGTAGTTGGAGCAGCTTCAAAAGTCCTCGGTAAGGGTTAATATAAGCCTTTCTGATACTCATATTCATTTTTGTAAAAAGTATTATAGTCTTATAATACATTTATCATAGATTCAGTGGTAATTAGCAAAGACTGGTGTATAAACTTATATCAATTGGTATCAGTGACTGGCCGTGTCGGCGAATTTCTGGTTCATATATCAAAAGGGTGGCATGCCAATGATGTTACCTGAATGGAACTACAGTAAACTCCAAAAAATGTGTTCGTTATATCCGGAGTCATTATATCCGGAGCTTACTGTATTTCGACATCTAAAATTAGAGTTTTTCTTTTGTATTTTAGGATTACCTGCAGCTGTACTACTGGAAGAATTTGGTAAAATGTTCTTTGACTTTTGTAAGGAATCTGGATATACAAAGATTTTAAAGGTCTTGGGGGCGAATACACAAGATTTTTTGCAGAATTTAGATGCTCTTCATGACCATCTGGCAACAATTTATCCCGGCATGCAGGCACCCTCTTTTCGTTGTTCTAATGACAATGGGGCCTTGATTTTACACTACTATTCTGATCGACCCGGGTTGGAGCAAATAGTTGTAGGTATTGTGAAAGCGGTGGCCAAAAACTTACATAACTCGGAGGTTGAGGTCAAGGTCATTAAGACAAAAGAGGAAAGTGATCATGTGCAATTTGCAATCATTGAAAAGGGTCCAAAGACGTTTGTTAATACTGATGAGAATCACAATGAAGAACAAAGAAAATTGGAGCCGAAGATCAGTCCAACAACTTTCTGCAGAGCGTTTCCTTTTCATATTCTTTTTGACAAAAGTATGTCAATAATACAGACCGGGTTTTCTTTAGCGAGGGTTATTCCAATGGTTGCAAGCGGTGAATGTAAAATTAATGATGTCTTTGAAATGATCCGTCCACACATGACGTTTGACTTCAATCATATAATCTCGCACATTAACACTGTATACGTCCTTCGAACAAAAGAGGGTATTTGTAAAATATGTGCAGACGACAATGTCAACAGACTAGATCACCAGGACACGTCACGCATGCGCTTGAAAGGCCAAATGGTGTATGTTCCGGAATCAGGCTGTCTTTTGTTTATGTGCTCTCCAAGTGTGTCGAGTTTAGACGACCTCTGTAGACGAGGACTTTTTCTAAGTGATATACCCCTTCATGATTCTACAAGGGATCTGGTATGTTTTATTAGAGCTTTTTGATATACTGTAATAATCTTTATATTAGCGAGTTGTTTATTTTGCGATTTTCCAATTTTCAATTAATTTGCGTGCGAACGCTATTTTATATATTATCGTTGTTTGTTTGCTATTTTTAGCGAGTTTAATCAATCACGAAGTGCTTCTTTCGAGAAAATTAGCGAAAATAAAACCTCGCGGAAAAAACGACTTTTACTGTACGAAAACTGTTTAACTAATGACTGACTTACAGACTCGAACCATCATTATCTCTATGAAAGACTTCCAAAAGAGGGGTATTGGTCAGACATTGCGACTGCACTGTTTAAATACTAATTGCAAATGAAGCAGTTTTATTGGTTTTCTCCCGCGACTCAATTATCGTGTATAAAAATACTTCGGGACTCAATTATTGTTAATTGAATTAATGATGCTTAATTTCCTTGGTTTGAAATAATGTTTCTCCTGCTGAGGGGAATACCTTTCTAAAATTAGTGTCTAAATTAGAAAAGGAGCACTGCGTGTCAGTGTGTGTAGGCTCAGTAAGAGCGTCCGTGCTTAGCACGTTGGAGCATTTAAGAATTGATTGTTCTTAGCTTGACACAAAGTCAGCCCGGTTAGCTCCATCGGTAGAGCACGAGACTTGTAATATCGAGGTAGCGGGTTCGATTCCCGGGGCTGACCATCTAAAATTACTAACAGTCTTTCGGATGAGACTTTATCCGAGGTCCCATGTATGAGTGCTATACACCTGACATGTTAAAGAACCAGGGGTGTCTCTGAAATTTGGACGCTTTCTGTATCTTGCACTATCCTCCAAAACCGAAAATAACTAACCTCTTCTGGGAGCGTTCGTCATATGGGAAACTGGTACCAACGATAAAACTCTAATATACGATTGCTTGACACATAAATATTATTCTTGTTGTAGGAGTTTAACGTCCGTTTGGTCCTTTAACCAGGTGACAGTTTACCTATAAACGTTCCTGGTAAGAACCAGTACTAGACTCTTATCCTCCGTGCGTAAGAAACTAACAAGAGACATGGTCGGTAGAACGGCTCAAACCCATGATCATCAATCTATGCGAGGTTACAGTGACTTCAAGCCAGCTACTCTAACCATTCGACCACGATGGCGAGCGTACTGGACAAATAACACACCGGCTATATTTAATACATGTATACGAATAAAGGGACAAGTCCGAAAACAATTGTGTTAGAAAACTTACCATTGACAAACGTTTACGCTGATGATAAATTTATTTCTAATCTAGAAATACAAAATTGATATGCATCAAATATTAATTAAGCAACATTTTATATTAGCCTAAAGAAAATATTTGGATTGGCTTCTATGTTTTCGAAGGTTTTACTATCAGAGAAGTTTGATGAGGAGTATCGCCTGACGCAGAAACTTGAGTTCCTTACAGACAAACTACAGACGATGCACCGTGAACTCGAGGTAGAGAAACAGAAAACAGACAAGTATGTTACATATTGCTTGTAATTTATTTCCTAGTACATTTACGGCAACAACTTGTTAACTACCAGACTCATTAAAATGAACATGATTGGCGTATTTAGATGATTTGCGTCTGGTTCCAGTCTCTTGCTTTGATAAATTTATCTTTACATCGCGGTGCGGCGGTCGTAAAATAGGTTTCTCGCGTCTGTAATCAATGTGGTTTTCAGAATACGCCTGTCACTTAAGCGACGTTACAAGGGTAAACGTATGTACGTGTGGGGAGGTGGGTGTTATAGTGCAGTACGTATTCTGGTAATGCTATTTTTAGACGATGTTGCCGTGACACGGGTCTAGTAGGGCTATAGCACGGTATAATTAATGTTGATATAACGTTCGTTTGTTGCAGAAAACGCTTGAAATCCGTCCTTTTTATATACATTTTTGTATAAATTCAATGTTTTTACGTGATGTAGATTTGAATAAAAAAATTGTTTTGTCTGATTAGAGGATGAATATTTTAATGTTTTTTGATACGGATAAAGATGAAACTGTTTAAGAGTCATAGCACTTGCTTGCATAATGATGTAAAATAGTGGGCACTAATATACATCGGGTATTAAATTGTTATTCTTTAGTGTGACCACAAATGAAATATTTACAGTTTCAAAGACATATTTCGAGATTCTACCTCTTTTAGGTTGATGTATTCTATATTACCAAAGTCAGTTGCCAACGAACTTCGTCAGAACAGAAGTGTGCCCGCTAGAAAATACGAAAATGTTACCATCATGTTCAGTGGAATTGTCGGCTTCTCGAAGTTCAGCGTTAGCAACTCAGACGTACATGGTGCTGTCAAAATTGTGAAACTACTTAACACAGTCTACACCAAGTTTGACGATATCCTAAATCAGCATGTTGACGTTTTCAAGGTAGGGTGTGGGTATTTATCAATGGTTATAGAATGACTAAATTTAACTACATCTGAGCACTGCTTTCCTGCACATGTTGTAGTTATTTTCAGTACTAGATTGTAGAACTGTATCATGGGTGGTTCTGGCAAACGCCCGGGTACTCATTCCGACACTGCTATGACTACTCAGCGTTTCAAAGGTACGAATGCAGGGTTACAAGAAAAAATGTGAAGCTTTTAATTGGTGTGATTGTGACGTAATATAATACGGATTGATGTCAAAGGACACCATACAATTTTATTAGACAGTTCCAATAAATATCTCCACTGTAACTTTTTATCCGCTGGTTTATAAGTTTGTACATTATAAAAGATGCATTGCTAGTATGTTCTGTGGTAATTGGGATTGTTCCTGTAAGGCATTTAAAGATGTATCGGAAAGGATAAGCTCCCTCAGGCAGCATTTACAACCTGGTAATTTTATATATTAGAAGATAAATTCACTAGAATGTGTTGGCGTTTGATTTATGGACCAATTATGTCGAACCTATGTTCCTAACGAAAAGAAAATAGCCCGCTCCTTACAACTGATGTCTTTATTTAATATAAATTACTTTTATTTCTGCGTCTTTATAAGCTAGCAAAATATAGAATAAGGTTTCGACAGGTCTGCTTATTTTTCGGCCCCGAATGGTCTCTAAAGATTGTAGAGGGAGTTAACAGACATTTAGATAGACATGATGCAAAAACGTTTAAGGTCTTTTCCTCTATTCACTAGTCCTCTTTTATGGAATAGAATGCAAAAGTAGAAGTTAAAGAAATCAAATTCTAAAACCAAGCAGATAACCATCACTTACTACTGGTACTGTACAAAAAGACCGGACGACCAAGGGCTTTGATATTTAGCACGCAGCATTATATAGTGGACCTCTACCAAGACTTTATCAATTATGACCCCCGGCTCAAAACTGACCCCGCCCTGGGGTCACTTGATTTAACATAGGCTTATATAGAGAAAAATGAAAAAATCTTATTCTCTGGAAACAGAAGACCTAAAGCTAAGATATTTAGAATGTAGCATTACCTAGCAGACCTCAACGAAGATTGTTCAAATCATGACCCCTGGGTCAAAATTGACCCAGGCCGGGGGTCACTTGATATAACATAGGCATATATAAAGAAAAACTTTTAAAATCTTCATCTCTGAAACCACAATACCTAGAGCTTAGATATTTAGCATTGTGCATTTCCTAGTAGTTCTCTACCAATATGGTTGAATTCATGAACCCCGGATTAAAATTGACCTCGTCTGTGGGTCACTTGATTTTCCATAGGCTCAAAATATAAATACTTCATAAATCTTCTTCTCAAAGACCGGTAGGTCCAGGGCTTAGATATTTTGTACGCAGCTTTGTCTAGCGGACCTCTAGACATGTACCAAGATTTTATAAATTATGACCCCAATGGTATTTTTACCTTCTATATCAGAGGCCGGTATAGGGCGTCTTCCCCAACTAAAATTTCTTTCAAATAATACAGTTTTCACCAAATTGTGACTTTACACCAGGATTTTAGTGTCCCCTTCGGCTTGTTATCACTTCAATTTTCCCCAAATTGAGGGCTAGGGCGCCTTCCCGAAACTTGAAAAAATGCCCTGCCCCCGGCTTAAAATTGACCCCGCCCGGGTGTCATTTGATATTATAAAGGCTTATATAGAGAACAATTTAAAAATCTTCTTCTTTGAAAACAGAAGACTTAAAGGTTAGATATTTAGAATGTAGCATTGCCTCGTAGACCTCAACGAAGATTGTTCAAATCATGACCACGAGTTAAAATTGACCTCGCCCGGGGGTCACTTGATATAGCACAGGCATATTGTAGGAAAAACTTACGGGGTCACTTGATTTTACATAGGCTTATAATAGAAATACTTTTAAAAATCTTCTCTGAAGCCAGGTTAACGATAAAGCCCGGTCTTGGCCCTCTTGTTTTATACATTACTATCTATGATCTTAGCACCAGGAACCTAGAATATACAGTTGATTCTAGATTCGTATTAACACATATAAATTCAATTAGGCGCAATATACAAAACATGGAATATCACTAAGATCATGTCTCTTTCAAAGCCTCGCGGAAACTACTGATTTATTATTTTCAATTATAGGTAAAGATATACGCGTACATTTACCTCCGTGTTAGCACGAAAAGTACATTAATCACAAAAAGAACCCTTGCGGACTTATTCGTCAATGTCTGCAGTTCCTAGTACAGTGTCAGCGTAGTGCATAGTTATAGCAAACATTCATCTTACCAGCTACGTGTACCTTTGCAATAAATGTAGATGAGGAAAACAATTATATACATTGTACAGGTTGAGACTGTTGGAGACAAATACATGGCGGTGAGCGGCCTGCCGGAGGAGTGTATCACACATGCTAAATCCATTGCAAACCTAGCACTAGATCTGATGGACGTATCCAAGGAATTAAGAGATCCGAACAACCATCTTATTGAGGTTTGTTTTTACTTTGGTAAATAATTTATGGTGACATGATAAATAAAGCTGTACATTACGTAATTTCGTTATACTTTAACTCGAGGTATACAAATTAAAAATTGCAAAAATTAAATGTGTAATATTGTTATAATGACTGCGAAAGTCACAGATATAAAAAGTCCAGAGCCTTAATATTTAATCATTCAACGTTTATTCTACAGCAACATTTCCTTACTTTTTGAAACTGTGTGGACATGACCTGCACGTATCTCTGCTCTCTGCTTTCCATAGCCTCCCGGTACTAATGTGTTTAAAATGATATAGGGGGTAATAATTGGTAAAACACTACATAGCAGATGTACTATAAAGTTCTTCCAAACTTCGATTGTAATGACAGAATAATGATAATAAATGTTTGCTTTTCCATAGATCACTATAGGAATACATTCTGGAGAAGTGGTTACCGGGGTGATCGGCAAGAGGATGCCGAGGTATTGTCTGTTTGGTAACACAGTCAACATAACAAGCAGAACCGAAACTACGGGAGTCATAGGACGCATAAATGTTTCACAATATGCTCATGCGTAAGTTTCTCTCTTCTTGTAATGAATGTGATAAATGTAATGAAAACTTAGCCTTAATGTTATGAGTATGCCTTCCATCTTGTTGTGAGAACACTGTCCCTCTCTTCATGAATATGTTTTCATCTGTGTTATGATTTGCTTAACTTTTTATGAGTACACCGTCTTATATATGTTTTTCTTGTTATGAGTACACGCCCCTCTTGTCATGAATATGATGAACGTGCCTTTCCTAATATGGTAACATCGTCCTTCTCTTGTTACGAATATGTTGCCATTGTTGTTTTAAAGAGGCACTCACAAAAACGTGTGTCAAATAAAGTGACTTAATATTACAGATTCTGTGCATGCATATTATCACTGTAACCAATAGCCTTCTAGCATTTGTACCACGTGACAGTCAAATAAAATTCAATATTTGCTTTTATTCACATGGACTCGCGTGTGTCATATTTATGCAGGATAACTCTACTGCCTTCTTTCAGAAAGTTGTGTACGTTTTGTCTCCCTTGCTAGCAGAATGTCTTTATAAACACGATGACTGTCGTTTGTGGAAATGTTGAGTGACGATGAAATTAGTGAATATATGAAGGAACAGTTTTAGAAAAACAGAAAATGGTGTGGAATAAAGAGATAATAAATAGCACCTCGTCCAATATATATTTCACAGCTGTGTACGAGTCCAATATAATTCAGTATTGTACTCAACTATTTTGAATAACTTCATATTTTGCCAACAACAGTTTGAATTTGGTCGGAAACTCTGAAAAATAGTTTCTTAAAATTATATTGCCTTTTTCTTTTGTTTCAGGTATTTAAAGGCGGGTCCATGCTTTGATCCGCAGTTCCATTTCACATATAGAGGACAAGTTAAAATGAAAGGCAAAAAAGATCCGATGGACTGCTGGTTTTTGTCCAGGAAAATGATGCTATTTGATTAGCACGTGATGACATGATAACAATATTGGCAAAACAAATCCGCATGAACAAGCAATTAGTAGTATTCTAGACACGAACGATTGCTTTGGTTTATTTTCTTAAACTTCGGTATATCAAGTCATAGTAGCCATGTCACAGGATATGTTTGCTCGCACTGTATACAAATTAAGAACAATGTGTTGCTATATTGTAACAAAAATCCTGAAATATTATTTCTGTTGGTGATACATGTATGAACACAAACGAGTAAACATTATGTCTAGGTTTTAAACGTTACGGATTGTACATAATTGAAAAGTGCTACAACATACAGAATATTAATTAGAAAACAAGTATTTCATCACAAAAAAGTAGAAAAATAGATTTACACTAATGGCATTATCACCATTATACTAGTATTGAAGTGTGTTGTAAAATGTCATTTTGTCAAAGGTTTTGAATATTTAATCCTAAAGTAGAATGCTTTCATTATGTCAGTTTTTGGATGTACATGTATTGTCGTGTTACCTGAAGACAAATTGATAGTTCAGCTATTTACAGTAAGGTTTCACACCAAGTTTTATGGTTACAAAACTTTCATGTGATGACAGTGGCTGCTCACCGAAGAACTTTTGCAATAATAAATAACCGGATGTAGTATAGACATGTATATTTGACCCCATAACATATTTAAAAGTAGTCCCATAGAACTCGGACCTATCATGTAAGGTTATCTAGTAGAGCGCCGGGGAGGGAGGGGTTGGAGGAGGGGGTGCCGATCTACTGTTTCAGGTAAATTGAATTATTTACTTGTGGCGATTTGGCAAAACCATGTGTATTGTTCGCATAGTTGGTATCTTCTAAAGGCTAACGTCACAGGCAACGTCACTGTTACTAAAAACTTTAGATTGAAAGGTTAATACCCTAGTTAAAAGATCCGACAGTTGTTTTATCCTGACATCAGTTTGCAATACCGATTTATGTCGTATATTGTACATGTGTGATATGATTATATAATTTATAATTATTGTACATGAATAAAATAACTTCAATATATATTTGATTGTAAGATTCCGAAATTAGATAAAATTAGTTTCCAGCGACCGTTTAACGGAACAAATGGTTAAACGTATCTACCTGAAACTAAAAGAGATTGAAAGGTACATTTTACTATTCAGACTGCACATTTGTTCACGTATGATTACTTTCTGTTGCCTTGGCAAGTTCACCAGGGGAGAAATCCCACGGTAGCCCAGGACTTTAAACCTTTCTGTTTTTCTGCGTGAAAAACATGATGACCAGGGACAATAGACTACTTTGATAAAAGACAATTACAAACCTATGAGTTGGTGGAAATTTATATAGCAAAGTTAACAAAACAAAATAATGAAAAAGTCCGCAATACTGAAATGGTTGAAATGCCCCAACCCGCTTGGAATAACGACATGGGCTTGATCCCCAAATTCGACCTTGAGTCGGCATAGAAAGAACGTCGATCCTGTTCGTCACTCCGAACTGACGACAATTTGGACAAACTTCCATGAAAATCGTTGAAAGGTTTTGCAATTAATTTTAAAAAGTACATGTATATATATATTCATTTATATGTCACTAAGAGTAATTGATCACTGTATCCCAGTTGTTACATGTTTTCCAAGCATCTACTGTGTTTTAAGTTTCAAACTTGACCTTAAAATACATCAACAGATACCATAACTTTAACATAACATAACTCTTCTTGTTGTGTTGGTCATATATGTATTGTCTGTTAAATAGTAAAACACTAAAATATATTACCTTAGACATACGGGCTGAATAATATTTCTGTTGTTGACAGAAACTTTTCAAATAGCTCAGTCAGATCATTCGGCTCAGATAAACTAACACAGTTACAGTAGACACTGATGTCGGCGCCGAACATAGCATACAACTTAAAGCTGCTCGCTCTCAGTTACTGTTGAAAAAAATATTTTTCACAAAAATTGAAATTCTTATTCATAAATATAAAACTTAAGACTAGAATAAAAAATAGGCAAAAATCTAGGTAGGAATTTGCAGAAATCGATTGAAAAGATCGGTTACACGGCACCGCTACACTATATGTTTATATTGAACGCTTTTGAATTTGGTAGCGAATTTCTTAGAAATTTAGAGATATACGTGCCATGAATTTATACTGGAGCCTTTTTATATGACCATACATTCTAAAATACGGTATTTACATACAATTTGAAGAACTTTAAGCTTTAAGAAATAAAAAAAAGTTGTTATGTTACACTTATGTTGAAGAAGCTCTGAATGTTTCACATTGACAAACAATGAAACGTAACTCGGTTTAATGAACATTTAAGAACAACTATATTTACCTTTTCGTTGGTACTTCATTTCTACTTCATGTGTACATATGAAGTTTTTGGCGTTTCCCTATACAACTTGATCCCGCTGTTTTTAAAGAAGTTTTCAATAATCTAATCACTACTGTGGCCTCAACATGATGTCTATGATCTAGATTGTAAACAATCAAATAGACAAATGATCAAGTATTAGTTAATAGAATGAAAAGTCTGTTTATGATTTGATTTTTTAACAAAATTGTAAATAGATTAACAATGTCCATCTTAGATAATATTTAAAAACTGTGATTTACATTACATTCCTTTTTATCAGACCACTTACAAAAGGATGATTCAGAAAAATTAAAACATATATAATGATAAAAATATCCACAAGGAAAACAGTTGGAGAAAAAGCAATCATTATGGCTCCTCTCCGGCAGAATGGGGATGACACATATTGTTTTAACATAAATGTCTGTCCGCCTGTTAGATACAGTTTCTAATCAATAACTGAAGAACGGTTAATTCTTGCATATCGGATCGGCATTTCCGGTGATTTTGCCCATGCCGGAAAAACCGGTCTGGCACCCCTCCTATGCCAGATGACTCTCGTGAACTACTTATGACGTAACGTTATATAAACATTGTGACGTCACTTCCTAAACACAGCGTCGGAAAATCGTTTGTTTTTCATGATAATTCATCATTTTGATAAGTTTTAATAAAGAAATCAGCTTTAAAATGCAAGACGGCATGCAAGAAAAAATTTCGATCATGAGACACTTGGCTCAGATGGAAATATCCGTCACCTCGGGTAACTGTTTTACGGGAACTCGGCAGAGCCTCGTTCCCGCCAAAACAGTTACCCTCGGTGACGGATATTTCGATCTGAACCTCGTGCTCATGACAGAAATTATTATTCTGGGATCATAAAACTTGGTTGGCTTATTGATTAGGACCAGTAAATGTAAAGTATAAATATAAAACTTAGTTCTGTTTTGAAAAATATTTAAATAATGTATCAAATGAAAACGTTACAAAACAGTTGACTAGTATACGGTTACATTCATACTGTTTAGAGAAAGAGTTTGTTAGATACAATGTATAATAATGTTATGGAATCTGAATATAATTTCATTTTGTGCTGCTCACTATACAGGTGTATAAGATAGAAATACCTAGACTATTGTCCATGATCTTACAGTCATAAGAACTTAGTTGTTCTAAGTTAAATTAAATCATCACTTTAATTTTTGGAAAATAAAATTCTTAAGTTTCTATACAGAATATTAAAGAAAAGCGCTACATTCCCTTTTCCATTTTCTAAATATTTAATTCTTAGAACCTACAGTACAGCCTATGAGAATATTTGCGCGTTTGCGTCAACGCGGCGTGAACACAAGAGATAAGCGTGGAGCCGCGGCGGAAAATTGAACGCGTGACAGGATATGTAAAAATTGCACAGCGGCATTCAATCGCCGCATCTGAAAGACAAAATAGCAGTCAAGCGCGACAACGAGTCTCGCCGCGTCACTCCGCGATTTCTATTCACATCACATTTGTTTTTTTCACCAGATCTATCGGTATCAAAGTTATTGTCTTTGAATTTTGGAACCCTTGTATGTGGATTTGCAGTGCAGGGAACGTAATTGCCTTACATTCTGCTATAATTGTGGCATGTTTATGACTAAACTAGATGGATGTTCAGTAGAACACTTGTGTCACCCTCTTACACTTTGTCAGAATAACCAATAATTTAGTGACAAAATCTAAGTACAAGAAGGGGCATAACTCTGTCAAATATGACCTTTTGTCATAAGCAATACAATTGTAAAGTTTGATGAAGAAATATTAAGAAATGGCAAAGTTATAGCCAAAATCTAAGTACAAGAAGGGGCATAACTCTGTCAAATATGACCTTTTGTCATAAGCAATACAATTGTAAAGTTTGATGAAGAAATATTAAGAAATGGCAAAGTTATAGCCAAAATCTAAGTACAAGAAGGGGCATAACTCTGTCAAATATGACCTTTTGTCATAAGCAATACAATTGTAAAGTTTGATGAAGAAATATTAAGAAATGGCAAAGTTATAGCCAAAATCTAAGTACAAAAGGGGCATAACTCTGTCAAATATATCGCCACCGGACTACTAACGGACTTGAAACAGATGCACCGTATGTACTCCGTATGTACCCGCTGTGGCAGTCACGTGACTGGTGCAAATACGGTCTTGTCCGTTTCTCGTACGGTACATATGCGTTTTCTCCGGTACATGTCCGTTAGTTGTAAGGTAATATCAGTTCCTAATCCGTTCATCGTAAGGTGATGTTCGTTAATTATACGGTGATGTCTGTTAATATAGGAATAACTGTTTTGTAATTTTGACATTTGCGACTGTATATACGGTTTTTAATGGTTGCAAATATTTTTAACGGCGACGGCGTTAGCCGGAGCTGTTAAAACTGTTTGCTACCATTAAAACCGTATATACGGTCGCAAATATCAAAATTACAAAACAGTTATTCCTTTTCTAACGCACAATGTGTCTAAATGCGATAATTAAAACGCCGTTTGAAGTTTGCGACTATATATACGTTATTCTAACGCAATACTGATGTGACGTCGTTTCTGATTGGTGACGTCGTTTAAATTTGCGACTATTAAATAACGTATATATAGTCGCAAAATTCAAACGGCGTTTTAATTATCGCATTTAGACATATTGTGCGTTAGAAAAGGGATAACTTTTTAGTGATTTTGATATTTGCGACCGTATATACGGTTTTAATGGTCGCAAACAGTTTTAACAGCTCCGGCTAACGCCGTCGCCGTTAAAAATATTTGCGACCATTAAAAACCGTATATACAGTCGCAAATATCAAAATTACAAAACAGTTATTCCTATATTTAATAGTCGCAAATTTAAACGACGTCACCAATCAGAAACGACGTCACATCGGTACTGCGTTAGAATATGGGAATAACTGTTTTGTAGTTTTGATATTTGCGACTGTATATACGGTTTTTAATGGTCGCAAATATTTTTAACGGCGACGGCGTGAGCCAGAGCTGTTAAAACTGATTGCGACCATTAAAACCGTATATACAGTTGCAAATATCAAAATCACTAAATAGTTATCCCTTTTCTAACGCACAATGTGTCTAAATGCGATAATTAAAACGCCGTTCGAACTTTGCGACTATATATACGTTATTTAATAGTCGCCAAAACGACGTCACCAATCAGAAACGACGTTACATCGGTACTGCGTTAGAACAGTCTGTTTATTATAGGAATAACTGTTTTGTAATTTTGATATTTGCGACTGTATATTATAGGAATAACTGTTTTGTAATTTTGATATTTGCGACTGTATATACGGTTTTTAATGGTCGCAAATATTTTTAACGGCGACGGCGTGAGCTGGAGCTGTTAAAACTGTTTGCTACCATTAAAACCGTATATACGGTCGCAAATATCAAAATCACTAAATAGTTATCCCTTTTCTAACGCACAATGTGTCTAAATGCGATAATTAAAACGCCGTTTGAATTTTGCGACTATATATACGTTATTTAATAGTCGCAAATTTAAACGACGTCACCAATCAGAAACGACGTTACATCGGTACTGCGTTAGAAATGGTTTTTAATGGTTGCAAATATTTTTAACGGCGACGGCGTTAGCCGGAGCTGTTAAAACTGTTTGCGACCATTAAAACCGTATATACGGTCGCAAATATCAAAATCACTAAATAGTTATCCCTTTTCTAACGCACAATGTGTCTAAATGCGATAATTAAAACGCCGTTTGAATTTTGCGACTATATATTAAAGGAATAACTGTTTTGTAATTTTGATATTTGCGACTGTATATATGGTTTTTAATGGTCGCAAATATTTTTAACGGCGACGGCGTTAGCCGGAGCTGTTAAAACTGTTTGCGACCATTAAAACCGTATATATGGTCGCAAATATCAAAATCACTAAATAGTTATCCCTTTTCTAACGCACAATGTGTCTAAATGCGATAATTAAAACGCCGTTTGAATTTTGCGACTATATATACGTTATTTAATAGTCGCAAATTTAAACGACGTCACCAATCAGAAACGACGTTACATCGGTACTGCGTTAGAAACGTTATTTAATAGTCGCAAATTTAGACGACGTCACCAATCAGAAACGACGTTACATCGGTACTGCGTTAGAATGTCCGATACATGTCCGTTATTTGTCCGGTCATTGTACGTTGCATGCGCTCGTTCGTCGATCGCGAGGCCGAAGAGAAGCGGCGGGGACAAAATTACCAACGGACAGCAACGGATAAGACTGATTTTGCATTTGTTTATGCGTTGCACGTCTGTTAGTCCGGTGTGACTGAACCATAACTATTTGCTTGCCCAAACGCCCTGTAGAACTTAAATAAATCTAGTTTGATGTCAACGACTTCTAAAGTTGAAATACCTATTTAACATCCTTAGATTTGTTATAGATAAATAAATTCATTATTCAGTGTGCTTTAGCATACATTATATATTCAAAGTACTTAGATTTGTATGACAACACACAATTTAGATAAATACTACAGTAACGTTAATTTTTAAAAAGTAACATTCCCTTCCATTCGATTTCCCTGACATTGTAGCAATTCACATTCCATCAAGGTTTTGATGTGGCTTCCAGACTGTAAACATTCTCAAATATAGCAGATTTTCCATTTCCCGCGTTGGCAAATAACACAAACTGGTACAGTAAAACCTGTTTTGTACGGCATCTCTCGGGACCACTTCATAATGCCGGTTAAAGTCAGTTACCGGTAAAGCAAGGTTTTACATAACATATTTTACATTACCGGGACGTTTGACCGATAAAGCATTTTCCGTTAAAAATTTGGTCCTGGATAAGACAGGTTTTACCGTATACTTATTTTACTCAGTTCTAATTGGCTGACAGCAATTAAATGTTTAGACTGCTCGCGCATATGTGATGACGAGGGAAATAGTGTGATAACCACAGACCAGTATGGATTCAGGTCAGCTGACACAATTTTTTTTATAGAAAATCATTTACTAAAACATAAAATGTAAAAGTAATGGCTAGAATCAACAACACAAGTAAAATTCTAGGTAGTAATTTGAGAAATATGTTGAAAAAGTTGGTGAGCTTTGTATTACGGCACCGCTACACTAAATGTTTATATTGGGATTTCAAAAGCGTTTATAACGCTTTATAATTTGGTGTTTGTAATTTCAAATATACAGATACACTTTACAGGAATTTATACTGGAACCTTTCTATTCAGATATTCGTTCTAAAACATGTTATTTTCAGAAAGTTTGAAGAACTTTATTTTTCACCGACATTTGAGAGCGAGCAGGTTGAACCTGGCGAATACGTGTAAATAATGACCGGTAGCAGTCAGTGGAGTTTTAATTTGAAGTATTTACATAATTGTAGGGATGTATTCGATTCAAACGATATCGATATATCAACGATCAAACACTTTCGATTCGATATCGATTGCCGTTTTGAAAAATCGTATATCAAATAATGTTTTACTGTGCCATGATCTACAGTTTCACGTTCGAAAATTTCATAAAAACTGAACCGGAATATGAACAATCACTCTACCCTGAGTTCCGTGTTTTTCTAACGAATGGTAATTTAATGAAATGTGGTCTTATAGGCAAACAAATTTCATCACTGCAAGGGTTGATATATATTATAGACCAGAACCATATGTTTAGTACAAATATAGTCCAGAGATTTGGTAGAATATATAGTAAGTGACTTTTTTACGCCCGTGTATCGATATATCGCTGTATCGTCGATATTTCTAAATTGATATATCGATACAAAAAATTTAATCAATGACATCCCTACATAATTGTCCAATACCAGTCGTATACAAAAAAAAATGCAATGCAATAAAATTCTTGAAAACTGGACATGTGATTTAAAGCTGTTCATTCATAGTTTCCAGTGAAATAAAATTCCCCAAAATGATATCTCAAAACCATAAACTGTAAAAGTAATGGCTAGAATCAGTATTACAAGTAAAGATCTACGTAGCAAATAGAGAAAAATCTGTTGAAAATGTTGAATGAGCTTGGTTTGACGGTACGTGATTACCACGTTACTATTTTTCATGTATCAGCTTAATGTTTTAGACAGCTTCATATATGTATCTCCATCTAAACACATTTATATGAAATCATTTTACCAATAGGCATGAGATGACGAAGTTATTAACTAAACGTCGTTCTTTGAGCAAACTTGTTTTGAACACAACAAGAAGATAAGTATTACTTACTTGATATTTATTTTCTATACGAAAACCATGGCTTTCTCAAAACTAAATATGGATGCAGTACGTACATGTATTATGCACTATCCACCGCAACTTTAAGTGATAATACATGTATCGTTCAAAGTAATTAATACAAGTTTAACAGTGAACAATTTCATAATTACAAGCACATAAATACTGAAGCGAAAAAGAAACGCAGGGTAATAAAAAAATGAAATATTCTGTTACTCTCGCGAATACAATTCCACAATTATATTGAACTGTTAATTCATTTAGTTATGGTACGGGTAATATAAGTTCAGAGGGTTCATAAACTGATTTGCTCATGAAAGATAGAGTCTTTATACTACTTTAGATAACGTCTTATACATTCCATCAAATCACCACGAATGTTTCTTTTTCCCTTCAGTATATTAATCTATATAATAAACGTATTCCAACTGAACGTAAAGAAAACCTGTAAGAATCTCTTTTGCCAATCCTAGTCAGAAACGAATTAAATAACTGTTAGTGTAATAGATCTATATATTTGCGTCAATGGCTCATTACATTTTTGTGTTTTAAGTTTCAACCTTGACCTTGAAACACATTAATAGATACCATTACTTTACCAAAACATAGCTATTCTCGTTGTGTTAGTCATATATGTACTGTCTGGTAAATATTGCATGATTTGAACAAAGACACGAATAATTGTTGCTTTGTTGTGTCCCCATGTATTACCTGAATCAGTGTTTTCCCAATTATTATTTATACATACATGTCTGAAAACGGGAAAAGTCTGATTGATTATGCTTTATGTTCATCAGAGTTCATCAGAGTTATTTCTTTTGGTAAATAATTGCATAATTCATGATTCCCACATTGTCCAATACAATTTGACTTGACCGTAAAAGTGAACCAAGTTACGATGACAAAAATAACTATGCAGAATATAAATTATTTGGGATGCAGGGTAAGTTGATTCTTATACACACCTTATTAATTCGGGGGGTAATTAATATTGAATATATTATAAACATAATTTTTTGTAAAGAACTCGACATTGGTAGCGGTTTCAATAGTATATCTGAAATTTTGTATGATAAAACTGTTAGTGTTTTTGGTACATCTGTTTCGAAACATATACTAAGTATACTTACAATAGGAAATACAATAGTCCATTGTTTAATTAAGAGTGTGATAAAATAAATCTAGAGAATTTTAAAAAGTAAGTGGCAAAATTACAAATATGTCTAAAAGAAATTTCGTGCACTGTTTAAAAGTGAACAAAAACGAATCTCCAAGACATAGCAAACAATCAACCACAACAATTTTGTAAGGAAATTCGAAATATCAAATCAAACAGGAGGGTCAAGATGGCCCTATATCGCTCACCTGGCTACAATTGGCTACTGTCGCCAAATTCCACCACTTGTTGCCTCCACGGCTGCTTGGGAGTTATTTTTAGGTTGGATTTGAATTGGGCAAAGAGTATATGACTGTTAAACTGAACTTAATATCAAGTTTTGGCAAAAACACTGCCCAGTACTGCTGCCATCATCCAAGTTTGCTTAGAACCATTTCTTGTAAAAATAATGAAATTCAAGTTCTTCTACTTCAATATATTTCTCATTCATTCAAAACATTTATTCAAAACTGTTCCAAACAATTCATTAAAGTACTTGAATATTCGGCATGCGGTATAACTTAGTGTACTTCTACCAAGATTGTTCAAATCATGATACCCGTGTCAAAATTGACCTCGCACCGGGGGTTACTTGTTTTTACATAGGCATATGTAGAAAAAAAACTTTAAAAAAACTTCCTCTCCGAAACCACAAAGCCTAGAGCTTAGATATTTAGCTAGATATTGTGGCATTACCTAGTGGACCTCTACCATGATTGTTAAAATTATGAACCCGGGGGTCACTAGTTTTTATATATGCTTATGTAGGAAAAACTTAAAATCTACTTCTCTGAAACCACAAGACCTAGAGCTTAGATATTGTATTGAATATTGTATTAGGCATGTATCATTGCCTAGTTGTCATATTCCAAGAATATTCAAATCATATCACCCAGGTTAAAATTGACCCTTTCTGCTATTGATGACCTTGTACTATAGCCAATGGTAGCCAGGTGAGCGATATAGGGCCATCTTTGGCCTCTTGTTGTAGTTACAGTTTGTCACAAAAACTTAACCTATGCTTTTATTTTGCTTATGACAACAGGGTTGCGATGCAGCCAAAATCTTTGGGTCAAAGTCACATTTGACAAAGTTATGCCCCTTTTTTGTACTAAGAGTTTGCCATGATAACTTAAAGTTGGCAATAATTGTGCCATTTCTTAATATTTCTTCATCAAACTTTCAAATAATATTACTTATGACAATATGGAACATGGTCATGATGTACCCCTTCTACCTCTTCCCCTCTATGGTAGAATTAGAGAGGAAGAGGTAGACGGGGTACATCATGGTAATGACGCAAACATACAAATCGTCTTTCTCTAGGCAGTGGGATAAATGTATGAAACTTTAATACATAAAAGCTAGCCATTAAGATTAAAAACTTGTGTCTGTAGTTATTTTTCCGCATGTCAAAGAGTGCAAATATTATTTTTCAATAGCTAATAACGTCTTTCTGATTCCAATATTTTGTCTGGGTCTCCTCCAGCGAAAAGCACTACCAGCCCTCTACCATGAACAGACATTGGCAGCATCAGCTTTCTCGCCTAATTAATTCATTAGTATCTATAGCCTACATACCGTGCCCTTTCCAACTGCCACACAGTGCTTATTGTGACGTTTCTTATGTATATACAGTATACGCAACACGTTCCATTTGCCACTGAAAATGTAAAATAATCGTATCGGGGCTAGTCTGGTGATGCGAAATCTGATGTATCATGTTAAGATCTTTAAAATGCGTTACCAGTTTTATCATCTAGTCTGGTGTCCAGGCTATTATATTTTCTTTGTTTTCTGCTATTTTGAAGTACATGTAGATTGCTTTACTGTGCTTGCAATTATTTTGCCTGTTCAAGCTATGTCTGAAAATACTTTAAAAGATACAGTTTTACTTTACATGTATCTAAAATCTATCATTGCGTATATAGTATTTAGGGCGAAAGCTTTTTCCGGAAACTTTTCCCTACAACATTTAAAAACAACAGGGTGAATTGAGAAATGATTACATGTATTGTCAAAAATATTCTCATAAAACAAAATGAATAATATCTCGCCAATATGTTGATTACAAATATTAATTGATACAAAATATCTAAAATAACAGCATAATATTTTTTAAATTATTTCTTCAATTTAGAGCATCCAGAACACCGCTGAAAATAAACAACTTATATTTTGAAAATATGACTTAGTCTAAGTGTCACTTAGTTGTTTAATTTTCCTTATACACCGGTTAACTCTGCTCATCCCGGTCACATTTAAAAGCTGAGATCATTTATTCAGCTAATGTGTTATCTATTTGGTTATCAGTCAGCAGGACATCTGTATGCTTACACTGTATTAGTCTTTATCTGGACTTAACAACACGCGAATGTATGAGACCTAACACATAGTATTTGAAGTTTTATATGGTGTATGCTTTAAAATCGGGGAGCAATTTACTATATCTTCGTTATTTGCAGTATTTTGGTACCATGAGTGTTCGACCTAAACTGTACCTCAACCAGGGGATCCCGGAAGACGGTGCCGCTATACGGTTGTACCGGGAACACTGTGAGATAACCATGTATGACGAAAAGAAAGGAGGTACGATGGTGCAGCCGCGGAAAGACTTCCTAGAAGCAATAAAAGGTGTTGATGCAATACACCTGGCGTACCCGATGAAAATTGACAGTGAAGCTCTCGATGCTGCAGGTTGGTCGATTTTTATCCATATACATGTATCTTACTCTTCGTAAAAAGAAGTTTCGATTTTTGAATTACTGCAAATGTTTATTTGCAATACTGGAAAATACAATTAGTATTTGCCTGTATGCTTTATTAAGCAGGGTTTTTTTTAAAATAAAACCCTACTTATTAGAATGGCGATGTCGTACGCGGGCAGGCGGGCAGGCGGGCGGGCGGATGGGCGGGCGTCAAGCATTGGTTTCCGTTCAATAACTTGAGTTAGGAGTGACAAATTGCAAGGAAACTTAGAGTGTATGTAGCTTGCAAGGAGTCGCAGCTTGCGGTTGCATTTGGGGTCACTAGGGTCAAGGTCAAGGTCACTGTTACTAAAAATAGAAAAACGGTTTCCGCTTAATAACTCAAGTTAAGAGTGACCAATTGCAATGAAACTTGGTTTTGTAGGCAGCATGCGTGGAGACGCAGCCAATTGCAATGAAACTTGGTTTTGTAGGCAGCATGCGTGGAGACGCAGCTTGGGATAGCATTTGGGGTCACAAGGGTCAAGGTCAAGGTCACTGTTACTAAAAATAGAAAAAAAAACGTTTCCGCTCAATAACTCAAGTTAGGAGTGACTTATTGCAATGAAGCTCGGTGTATAGGTAGCTTACGTAGAGAGGAAGCTTGGGATTATATTTGGGGTCACTAGGGTCAAGGTCAAGGGCACTGTAACTAAAAATAGAATAATGGTTTCCGCTCA
Source organism: Saxidomus purpurata (assembly GCA_022818135.1). Lineage (NCBI taxonomy): Eukaryota > Metazoa > Mollusca > Bivalvia > Venerida > Veneridae > Saxidomus > Saxidomus purpurata. The sequence continues at coordinate 43,936,819 of JAFMSR010000008.1, read as the reverse complement.
ATAACTTGAGTAAGGAGTGACCAGTTGTAATGAAACTTGGTGTGTAGGGAGCGTGCGTTGAGAGGAAGCTTCCGGTCACTGGGTCAAGGTCACTTGGGTCAAGGTCAAGGTCACTGTTACTAAAAATAGATTTTTAATTTTTTTTAGTTTTTAGATTGTTTTAAGAAAAAAAAAGTTTTTGGTCAAGGTCATTAGGTTCAAGGTCAAGGTCACTGTTACTAAAATAGATTTTTCCTTTTTTTTAGTTTCTAGATTGTTTGAAGCAAAAAAAAATTTAGGAGGGTCAAAGTCACTAAAGTCAAGGTCAATGTCACTGTTATTAAAAATAGATTTTTATTTGTTAGTTTTTAGATTGTTTAAAGCAAAAAAATAATTCTTCGGTCAAGGTCATTAGGGCCAAGGTCAAGGTCACATGTGACTGTTTTTTTTTTAAATCTACAATTTCTACAGGCGCCGTTTAAACCTGCTTTGGCGGCATTGTCGCGTCTTCTTGTTCTTTATTAAATCACCCCCTTGTTGTATTCAAGGTCCTCAGCTGAAGGTTATAGGCACTATGTCCGTTGGTTTGGACCATCTAGATCTGACAGAATTAGAACGACGAAACATCAAAGTCGGATATACACCGGATATTCTCACTGACGCCGTTGCTGAGGGAACTATAGCGCTTACACTTTCAACAGCTCGAAGACATAAGGAAGGTACATATAATGTAGATTATTCTAATAACCATCAAAAGGAAATCCGAAAGGTATTCGTCAAGATAGGATAAAGGTAACGATGAATTTTGAAAAAATGAATCTTATCACTCTGTCAAATTCTTCAAAGCTAACACTGCTGTGATTCTTAGTGATAGACAGTGTAAGTACGTTTGTCTCAGCTGATTAGTCTAAGTATAACCATTCTATTACAGGCATGTCAGCTGTCATACAAGGAGGCTGGGGATCTACATGGAACAATTCTTTGTATCTATGTGGCAAAGACTTAAAAGGTTCAACTGTAGGAATTGTTGGGTTAGGACGTATTGGTCTAGCCGTCGCTAAACGCCTGATTCCGTTTGGTATTGCCCGGCTCCTATATTGTGGACGATCGTCAAAGGACTATGCTTCTGAAGTTGGTGGAGAATATGTATCGTTCGAAAACTTGTTGACTGACTCAGATTTTGTTATAGCATGCTGCTCTATAAATCCAAGTAATCATAAGCTATTCAATGCGGAAGCCTTTAAGAAAATGAAGTCTTCGGCAATACTAATTAATACATCACGTGGTATTTTAATCGACCAAGAAGCACTTTACGACGCCCTGAAGACTGGGGAGCTTCACGCAGCTGGTCTTGATGTCACTTCACCAGAACCGCTACCTGTCGATCATCCTCTCCTGACACTACCAAACTGCACTGTGCTTCCACACCTTGGAAGTGCATCTGTGATTGCGAGGAATGCAATGGCGGACCTGACGGCACGCAATATTTTAGCTGGACTGAAAGGAAAGCCTTTAGAAAAACCTGTACCGTCGCAAAACTAAACTTAATAGTACATTCACCAGAGTCTTCTGTATCAAACGAAATCACAGGAAAGCTGTATTAATCACAGATATTTTAACATTTATACTGATGTGTGTATAATACATGTACGTTTAATTTTTAAATTCTTTTAATAATCAGTATCGTCAACTCAAATCAGTAGCGTCCTTGTTAATAATTATATGGAGAATTTATGTTATGCTTATGGCAGTGCTAGAAGGGAATGTAGAACATACAAATAGTGATTTCACTACTTAATTTGTGTTCAGAGATTTCTAAAAGGTGTCTACAAACATTCTGTAGAATTTCAACTGTTATATCAGTATCAAATTTGCACTGCATGTGTTCCTTTTTACTAGGGTCCTGTTTAGATATAAAATCTATATAGATTGACTGGGAATGGTTTCAATAATGGTTATTATTATATTATTATTCGCTTCCCACTTTCAAAATGGCGTAATTATAAGTTAAAAGGATACTATGTCCACCGAATAATTACTTTCCCAAAAGTTAATTTGGACTTTGATAATTTTGTTCGTTTTGCATTAGAATGACGAGAAGGGGTTATCCGAGCAAATACACACGAACGTATGCATAATACGTATAACACTTTAACCTATCTTTTGGCTACTGTCATTTAACACTATTAGGCTAAATCATCGTAATCTTTTGTCAAAACTGATTGTGATAAAACAAAACTCCCTAGATTTTATTTTTTTGTAACGTACCAGTATGCATGGGGGTCATACTTGTGTCTTGGTAAGATCGTCAGAGGAGAAATCCCGCGGTCTGCCGGGACTATAAACAATGAAAAAAGTATGCTTTGTTCGTTGTTGACGTCCTAGCGTATAAGTGCTCCCTTAATTTCTATAAATTAAGGCCGAAATATTCTGATTCGATAATATAAATTACACAATAAGAACAACACTCAAAACTATCACAGATAAAGACTTAAGCCCTTGAAAAAACAGCGTGTCGGTGAAACATGCTTTCAATGATGTAGTTCCAAATAAACAAATACCTGTAGATGCAAACATTTTACTGTTATCCCACAGTTTTATTGAAAGGGAGAAGATGCTGAGTTAGTTTTTGTTGTTAGAGGTTGCATTCTTTCTCCAATGGGAGAGCTGTAATTATATGAAGCAAGCGGTCTAACCCAAAACAAGCATTTACAATAATTATTTTGGAAAATGCAAGAATGAAATTCTAATACCACTGTTGTAGGCTATTACGTTTTTTCCAGTTACTGAAAATATCATATTTATTTTATGCAGTGAGAAAAGTCAACTTTATTTGAAATTTAGTTTCTGATATGTTTATCTGATTTTCTTTTGGCATTTTAATGTGTGAAATGCGTCTAAACGGGATGACAACATGAACGTTCAGTGTCATGTTATATGTGGTGTAAGTTAATAAGTGAGCAGGCTTAACATTATACACTTAACAAAACGGAACAGAACAGATAATATACTTTATTGAACTCGCACCTAATATAAGTACATGTGACAAAGAAAATGTTCAAACAATGATACGTGACAATGTTGGTAGAAACAAACACAATGCACAATAGGTGTAGGGGTGTTACACACTGTTATTTTTATTCATATTCTTTACAATTTTGAAAAAGACTATAAACAGCTGGTAACTTGTTGACCTTGATTGCGGTCCCATAACAGTGCGTGAAAAGTATAGTTTTAAAGTCTGAAATTGTATTATAGTCTGTTTCTGAATAATCAGCACTATCAACACAATGGGAACTGTAACAGTTTATTCCTACATCTCGGGTAGTCTCACGAGTTACTAATGGCACTTGCCATTAATGTCATTTGGGCCACCACAGGCTCCACCAGATGTGGACAAATCAAGAGGTTTGTTCTGAGTGATTGTAATTTGTACATTGGAGCTTCTAGCCTCAATTCAGCGGTGTGCTGTCATGATTACTTTTAGATGTTCTGGCTTCATATGTCCTCATCTTGATGACATCCTGACACGTACGGATTGTTATTGCCATAACTTTTACTACGATAATAAAAAGGTAAAGCTGACATACCATTTGATATTGTAAAAAAAGTCAGATTTACATTCATTATAAGTTACACAGGATTATATATTGCTTTACACACCTACTCCTTTGTTTGGTATAGGTCCATATATTTTTGAAAGACCTGCAATAACAATGAAAAGCTCGTGCGCAGGTCTATGTTTGCACGTGGGCAGGTCTGAAACCTGTCAACGGGCAAAGATAGACCTGTGCACGAGCTTTTCATTTTTAATGCAGATCTTTCAAAAAGATATTGACCCACATCAAACACCTACTTGTGCATAAAGAAATAATTCTGAAATAAAACGGTATTTTTACAGCAAAATCGTAGGTCTGAAAGTAAATCACAGAAAAAAGAAACAAACACACAATAGACCCAGTACGTTTTAATATATTTAAATTTGAGCGTAACAGACGTGCCTTTAAGAATTGAATGTGTTTTTCTGCATTTCATCGACGTATGAACTGTTCATAATTTTACTCGATGAAATGCAGAAAAAACTCATTCAATTCTTATAATTACAAGTAACTATAATTAAAGACATTCGTTTGAATTAATTAACATGTTTTGTGATCACTTACCCGGATTCTATTTTAATATTTCGTCCGTGTTCTCCAGTCAAAAGTAGCCGGCCGCTTATCTTACCAACAAAAAAACCTCTATGTACACGAGACTGCTTTAGAACGTCTTAAAAAGCAAAGGGCCGTCAATGAATGAATGAATTAATTAATTAATTAATGACCGAGCACAACACGTTGACGATATGCAAAATGTTTGGTACAAATGTACTTACTACTACAGTGAAGTTTTTATTTATTCCTGAGAAGAAGGGCGGACTGAGGCTTTGTACCGATGACTCCTTTGATGATAATGATAATTGGCCAGCCGTTGCTTATTAATTTCGAAGACAAAATTTGCACAGATAGAGAGACGGACGGACGGACAACGCAACTCCATATAACACCCACATAAACTTCGGTACGGGTGTTTAAAAAGTAAAACTACAACTTACATAAAAAATCTAACGACACGTGCTATTTTTCGAAGATTAGTATATTACATGTTGTTAAGAATGAATGAAGAAAACAATAATAATATTACCTGTACGTATTATGTGTTATAAAGATGGGGTAAAATTTCATCGGAATCATACCCCGTTTCGCTTATCTAATTAAATTCAGACATTTTACACCGTTTAACTAGCAAGGCTTGTTGACGGTGTGTAAGTCGGATATCAACCTCGTACAGCGGTATTTCTTTGTAGGAAAGACCTCGTACTCGGTCGATATCCTATACGTACAAGACGAAAATTAATTTATTGGTGAATTTCTTTTCCTAACCAAGTCAGTCAAAACCTGTGGTACTAAAGCATTCATTTTTTAAGTATATGTAGTCATAGACTGTATTCGTCTAATATATCCTCTAAGGACCAGACTCAGTGACCCTAAGAATACTTCTAGCAGAATTACCAAATCTTTTGAAGAAGACCTATTCTCTTTATGGAATGGTTATTGTGTTATCTGTCCTCAATATGTGTGATGTAGAATAAAGTTGAAAATATTCCAACAAAATTATATAGTGTTGTTTATCACAAGCACCCCTGTTTTGCATTACAGGTACTCAGTCATATCTATTTCAGTGACCCCTGCTTCATGTGTAAACTAGTGAAAATAGCCGGTAATTGCCATTTGCTCAAATCTATCTTACACAAAATCTTGGACGAATAAATATTATTGCTCCATACAAAATGGAAGAAACAAAATTATAACCAGAGTGGGCCTTGTTTATGATTGAGATACAGAGCACATTCATTATAACGGTTACATCATATAGTTCATATAGTCCTAGAAGCCAGTATACGAATACTATAAAACGCAAGGGTATGGTTCAAAGAGTGGACAAAAGTGATTTAAATTTGTTTTTAATGATATTGAATTGTGCTATGCCACAAGAATCTGTTTATCATATCTCATAAAAATAAGAAGAAATTTTCCATCTTATTTCAATGATTTAAGATGTGAAAGTTAGTCACCACTTCTCAGCCGGCCATTTTTCCATGTAAAAACTAGAAGCAGACCATGTGCTTCAAACTTGTCTTAAACTTTTATCAAGAAGATCTTATTTGTCAGTTATATCTGCATACAAACTGGCAGAAAACAAAACAACAGTCACTTGTACAAAACAAATTTATTGAAATTATTTTTTGACCACAGGTTTACATCTCAACTTAAAAGTGTGAAAAGGTAATAAGAAAAATGCCTTAAAAATGGGATTACCCTGGACATATTAATTATCCCAATGATTAAACTGTCTCTGTCAGCACCTTTTTTCCAATCTGAAGACAGCTTAAATGGTACAGTTAACAACATTGGGATGATTAGTTATCGAAAATAGTGCACTAAATGGCTGCATACTTTCAAAGGGTAACTGAAACAGGTCCTCCTACGAAAAATACAATGCACGAAACTACTTAAGAGTTCATTTTAAGAAATCACAAATATCAGAGCTCTTTCTTGTATTTTTTCCATTTTGCAATCGAATTCTTTAAAGACTGGACATAGGCCAAAAATCGTATTCACCTTTTTCAGTTAACAAACTTTCTTTGGAGTTTACCCGTTTTGAACATTTAGTGTTCTGTTACCTTTGTGACGACACTTGTACGGCATTTATCGAAGGCTAAATTTCGCAACAAAATCACGCGAGATTTCAATGTCGCCATTCGCCATTTGCATGGCGCCAAGAAAAAGAAACCAGTTTATCATAAATTCCTCGACACTACTCATTAGGCACAACTTTGGTATGGACTAGTAAATAAATTATTCCATTATCAGTATAACTATCCCATCAACCTGTTCATTTAGTTCCCTCGTGCACCCTGTTAAGCTTAGATCGGTCTCAAAAAATATGGGTTTGTTTACATGTCCAATGAAATAAGACCCAGCATTATTTATTTTTCACATTCATATTTTCTCATAGTTTGAATTCATTGTCAGATACGAGGATTTTACATGCTTTTATGCACCAGAGTTCTTTATCCATGATGTCAGATTGACCCGAGACCTCCGGCATTGACCGGTGAAAGTTTGACGTGAAGTAAAATTGTCAAGTTTGACATGTAGGAATTTTCTCCCATGCATCACAATGGCAATATCCTCATGTCGGTCTAAAACTAACCGTCATAACATTCAAATAAAGGTGGAGCATCGTCACACAAGTGTTGGTAGTTTCACTTAATCACTGTTGGTCAAAAATCTATTCTCGGCTTCGCACATCTGGGTATTGCTATTTTTTTTACATTTGGGAAAGGTGATTCCTCAGCTTTCATCGTTGGTGCAAAGCGGAGAATTAGTCACTGTCTGTCAACTAGCATGTAGCCCTCTTGGTCATTATCAAAGTTGTTAATTTTAACAGCCTAAGAACAACTCACGTTCGGCGGAAATAGCCAGACCGAGCTCTTACATACACAATAGCAGAGTACTACGTCAGAATAGTGCTGCACATTATCCAGAAGAAAATTCGGAGAAAAGGCAAAACAATACATAGGAATTGCTTTGTCCGTCAGTCCGTCCGTCACACAAACTTAACGTTGGCTATTACTTTGCCATTTCTTAAGATTTCTTTATCAAACTTTCACCTTGCATTGCTTATAAATGACATAAGGGTCGTGATGCCTTCAAATTTTGTTGGTCAAGGTCATATTTGACCCTTATGCCTTTGAGTTATGCCCCTTTTTGTACTTAGCAGTGTTTATTCTAGCAGTAGGGGTGAATTTCCCCCTTACTTTAAAAAATAGGGGGAATTTCCAAAAATATGGGGGCCAATATCAAATACCTGTTTTTAATCATTGTGCAATCATGTTTTATTGCGTAAAGACCTTTTAGTTTTACATGCATTTATCAAAGGACAGTTTTTGAAAAAAAATTCTTTGCTTCTGCTACAGACTATTTATTTGTTGCTTTTACAGAAAAAAACGTTATTCTTTTCTTTGACATGACAAGATTTTGTCACTTTGCACTTTGTTTACATGTAAATCGAACTGTTCAAAATAGTTTGAACGAAAATATTTATTTATAGTGATAAGAGTAGCCTCCCTTAATCTTTTTTAATGAAAAGATTTAGTACATTACATTAATGCTGCTTAGAGTTACCTCCCTTCTGCTTTTCCAATGTGCACGTAAACAAATACGCAGACTGGAAATTCAGCAGTTTTTTAGTTAATTGATTTGTTTGCGGGATTTTTCATGCACATGTTACAAAAATATGCGCGATCTTTGAAATAATAGCGTGAATTCCACAATCGCTTGTTTTAGAATAGACACTGACTTAGATTTTGTCACAAAGTTATTGGTTATTCTGACAAAGCATAAGTGGGCGACACAAGTGTTCTACTGAACACCCATCTAATAAATTTTCTGCTAGGAAAAAGCGCAAGCTCATTTTTCAGTGTATGTTCATAAAGATACTGTTATTAAAACTGTTAAAATCATGAAAAAAAAAGCATGGACATGCAAGGTCATAAAATGTGTGACAAATGGGGAACAAAATATTTTTGGGTTAATGGAGCCTAGGAAAGGGAAGAGCAGCCAGCTTATTTAGAAATTATCAGAAAATACAACTAAAAAGCTGCAGAACACAAACTGAAATGTATGATATAAATGCAAGCCTATAGTATAAGACTGGAACCTATGACCTGTGGCTCGACCGTTAAAATTATCACCTTGACTTTTGAAAATTTTATTTTGACCCGTGGAAAAATGTAAGGCTGAAGAGTCGATGACCCTTTCAAAGCCTGCTGAACCCCTGCTTATAATTTAACCATAAAGTATGTCAGTCAGAGGGCTGGAAATCTTAAATGCTAACTTCAGTGTCTCCCACCCAACTAAAGGTCATGCACTGGTTCCATCCAGGAAAGGCTTGATGTGTATCGGTGCTATCAAGTGAGCATGGTAAAGAACCATGCTATCCACTGAGCAAGGTAAAGGACCAAGGGTCTATTCAAAAATAGCTCTGATATCACGCTCTCAGTCTGAATCTGAATCTGTCTCTTCATTACATCTGCACCTGACCTGTCTGATACTTCACAGCTTCCTGTCTAAAGCTCAAAAGAGATGTTGGTAATAAATTATGGACTAGTTTCAGCATTGATCTGCCATGATGAATTAAGTGAATTACCAAAATCCATGGAACAAAACATTTCTCAATACAACATGTTCTTGAAAAATATATTTTAAATTATTATTTCAGGAACATTTAGCCTATTTTTAACATTTTCATAAATACGTTAAGAATTAAATAGGATTTCATTCCGTCATGGGTCATTAATAGTACTGATTTTTCTGTATATTACATAATGTATATGTTTGTATATTTTCAGGTCAGCATTGATAATGCCGCCTAACAAGAGTAAAAGAAGTAATGAAGACAGTCCAGGTAAATATACTGTCAGTTAATGCCTCTGCTTTCATACACAATGACAGTTCGGTGTCAAATGCAATAGATTAGAAATTTGTTTTGGACTGTGATAGTATTCATGGGCTCAAAAAAGTGGAGTCCCAGGCAAATGTTCTGAGTACCAGACAAATTCATCTTAGTACCGGTAATGAATTTGGTAAATTGAGGGGATTTTTACAGAAAACTATGTTAAACATGACATTGTATTGAACAGGTAAAACAAGAATCAGCTTTTGTTCTAAAAATTGCATGTTATGACTAGAACGTCATATTGATGACTATTAAAGAAAATAACTAGCATCCAAGCATTGTTACACAACCTAATGATTCTTGCACTGTCTTGTAACCTTTTAAATACACCCATTTAAGATAATTTGATTAACCAGTCTCGCTATGTCACACAGGAAAGACCGCAATTAAAAATACACCCCAGTTGCAAGGGTGTACGTGCATTCAGACAGTGCACGATCACGTTTCTCAAGCTTATCTAGAATTCAGTGCATTCTCAGCAATTGTAGCTATGCTATTATGCAAATATGTCATTCCCAGACTGATATTTACGATGCAAATGCAGAAATATTTGATATTCGAAGTAATTTCTATTTGGATGAATATCATGAATAGACTTAAAAATCTATAGTCCAATTGACGTAAAAATGATCACTGTATTATCCAACTACATGTACATTGTTGTAATGGACTGCATCTGACACATGTTTTTATACCCCCGAAACGAAGTTTGGGGGGGTATATAGGAGTCACCCGGTGGTTGGTCGGTTAGTCGGGCGGTCTGTCAGGCGGTCTGTTGCATTTTCCTTGTCCGGAGCATAACTTGAAAACTACTAGTTGGAATTCAATACTACTTCATACAATGGTCAAGCACATTGAGAGGAAGTGCAGTGCACAAGAACCATAACTCCATCTTGACTCATTACAGAGTTATTGCCCTTTGTTACTTTTCCTTGTCTGGAGCATAACTTGAAAACTACCGGTTGGAATTCAAAACAACTTCATACAATGATCAAGCACAATAAGAGGAAGTGCAGTGCACAAGAACCATAACTCTATCTATAGTAATTACAGAGTTATTGCCCTTTGTTACTTTTCCTTGTCCGGAGCATAACTTGAAAACTACCGGTTGGAATTCAATACAACTTCATACAATGGTCAAGTACATTGAGAGAAAGTGCAGTGCACAAGAACCATAACTCCATCTTGACTCATTACAGTTATTGCCCTTTGTTACTTTTCCTTGTCCGGAGCATTACTTGAAAACTACCAGTTGGAATTCAAAACAACTTCATACAATGATCAAACACAATAAGAGGAAGTGCAGTGCACATGAACCATAACTCTATCTCGAGGATTTACAGAGTTATTGCCAAGAACAATATCTCTATTTTAGTTGTTGTTGTTTTTAGCTCGACTTTTCTATGAAAAGGGGAGCTATCCTACTCGCCCCGGCGTCGGCGTTGGCGTCACACCTTGGTTAAGTTTTTCGTACCACCCCACTTTATTTCAGAAGTATTAGAGGTATGGCTTTAAAACTTACCATACTTGTTTACCATCATAACCTCCATCTACAGACAAGAGTACATAACTCTGTCAAGGTTTTTGACAGGATTATGGCCCTTTTTTTACTAAGAAAGTGTATTGAGCTTGGTTAAGTTTTTCGTACCACCTCATTTTATTTCAAAACCATTGGAGGTATTGCTTTGAAACTAACCATACTTGTTTACCATCACGACCTTCATCAACAGACAAGAGGACATAACTCTGTCAAGGTTTTTGACAGAATTATGCCCCTTTTTGACTTAGAAAATACATTGAATATGGGTAAAATCCACTTATTGCCTTAACCCTTTGAGATATTGCTTTGAAACTTTTAATGCTATTTCACATCATTACCCCCATCTGTAGGCAAGAGAAGGTAACTCTGTCAGGGATTTGTTTTAAAAATTAAGGCCTTTTATCGACTTAGAATCTTGGTTAAGTTTTACGTACCAGTCCACTTTTTTGACTGAACTGTTTGAGATATTAATTTGAAAGTTGGAATACTTGTTTACCATCATGATTCCCAAACATGGGCAGGAGAAGGTAATTCTGTCAAGGATTTTATATGAATTATGGCGCTTTTTGACTTAGAAACTCAGTTAAAATTTTCATTCTTGTCCACTTGTTAACTTAACCATTTGAGATATTACTTTGAAAGTTGGAGTACTTATGTACCATCGTAAGACCTATCTGTAAGCAAAAGAAAATAACTCTGTGAAAAATTTTCTTGATTTGTACTTAGAAATTCCTAGTTAAAGTCTTGTGTGCCCTTAACTGTCAAAGTTTTGTTTTATTGGCAAGCACTAAAAAAGTCGAGCACGCTGTCCTACTGACAGCTCTTGTTTAAGGTATTCTGTTACTATTAACTTCCTCAGTTTATAAAGCAGTCTTTCGGGGGTATTAATCACATTTAGTGATAGCTCTAGTTCATTATAGTATGAAATTTTCACATGAGCGAATCAGAAATGAGCCAGTCTTTAATTTGAAATCCATTTAATGGACAAGTTTATTGATTCAATAGTTGAAGAGGACATTTTTGATCACATCACCTAGTTGATTGTTGAAGACTTGTGATAAAGTAGGATCACTAGTGATATTGAAGACTTATGTGTTTGTGCTATGATCTCCATAGATCAGTGATAGTAACCAGGGCATTTTTTCAAGGTTGGAGGAAGGCACCGTAGCCCCTGAATTTGGGGAAAATTTAAGTGATATATAGCTGAAGGAGACACTAAAATCTTAGTGTCAAGTCACAGTTGGGGGAAAACTGCATGATTTTAGAGAAATTTTAGTTGGGGAAGACGCCCTATTCCGGCCTCTGATAAAGAAGGTAAAATTAAACATAAAAATGCCCTGGTTACTGTTTTACTAGATCATACAAACTTTTTCTAAACATACCAAAGTACATGTCTTAAATTTTTCAATTTACGTATTGCACAATGTTTTGTTACAGAGAGAAGATCAAAACGACACAGACCTAATGATGAGGACGAAGAGGAGGAGAAAGAAAAAGATGCCCCAATTAGCAAAGGAAAAGGTTTGCCACCATTTTTGTGGATAACCAAATTTAGCACTGCATTTTCACTGTGACACATAACAGAATTATGTGCTGTTAAGTGGGAGTTGGTGAGAGTATACGCTAGATTGTAGATTAATTATGGTAGATGTCATTCTGTAGTCAGTCATAATGAATCTAACATTTTTAAGGGATCTAAACCAAAGTTGATGACAAGAATAGTCGTACATCAGAAGTGCCAATATGCTGGATTCAGCCATTTTGAAAAACCCGGTACATGAAAACTTGTCTGAGTTGTAACTTTGGCATGCGTTCAAGATTTTGAATTGACTTGAGATAATATAGATACCTGTTCATGAGATGGCATGTTGCCTACAATACCAATATTCCTTCAACCCTTAACAGTTAGCAACATGTAGATTTGATCAGGATGTAACTGGTACCTACAAAGCTTGCTTCTTTACAGTCTAAACACAATTATCTTTCAGTATAGCACTATAAAGTTATTATTATGTTGTATATTTTCCATAGCTTCATCAAGCAAGAAGATGCCACAATACAGTGGCGGAGGCTCCTCACATAAACCTGCTGAGGTAAGTTCATGAAGAACCTCGTTCCCACTAAAACCGTTGTACTCAGTGACATATTTCAATCTGGACGGTGTGCTCATTACAGAAACTATTAATCTCACAGAATGCACACGATTCACACTTTCCCACTTATAAAAAAATCATGCAGGTGTTTTTAGGTGAAAAGGTAGTGCTTCTATAAAGTCAATCTGACTGTGCTTTAAATCTTAAACTAGATGAAATTGAAACTTTTGATATTAATAAAAAGGAAAACGCACAATGCACTATTAATAATAGATTTAGTTGACTGCAAAAAATGCATTAACTTATTTGAAATAAAGGACTTACAACAGTTTTGCAATTAATATTCGATACAAGAAAAAAGGTTAGTTATGTTATCCTTATTGCTGTTTTCAGTTATTCCGCAAAGATTTGATTAGTGCCATGAAGTTACCGGACTCGGAACCACTTGCACAGGAGGACTACTTCCTGATTGCCGATCCCTGGAGGCAGGAATGGGAACGAGGAGTTCAAGTCCCTGTCAATGAGATTGCCATCCGTGCAGTGGATCTCAGGTCGATGAAAACTCTACATATTTTAAAAATATCTTTTCTCTTGGTTAATTTACTAGTTCACAATTCGGAATCAGACCAACTCAGTTCCCAAAATAAGGCTAAATATTTGCTACGTAAGTGAAATGTATTTATACATGTATTGTGAATTTGGTTTGAAGACATAGTGCCATTAGTTAAAGTAACATACTATGTACTAGAAAACAAATCTTTTGTCGAACTGAAGCAAGTTCAGTACTTTTTAAACAAAACCCCTGTTGAGCTTTATAACAGCTGTCCATTTGTTCTATTTGCACTGAGACGTTAAAGCACATTGTGTATGCAAGTAATCAGTCGAAAGAAACAGAGATTAAATTCTAGATGACAGTCTGATAACAGATGTCTTGGATAGGTGATGATGTTGCTAAATTCTTTAATAAAGTACTGATTCTTTTCAGGGAGGTGTCGGAAAAGCAAAATATTTCAGGAGATTTCAAAATGTGAGTTTGCAATTTCATTTATTAATTGCAGTTAGAAATAAATCATAATTGTTTAAATTTATATGTTGGCTTTGAATTAACTGAATGGTTGAATGATTCAGCTTGTATGTTGTCAGTGTTTGCTTTATCACTGTATGTCTTTTCCATCTTACTGTTATATAATAGTATTTTGGACCTTAGCTTGGAAATTTTACAGGTGGCTAGAAGCTCCTAAAACTGTTTTAAAATTGAAATTAATTTTGTTTTCCAAAATTTCAGACCGAAAAAGTTCCTACATGCCATGAAGGATGAAACATACCAGTTGGGTCAGCATGAGCTGACTGGTATGTCCCAGTTAGCGGAACAGGTTGTAAGATATGACCTTGACGACCTTGATGTTTCCTGGCTGAAACAGCTGAATGAACAACGGGAAGAAGTTGGTATGTAACATTTTCTAAAGAAATTGATGCGGTTTCCATCAGATTTCAAAATATTGTTTCCAATATTCCAAACTTCCTAGCTGTTTTGAAATCCGGCAGTATGTGATATATTGTACTATTTCTACTGATTAGCATAGAGATACAGAATTTCTTAAATTACAGAATGATGATCTTCACTTATTCTAGAACATTGTCAGTGTAGAAAGTGCTTGGAATCACTGAAAAGAAATCTGGCAATTAAATATCAGGAAATTTAGCTTGAAAATACAGGCAAATTTAATTTTAATAGCTTCAAATTGCACAAAATTGTTCACTGTATCACCTATCTGGCTCCTTGATGTTGCATACTACAGCCAGTCAAGATAAAAGTTTTTAAAAAAATTTGTTTTTAAGTCTGAACAAGAGATAAGATTAAAAGACGACATTCCTATTTGTTTATTGGTAGCAGTAAATACATCTATGCTATGATGACATTAAGTAGTAAAATAGATAGTAAGTTAGAATTATTCTGTGTAGGGGAGATACCGATATTTGAGTGGACAATGGAGAGAGTGATTGAGGCCCTAGAAGCACAATGTCATGAGAACATGGAGACTAAGAAGAAGACAGAGGAGGGCCTTGGCATCGAGTATGATGAAGATATTGTTTGTGAAATTTGTCAGTCAGTAAGTAGTTGTCACTTTTATGCCTATTTGAAGTGATTGAAAGATGGCCATTGTAGATGTTACTTTACTTTCTGATAAGATGTTGTGAGATGGATGGACAACAGAATGTGATGTAGTGCATCAAGCATTACCAGAGAGATGTACTTGCTTTTCCTTGTTAGCAAACCCAAATGTTTATTTAAATATCTCAAACAAAATTTGTAACAAACTAGCGGACTTGAACATTTTGGTTCTCTTCTTTTAGTAGCTGTCTTTTGCAGGATCAATGGTTTGTCTCTCAGCCAGGGTTCAACTTGATTGCCAGGAACCAATTTCATAGATGTGAAGGGATTCATTTATTCTTATCAATTAATTAATTTGTGTATTTTCAGCCTGAAAGTGAAGACACCAATGAGATGGTATTTTGTGATGGCTGTGATATATGTGTACATCAGGTAGGCTGAAAAAGAAGTTAATTACTTTTCTCCCCAAATTTTATAGTTTGTGAATTAGACTTTCTTGCACCATTTCTTTGTTGAAATTGAATCCTACAAATCCCACAAAGGTTTGTTTACAAATAATTAAATACATTACTCATGAATATTATACAATTTGTATTTACTATGTTAGATTACTATACTGTAGAAGTCTTTATATTCGCAAGTTTGTTTATTTCACAATTTTCTGTTTGTTACTGAGTTTTTTAATTGGCGAGCAAGCACTATTTTATATATTATTATTGTTTGTTTTGCTGTTTTAAAGAGTTTGATGAATTCACAAAGTGTTCTATTCGCAAACATAAACAAAGTAAAAACCTTGCATAAAAACCTGACTTTTACAGTAACACATCAAAAAAAATCTTAATGACACATGTTTTTATACAGTCCTACTATTAATAGCCAAAAATAGCTGCATAAAATGATGCTTTTAATATTTGTAGGCATGTTACGGCATACAGACAGTCCCAGAGGGCAGCTGGTTGTGTAGGACATGTGCACTTGGAATAAAGCCAGCATGTATACTCTGTCCAAAAATTGGTGGAGCCATGAAAAGTACAAGGTATGTTATGAATATACAGTAAATTGAGCAATTTTCGCATTACAAAAAATTTGCGATTTGTGAGCCAACAGGCGTATCTGCAAATTTTATATTCGCAAACTGATAATTTTCAAATAGTCAATCAATGTAAAATGAATCTTTCACAAGATTTTTAAAGTAGCGAAGTGGGCAATTTGAGAAAATTTAATCATTGGGAATATTACCAAATTTTTTTGCTTGATTTTGGAAAAATTGCGAGAAAACAGACATTAATGAATGTGAATTCAGTCCTAAAAATGCTGGCTTTGTTGTGAATTCAGGAGTGGTACGAAGTGGGCCCATGTAAGCTGTGCTCTATGGATACCCGAGGTTACTATTGGGTGTGTAGAAAAAATGGAACCAATAACTAAAATCTCTATGATACCAGTAAGTACTGTAATTTAAGGTAATTAATAACAATTATGTAAGAACATATCAAGTATAATAATAGTTTCTGTCATGAGCATGAGGTAGAGATCGAAATATCCGTCACTGAAATCACTGTAACTAAGCTCTCATAGATTGAGGGTCATCATCATGGGTCAAGCCCTGCTACCAACCATGTCTCTTTATTTGAGAAAGTTTGGCATTTTCTTTACAGAGGATAGGAGTCTTTTACTGGTTCTACCCAGGAACGATTGTCTTGTTAACTGTCCGCCTGTTAAAATCACCAAACACACAGTTGGAATGTGTGTCAAACTCCCAACAACAACAGTATTGAATAGTCGTTTTATTTTCCTGAGATTGTCATGATTGTAGATATACTGCTACCTAAGTTATAGCAACAGATTTGTTGAGTACTGTCTCTAGGCTGACTTTATTGGGTTTCTACCTGCTTGTTGCAGACAGTCAAAGAAGAAATGGTGAAATGCAAGGATAATATGAAAGAATGATATAACTTTATTTCAGGCAAGTCGTTGGTCTCTGATATGTTGTATATGTAAAGAAAGGTGTGGAGCATGTATACAATGTACTGTGAAGGCTTGTAAAACAGCATTCCACGTCACATGTGGAATAACCGATAAACTGGATATGAAGACAGTGCCTGACGAACATAAAGCAGATGACGTTCAACAAAGGGTTCGTTAACTGTCAACATTTTGAACCTAGATTTTAATGGGAAAATTACATACCGAGTACTTGAATGGAAATGATTGTATGATACTGCTTAGAAATGCAACTTTACATTGATACTTTAGTTGAACACATAATATATTTTTTTTTTATATCTCCTGCCAAAGGTGGATGGATATTGTTTTGGTGTTGTCCGTCTGTCTGAGCTTATATAGCTACTTGGCTAGCTGGACAATACTGTAACTGTTCATTCTATTCATTTAGTCTGTTTGTTGTTATGCAGTTAAAATTTTCTTTTACTGGGCTAAAAGAACTTTGTGAGAACGTTTGTCCATCCAGAGCGATAAATAAGAAACCAATTGATATAATTTCCTGAAACTTGAAATAGGTATAC
Source organism: Saxidomus purpurata (assembly GCA_022818135.1). NCBI lineage: Eukaryota > Metazoa > Mollusca > Bivalvia > Venerida > Veneridae > Saxidomus > Saxidomus purpurata. Next base: position 43,919,509 of record JAFMSR010000008.1, on the reverse strand, counting down.
AATAGTATCATGCCGCGGCACACACACAACTTTCATCAAGATTGGCTTAGTATCTCTTGAGCTATTTTCCTTTGTTATTTTCTTCAATATTCAATATGAAAACATTAAGATTCTTTTGCACCCGCCTATCAATATATTATTGTAGCACTTTTCTTAGATATTCTTAATAGAAACATAAAGAAATAGTAAAGAAACTTATAGTCCTGATTTTGTTTTAACTTACAACAACTGAGTTCTGTATGACTGTAAGATGCAGAAAAAAAAATTACCTCACAGAGATGAGGCCCCTACAGTATGGCGAAATTTAAAAAATGCTTCTTTTTCTGAAAAGCCCTGTCAGATTTTTATTTTGTTTGGCACAAATGATCAATTTTGTAATATCTCTTAAAAATGGAAAATTTAGAAACTTAATTTTTACAGAAATGAGGCCCTAAGGGAATGTAATGCTTTTCTTGCATAAATATTCTATATAGAAACTTAAGACTTCTTGTTGTCTGAAACTAGTAATACTAATTTGATTTAACTTGCAAAAACTAAGTTCTTTGTGACTGTAACTTGAAGAAAAAGATTACCCCCTTGGAGATGAGGCCCCAGTGGGGTGGAGAAATTTATGAAATTCTTTCTTTTTTTCTGAATAAGATTGACCAATACACTTTCCAGTTGTTCTTTTTCAGTTATTTGTTTCATTTAGTGGGGGATATAAATTCACTGAATTTGCTAGTTCCGACAGACAATGTTGAATAAGTCTACTTCAAATTAAAATGTGAAATGTATTAATTTAACTGGAAAATCAATAAGCTTGCCAAGTGAGCAAGACAACCCTTCATGTCAAATAGATATTGCAGTAGGATTTATCTCCCTTCTAAGAAATTAACATTACTGTATGAGCATACTTCAGTGTGGGATTATTTATTGTTTTAGGCATTTTGTCCAAAGCACAGCCGGAAGAGAGATAGAAATAGTTCGGAGTCTGAGCCAGACTCTCCGAGGAAAGCCTTGAATGGGACTCCATTGAAGGAATGCCAGATGTCTGAAGAGGAAAAGGCCACCATTAGAGCAGAAAGGTAATAGGCTGCTTTATTTACTTGTACAGTCAAACTTGTATTAAGAGACCGCCCAAGGGAAAGGCCAAAACCGGTCGCTTAATAAAATGGTCTCTTAATACAAAGCAAACTGGGGAACCACACCCCGTTACCCATAACAATTTTACTTATGTCATGTGGTAATTTTCCAAAAATAGCAAAATGTTTTAACATGAAAGTACCTAAAGTTGATAAATACAACCTGCGGACATAAGGATGGACACTAATCCTTATAAAATTTGACACATCCGTGTCTAATTGGGAAATTAAATGCAACTTTAAAGCAGTCAATTTCCATAGAAATGATCTCTTTGCACATAAATGGTCGCCTAATACAAACAAAAGACTGATTATGGGTTGCTACATACTGGTCGCTGGTCGCGTTAGACAAAAGTCGCTTTATGCAATAACAAAACAGAGTGAAAACTCTTGGGGGGATTCAAAAGCGGTCGCTATACAAAGGTCCATACGTGGTGCTGGGCGTTTGACTGTATTTGTTTTGAAGTGCTTTAAGTTAGCAAGAGTTAACAGTGATTGTAGTACTCACATCAGCTTTTGAAGAGTGCTTGTACTTTCAAAATGTTTACATGTAGAGTCATACACAAAGGTCTTCCTGGTTATAGCTAGATGTTTTTATTGAGTTGTATCACAAATAACTTTGATGTTGTGACTGTGTAGTGATGATACTTGGTCACATTTTGATCTGTAATATTTACATGGTCATGAAAGTTTCACATGTGACTTTAACATAAATACATTTTTTTTCAGGTTACAGAAGCTAGAAGAAAATTTCTATGATCTAGTGAAGGTGTCTGAGATAGCCAGTCAGCTTGAGCTGTCAGTAGATGTTGTTGAACATATATTTGTCTTTTGGAAACTGAAGAGAAGGGTAGGTATTGTTTAAAAACAGTCACTATATCATCTATCAGATCTGTTTATTAGCTCATCTGATCATCTGAGCACTATGTGCTCAAGGTGAGCTAAAGTGCCGCCAGATGTTCGTTGTCTGTCCTCGCTTCAACATGTTAATTTTCTAGAGGTAGCATTTCACCCCCAATCATCATGAAAATTGGTCAGAATACAGGTCTCAATGATTTCTAGGCCAAATTTGAAACTGGGTAACATAGGTTCAAAAACTAGGGTCGCAAGGCCAAATCAAAGGAAAATCTTGTTAACATTCAAGAGGTCTCAATTGGCCTATAATTTTCATGAAAATTGGTCAGAATGCTTGTCTTTACATTGTTTGGTACCTTTTGTCTAAGTTTGTTACTGACAGCATTATTATATTATGCTGAATTAAATCTATCTATCTAATGATTGTCTGGATGATCTCTAAGCAAAGTATATCTGGTCAAAAACTAGATCACCCAGTCAAATTGTAGAAATACCATTTGACAACATGTTGTCTTGAACTTAAGGTCAAGCTGTTTAGTGGGTTACATGGGGACTTAAGCCAGGTATAGCTCAAATGACGGTCATTTTACTCGGATGAGCAATCAAGGGCCATCATGGCTCTCTTGTTGAAATATACCGTATATCATTTTACTTTTAAGTGTTACTTCAGAGAAGTCTTGATTTGTTCACGATTTTGAGAATTAAGTTTAACTTGGAATATTTTGTTTTGCAGTCCATGATTAACCGTCCATTGTTAACTCCTAAAACTGAAGAGGCAGACTTATTAGAGAAACAGCAAGAAGACAGTTTGGTAGCCAGGATGAAAATGTTTGTACACCTGAGGCAGGATCTAGAGAGGGTAGGTGTCGAATTGTGTTAAAAAAAAAACAATAGGGTGAAAGAATTGTCAGGCATTTTAAACTTTATAACTTATGATTTATATAGTGCTATAGATGGCTTCCAAGATTTAAGGGATACCTGATTCATATTTGAAACAGTTTGAAAAATAAGAGTAGATCTAGTATATGTATGATTTTAAACTTTAAGACAAAAACTAAGTAAAGACTGCATAATAAATGTTGGTGGTTTGCAAGGGCTTTTATATGGTCTCTACTTAATGCTCTAGGTCTGATTTTGCTTGTCAAATAATGACTCGCTTGATATGAGTTTGTCTTGTTTCCAAATAGCAAAATTTCTAAGGAAAGTGCTTTTTTCAGGTACGCAATTTGTCCTATATGATAAGCAGGAGAGAGAAGATTAAAAAACAGTTCAATTCTGCAAGAGAGAGCGTGTTTTATGCCACTCTGGAAGTCCTCACTGATAAATCTTTGAATCTGTCTACCAGGGAAGTAGACAAGATAGTTAGAACATACAGAGATTTGCCGGCTCCTTATGGCCAGCCTGTGAAAAAACCAAAATCTACATCTGCGGAAACAAAAGCTGAAAAGGCAGCTTCAAGACGTTCTAGTGAAATTAAAACTGAACAGTCAAAACCAAAGATAATTGAAAATAAGGTTAAGTTAAAAACAGATTTATCCAGCGAACAGGTGTCAGAAACTCCAAAATCAAGAAGGTCCCGACCTAAAAGTACACAGCAGGCCAGTGTAAAGACTGAAACTAGTAATGAAAGAAGCACAAAGGTGGAAAAAGACACTAAACAAGATATCAAAGTGGAAAAAGTTATTAGGAGAGAGACCAAAACAGAAAAAATAGCAGATATCAGTGTAAAAGTGGAAACAGACCTTGATAACACCGAGTGTGATTGGAATAATTCAGCTCAGGACTTGAGTGAAATGATGGATGTAGATATTGATGATGATACTTTAGTAAATATTTCTCAGGCTAGCTCAACTGTAACAAATACAACACTAGTGCAATCTGAAACAGAATCTACCAATGATAAAAATGATCATGGAATACCAAAAGGTAAACAAAAGAGAAGGCCCGGCAGACCAGTTGGTAGTCTTGGACGGGCAAAACTGAGTGAAAAAGAGGACAGTAGAAAGGTTAAAAGTGAAAAAGAGGACAGTAGGCAGGTTAGAACTAGATCTAGCTTGCCTGAGATAGTTCACGAGGAGACACCTGATGTAAATGAAAAGTTAGATGAACCTGATAGCAAGATCGTATCAGATGATGCAGACAAAGTGTCACAGATAGAGTCAAAGCCAAATGTAATGGCAGAAAAACGTGACAGACGGCATTCTTCTGTTAAAATGAGTGAGTCTGAAAAAGATGAACTAATTCAGAAATTCCCTTCAGCCAAAAATGTGTCAGATCATGTGAAAGCTGAGCTTAATGGTTATTTTAAGAACAACAAACTAGTTGTCAGTAACAAACTTAGACAAAAGGTTCAGAGTGCTCTGTTGAATGGTAGAAGAAACAGATTTGGGAAAGGTGTTGTTATTGACCGTTCCCAGAAGAAGATTGATAGTTTCTTTGTAAAATCTCCACCACCTTGTGACCCGGACTCGCCCAAAAGTCCAGCCAAAAATGTGTCAAGAGTTCTAAATGAGCTGTCACCAACCAGGGACAGGTATGAGGCAAGCAATATTGAAAGGACAGCAAGTTTTAGAAGTTCACTGAAAGTGTCTGAATTCCATTTAGAACATAGATCTGGTAACACTCCAACTAGAAATTCACCAATCTTGACTAAAGGAGAAAAAAGTTTAGAGAAAAATTCAGGTCTAAAGGTAGATGATCATAGTGCAAGAACAAGGTACGAGAGTGGTGACATTGCATCAGTTAAAGAGAGACTTTTTGATGGCGAGGTCAAGCGTATAACAAGGAGTAGCAGAGAGTCTACTCCAGAAAGTACAACCAGCAGCGTTAGAAGCTCTAGTAGTTGTAAATATAGATCAGAAAGTACGAGGTTAAGAACTAGGTCAACTACACCCGTGTCTGTAGGCAGAGATTCTGATGAATCAGAGTCGGAAAATATATGTAATGAAACTAGAAGACTAAGGAGATGATGTTTAAGTAACTAACATGTATACACACATTCAGGGCATTGAGAAATGTTATACCGGTATACCCAGTATATTGAAATTACCACTGATAGTAGTAAATAAGTTAGCCATGAAAATACAGGTTCTAGTGAGAGCCAGGTACGCTAAACATGTGTAATTCATTGAGGCTTTGATTGTTTAAATCATCATCTGAAATATGTTATTTTCATCTTTTTATTCAACTTAATTGGATAGTAGACCTGATAAATGAACTTCATGTATAACAAGTCCTGAATTAAATTTTTGAAATGTGAGAAGATGAACCAGACAAATGTGAAAAGGAATACTTAAGATGTTCAAGAAATAAGATAGTCTCTTTTATAGAATTACTACCTTTGCATGTATGCAGTACAAGACTAACACAAGGACAGTGGTATAAACAGTACAGGGAATTATTTACATACTGCTGAAACATGACCTTTAGATTGTTCAAAACATTTGGACTTGATACAGGTCTGTTTAAAAAGTCTCATATAGGGCATTTTGACAAAATTATAATCATATATTTAAATATGGCATAGGGACACCATGGGACCCAGTTGTGCTAAACTTATATGTTAATATCTTTTCTATTAGGGAGGAGGAAAATATGGCTTAAAACCCACATACTTACAGTCCATCTTTGTTCATACTGAAATTAAAGTCCCAGAATCACTTGGAAATACTGATAGAGTAACAAAAAGTTATTGATAGGATAATGATAGAACCTGTTTTATTTACTCTAAAACAATGTTGACATTTGCCTTTCTTACACATTCAAGTTGTTTCTTCAACAAAAAGAGTTGCCAGAAAGCCTTTCTTCTTTTTTGCAATATATCTTTGAAAAAATACTGTGCTATGTTTCTTATATCTACTTCGATATATCGATTTAAAAAGCAAAGTCACGAATGTTTTTGGTACAAATAAAGGTTGTTACTGTCAGTAAAACATTTTGATAAAATGAGAGCTACTTGTAAATGTGATCCTGGGACTTTAAATGTCTGATCACATGTTCTAGGTCATAGACAAAGCTCTATATACCTTGAAATACACTCTTTAAAAACAGAAATACGAAAAAGACACCATAAAATACTTAAAATTACAGGAGAGACAGTTGAGAGTTACATAGCCGATGTAAGTATACTGTATATGGTTGTTCATCTACAGATAAACTTTTAAGAATTTTGTTTAAGCTTTAGTTGAAACTTGTTTCAAACTTACCTAGCTGCTTCAGAATTTAAAAACAGATTTATAATACACTGAAGAAAACTTTTAACCTGCCTTTTTCCTTCTTTATTTAATTATCAACTATTCCAATATCTGCCAGCTTATTTTTAGCTATCGATGTACAACAGCTATGATGTCTTGCATATATTAGGACATTAGGCAGGTGCTAATGTAACATGAATTTCAAAATGATTGAATGGTATAAATTTCATATGGAAGACAATGTTAAGAGTGGGTTTCCCAAGGAAGATTATCAAGGCATTAACCCATGTTAAATCTACAGAGGATAAAGTATTAAATTAAAATTCTCTTCCACGTGATTTGTACCACTTGATCATTTTGAAATTCATGTAACGGAAATATCTACCCAGTGTCTTCATAAATGCAAGACATGATAGCTAAAAATAAGCTGGCAGATACTGGAAGGGTTGATTATAAAATGGCAGGTGGACCTGTGGTGTGTTAGAAGTTCAGTTTTTAGTATGGTAATAAAACGCTCATTGTTTTTTAAAGAATCTAGCTTGACTGGATATTTGTAGAAATAAAATTGCTTTCTGGTTATCATGACTATATAAATTGTTCCTCTCTCTGTGCATCAGCTTACATTAATGTGATACAATTTTCAGTTTCTTTTTCAAGTGAAAGAAAGACTGACACAACTCTCACTTTTACATTAAAATTTACGATGTTGCACTTATGTTGAAGTCTTTTGTCATATAGTTATACACTGATTGATTAGGTAGTCAAATTTGTACTTGGCATTCAAGATGTTGTATCATATACAACTACATGTAGATGTATGATTTTTAACAGATACAAAGTATTTTATACAATGTATAATTTAATACATGGAAATTAAAAGTTTGTGTAAATATTTGTATTTATGGAAGTATTTGATGTCAGATTTAAAATGAAGAAATATATTAAAAGTCAACCCACCACATTCTGTAGTTTTCCTTTTTTAAAACTTGGTGTTTTTCTGCTTTCAGAAGACCCATTTTACACCTAATATACTGTAAATGCATCTACATTTGTGGGCATTAACTTTCGTAGATTTTTAATACCGATACTGTGCCCATTATAACCAAGTTTGTTGATGATTAGATGACAGTTGCGCAAGCTAGGGATCAGAGGTGTGTCATACCTGTGCAGTTTGACACAAATTACTGTATCCCGGTATGGAGGTGTCTCCTGTTTGTCTAGTACCTCAAGGTTTGTATAAGCTTGTATATTATACATTTTAAAGCCATCCTACTATTGCTTCTTCTCAAAGTTGTTGACAAGTATTAGTCAGGTTTTTGCAGTCTGCCACAAGTCCCTCCCCATTGAACAAGGGGGCCAGCAAGTTTGATGAAAATCTGACCTGTGGTTTCACAGAACAGTTATAAGTGAAATATTTGATGGAAGACAGACAACCATCCATAGTCATAGCTCAGCAAGATCAACCTAAAGTCAAGGCAGGCTACGATAGAATTTTCTTAACCTACAGTGCTGATCATGTCTGACCGGAACTTGAACCCAGGACCCTTCGCTTACAGGGCGAATGCTCTACCGACTGAGCTATCTAGCCGCCTACACATTTTCTCCCCCTTTTCATAATTCAGTTGTAACTGACATTTAGTTGAAAATACTTTGCTAACTGAAATTGATGAATGAGATGGAAAACAATGACATCAGCAACTCTTCCTTTGAAGTGCACGAACATCATAATGACTGCACATAAGTATTACATCACAGGTCTTGCCTCCGTGTACTATCTTCTGTATTATGGTTTCACCCTTGATATATACCCAGGCTAAATCTGTGCATTATTGACCAATATGCAATGCTTGCAGAAGGAATGGTCCTTGATAAGATGCTGCAATTTATGACTTATTGTGACTTTTCAACTTTTTTGTAACGGGGGATACTGATTAAGAAAATAATACCTAAGTTAACTTGCTCATTTTAATACACATCTGGAAAACAATGCATATCATAATACACAACCTGGAACACACCAGTATCTCAAAAAGTTTACGCTGGTACCAATGTCGATGTGACAGACCATAGCATACGGAACAAGAAGAATGGTTTTAAAAAGATCTGCATGCAAAATATGGAAATGCAAACATTGATTTTGCAGATCAAAATACACAAACCACAAACCATTATTATTTCAAGATTTCCAATAATGAATTTGGAAGTGGGTGGGGTAAACTGGAATCAGCGTCTGTAGACACAATCTTGGAGAGGCGACTCCTTACGCAGTTTTCTAGCTTGGTACAGTTAATACATAATGTGCAGATGTGAATTTAAAAAAGTTGTCGATGTTACAAGTACTGTCGAATTATATCCCTTTTTTCAGCATATATTATTTAGTACATATAGTCACTATAGTGTATAGTATTGTATACAATATCAATCTTGAAAATGCAACTCCTCCCCTAGTTTGTATAAGATGCTTTCTAGCTGGCACAGTAACTACACATTATGTGTAGATATAAATGAAGGGAAGAATTTGTCAATGTTCCAAATACTGTCAGAGTTATGGCCCTTAGTTTCTATGCTATAATTTAGTACATAAAATATAGGGGTAGGGGGTATTACTAGTTGCCTATGATGGCAGTTCTAGTTCTTCTGGACTGATATATTCTCTTTAGGAATTAAAATTTATGAAGTGAAGCTGTTCACTTCCAGTCAATCCACCATGTAAAAGTTTTTTTGTTACTCTAAATAATCGAATGTCTATATCTGAGAATTTATCTTATTCATGTTTTAAAGAAGAAAAGTTACATTAAAATGATGTCAAGGTCATTCTCATGTTGCCGGTACATGTACACATTTCAAAGCACATTTACTTCTTTCTCAGACTCCTGATAAGCGGTTTCACTCCATGTTTCTTCTGAGTAACAAGGTCCATCTGTTACTGATCATGATGCAATGTTAAACTTCCTCTCCTAACGGCTCACCTGATATCATGTGTTAGGTGCCAGGTAGCTGTGGTCCTCCACCGTGGTAATTCCCTGTTATATCTGCATTACTGAAGTCCATTCCAGGATTCTGCAAGAAGAGAAAACCTTCCTTTTTTCCCCACTTTTTTAACATGTATCTGTGCACATGAATGACTCATATCCAGTTGTACTAGTCATTTTTGACTCTGTCCATCTGTTTTTCAAGTTGGACATTGTTCGCTTCTTTTCCAAAAAGAAACCTTTCAGAATAAGGTATTCCTGATGAAGGGAATCAGTTGGTGTCAAACTGGCCATACAATACTAGATCCCTAACAAAATGTTTAAACCTCTGGTATTAAGGAACCCCTTCAAACGCTGACTCTGTCTGAAAACGCGAAAGATGAAAAAGTAAAAAAATTCTCTAAACATAAAATCATTCAAAGTAGCAAGAAAAGATATGTCCATGCAAACTGAACTAGAACTATCACTGAAGGTGATGAATACCCCCCGAACATCCCACTGACACAGTATTTAAATTTCATGTAATATTTGATGCTTTTGATTATTCTTTAATTATTGGACCTGCACATCTTAAGGCTTCTGTGAAGTATAATTAAATTTTGACCAGCAGGTTTCGAGATTAAAAGCACACAAGATTTTACTATCTCAAGCCCCTGTGACCTTTGATCTAGTGACCCGAAACATGGACCATGCACAACTAGGCATGGTGCTTATCACTTCTATGAAGTATCATTAAATTCTGACCAGGGGTTTTGAAGATTTAGCATCAACAAGATTTTACCATCTCGAGCCCCTGTGGCCTTGACCTTTGACCTAGAGACCTGAAACCTGGACCATGCACAACTAGGCATTGTACTTATCACTTGTGTGAAGTATCATCAAATTCTGACTAGGGGTTTTGGAGATTTAGCGTCCACAAGATTTTACTATCCCGAGCCCCTGTGACCTTGACCTTTGACCTAGAGACCCGAAACATGGACCATGCACAACTAGGCATTGTACTTATCACTTCTGTGAATTATCATTAAATTCTGACCAGGGGTTTTGGAGATTTAGAGTCCACAAGATTTTACTATCCCGAGCCCCTGTGGCCTTGACCTTTAACCTAGAGACCCAAAACCTGGACCATGCACAACTAGGCATTGTACTTATAACTTCCGTGAATTATCATTAAATTCTGATCAGGGATTTTGGAGATTTAGCGTCCACAAGATTTTACTATCCCGAGCCCCCGGACTTGACTTTACCTAGGACCCGAAACTGGACCTTGCACAACTAGACATTGTACTTATCACTTCTGTGAAGTGTCATTAAATTCTGACCAGGGGTATTGGAGATCTAGTGTCTACAAGATTTTACTATCCCAAGTCCCTGTGACCTTAACCTTTGACCTAGAGACCCGAAACATGGACCTTGCACAACTAGACGTTGTACTTATCACTTGTGTGAAGTATCATTAAATTCTGACCAGGGGTATTGGAGATCTAGTGTCCACAAGATTCCGTCTACAGACAGACAGACAGACGGACAGACAAGCTGAATCCAGTATACCCCCCCTAACACTTTGTGTTCAGGGGATATAATAAAACCCTGTCAGTCAAAACTTAGCATAGTGCCAAACTGTCAAAAATAATCTTAACAAAATTAGATCATCAAATAAACAAAGGCTTTCCAAACGATTGCATGGAAGGTGCTTATCAGTACAAACTCTGGTAACTATAACTCGGGTCTGGGCTCTTCTGGCTGTTTATTTAACCTTGTCAAGATAATGTAACCATACACTGATACACTGACAAGGTTTGTAGAAGATTGGACAGAACTTACATTGTAGAAATTATACAATTAAAGTGTCACAAGTTGTGACTATCTCAGACAATCTGACTGGCTATAGAACTTTGGTGAGATATTAGTCTCTGACATTGAGGCAATGTTTAAATGTGATCAAATATGATTAATTCATTTTAGAGAGCAGTATACTTTGGTAGACATCACCCAACCTCTGCAGTTGATGCTATAACATAATCCTATAAATAGACTGACATATAGTTCTAAAAAAATAGTAATAAAATAATTAGAAAAGGAAATATGATTTTAAACATTAAAATATTTCTATCATACATTAAATACTGTTAGATAAGGAAATATAATTTGAATTAAAATACAAATATCATCTGTTGTAAAACTGAAAGATGCACTAACTTCGTATTGGTATCGCTGAAGTGTAAGCTTCTGTTCCATTTGATCATACATGTATGGATCCGCCTCATACTGCCCCTTCAACAGTGACTTCCAACACTGGTCAGCTGTCGTCAAAACTTTACATAAACAGATCCGTAGAAACTTCTTATCTTCTATTAAAATACAAGAAAGCAAAGTTGACCTTATGTCACTTCACTAAACACACTATAATATTCCTGCTTTAACTGAAAGTACAGTGTAAGTATGTGTTTCCTAGGTAATTTGAAATGCAATGTACACAATAATGAAGTCAGTACAACAAATAGATTGGCAGAGGCCCCAGCAAAGGTTTGATGTATTTGTCACACTGATAATGCTTTTAAAATATTTGAAACTTTTTGTAAGATAATGTATAAATTTCTGTTATTCTCAGTAAAAAGTGGTTACTATTGTGCTAAAATCATTATCTTCAGAAGAGAGCACAAAGAGGTAGTGTAAATACTGTAGCGGAAATTTCATACCAATAGTCCACACAGAGTCGTCAGGTTTTACTGTTGCTGAAAGCTCTCCCTGTAAAATATGTTACATTGTCAATTCATTTATCTTTAACAGTCACAGTAGCTACTGCTTATCCACATTTATCCAAGGAGGTAACTGTGTTTTAGGCAAGTTTTAGCTGATATCTAGGTACAAAAAGCCATGAAGCAGTGTACAATTGACATGGGTAAGCTGTTAATACCTTTTCCTTGTCTTGCTTATCAAACTGAAAATTCATTTGCAGACTACAGAATTTTAACACATTGGTGCTTCAATCTTTCATGCTTTTCAGCACAGGTACCAGTATCATAGAGCTCTGTGATACTGGTACCCATGCTTTTCAGAAGCAGAAACACAAACTGATGCAAAGTGTCAATCAAGTAATTTTCATACCAATCAAAGTTGTTTTTTACCAACAACAAACAAAAAGTTTTAAATGGACTTTTTTGTTACAAATATTCTGATATCAACAAATGGGCAAGGACAAAACATCACTGGTGTAATGTGTTAGTTGTTCAATTCAGTCTATAATATGCAAAGGTTTTGTTGTATGCAACTATCAGCACTGGTGTTAAAGCCTGTCTCTGCCGACGCCATCTCAGTTACTGTTGAAAAAAATATTTTTTTTAAAAATTGATATACTTATTCATGAATATAAAACTAAAGACTAGAATCAAAATATAAGCAAAAATCTAGGTAGGAATTTGCAGAAATCGATTAAAAATGTTGGGTTGTACACCTGCTACACCTCCTCTCTATATGTTTATATCAACACCACCTTTAAAAGCTTTGCAACCCTTAATTGTATTTTTTTAAATTTAGAGTTATACGTGACTGGAATTTTTACTGGAGCCCCTTTATATGACTATATGTTCCTAAATACGTTATTTACATACAGTTTGAAGAACTTTATTTTTTTACCAAAATCTGAGAGCAAGCAGCTTTAATATTGTTCTTATTACAAATGTACCTGTAATATCTGCACTGAGCAGGCATGGGGCAATGGTTAATGGATAATTGGTAATGGTTATGGGCATTATTATTTTTTCAGTAATGGAATGTAATGGGTAATGGAGTTATTTTCTCATTACATGTAATGGTAATGCAATGCATTATTTTAAAAAATGAGGGTAATGGTCAATTACTTTTCCATTACTTGCCATTACTTATCTATATATTGAGGAAATCCATGCTTTTGTTGTCTTTAAACAAATGTTTCAATAAAAAATTTACCCTTTGATCACAATCAGAGTCAACCGTCATTTTGCTACTGAGTCAACCGTCATTTTGTAAATTTGTGGGCATGTATATCTCAGATGTGAACAATTAAATTTCTTTTACCTCTATAACTGTTTCACCATTCACAATCACTTTTAACTGTTTTGGGGTAATGTTGACCTTGACCTGTTTACCACTGGTACCCTCTGTCAGGTTCACCTCTACGTATACCTCGTCCATGGTTTGGTACCAGCGACCCCACGCAGTTACACAAGCTGCAACACCACTTCTTTCATCAAAGTCTGACATACTTCTGCAAAGATATTTTAAACTAAATTCACTGTTCTATGCATGTGCTGGCCTTATATTTTTGATTGTACTCTACTGAACCAATATTACTCTTAGCTTAAATTTAGTATGAGATCAAAAGTAAATTTCACTTGCTGTGACTCACTAACAAAAGTGAACAAGAGTAAAACTGGAAGCTAGAAAGCCAGGAAAAGCCACGGCAACTTTTCAAATTATGTCCCGTTCATCTTAGATATTTAGGAAACAGGCAAATATTTACTCTGATCATCATCAGGGGAGATAAACCTTATTCATGCTTGTTGGTATAGGACCGGATTCATGACAGCTCATGAAACAAGAGGGCCATGATGGCCCTATATCGCTCACCTGAATACAAGTCCACTTGCCTGATGGGTGTGGTCAATTTTGACCCAAGAGGCATGATTTGAACAAAGTAGGTGGAAGACCACAAGACAATGTTACATACCAAATAGGTTTTCCTATATACACCATGCTGAAGAAGGTCTTGATAAGACCGAAACCGGTCTGTCTTTATTAAATTCATCTTAACCTTTCCCGTTGTTCGTCGTTTAGTACTCTTTCCCACCTTTGTATTTTGTTATATATGTCTTTGTAAAATAAGTGACCTCCTGGGCAGGGCCAATATTGACCCCAGTGGTATAATTTGAACAAACTTTGGAGAAGTCTACTAGGCTCTAAGCTCTAGGCCCTGTGGTTTCAGAGAAGAAGACTTTTTAAGTTTTTCCTCTTTGTTGCCATAGCAACCAGAGTTCTGCATGGAATGGAATTCTTTGAACAACTTTGATAGAGCTTCATGCAAGGAACATCCCTGCAAAGTTTCATCAACATTGGCCCAGTGGTTTCAGAGGAGATGTCGTTTGAAGGAAATGGTGGACGGACTGCCAGACACGCTTTGTGCCAGGTGAGCTTTAAATGGCAATGCCAGAGATTGTCAGCCAATTGATTATATCACCACTATCTGGTAAGTGTAATGAACTATACAAAATATCTTAAACACAGAAACAGTCTACCTAGATAGATAGATCAAATTCTAATCCTAAAATCACTGACTTAGAAGGGTTGTGGGCAGCAATAAACTGTGAGCTCTGAGAAAGCACTGAATTTATAGAAAGCTTAAAGGAAATCAAAGATAAAAAGATTCAAATATAGAGTGCTCTACACAGACTGCCTAGAGGCCTTACACCCCGATACTGAAAGGAGAAGGGAACAACATTTTAGATATTCACTATTTTGATTGTTTTTGAAGGCGGACAGTTTACCTAACCACTGTTCCTGGAAAGAACCAGTACTAGATTCCTATTCTCTATAAGAAACTGCTAACTTTTCATACGAAGAGACATGGTCGGTAGCAGGACTCGAACCTATGACCCTCAATCTATGAGAGTTTACACTTGACTTGTAGCAGGTAGACAAAGAGGAGAGAATTCTTCACCTAGCCAAATGTCAAACACCTGACAATTTCTAACTTGCCGGTATTGGACATAGAGTGTGGGTGTCACACATGTACTATACATTCGAGATGTGGCCATATACCTTAAAAATAACCTTTTCTACACCAGTGACCTTACATTTTTATTTGTTGTTCACATTCCAGTACATTGTTTTGATTTGTAGACCAATAAGGGACACAGAACTGGAAAACTAAAAATGACCAAAAAACATACATGCTGTTCTCCTGATATTCGCTGGGTTCTCCCATTATTTAGACCCTAACCCGGCGGCCCGGCAAAGCTCGCAAAAACACTAAAACTCCCTGTAAATCAAAATTTCGGAAAAAGAACTAAAAGTTGACACAAGTTTGTATTAATTGTCACTATCATCTTAGGTAGTCTAACTATTTCGACTTCGAAGGCAAACCGAATTTATAGGCTGATATTTTATAGTTGTTCACCTTCTACGGCGTTGAGGTGTGACAGTTATAAAATACCAGATCTGTGAAAGGGGTCACACTGAAACGCCAAATTAATTAGGCTAAACGGGTGACGCCTTCGAATAAATTTTATCAGCTGTCGAACGGTGTATTGCAGATCGCGATGATTAGTGACCCGCGTTTCCTCAAAGTTTTATGCAAACTGTGGAATCGGCGTCGGATTATTAGCATTCTTTTCAAAAACGGTGTCTACTCACTGTTTTTATTAACCACTAGTCGAAATTTAGTTATCCGAACACTATGCTACTAATTGAATTTATCGGGATTCAACTCGGTATTACTAAATGTCAAGACTTGAAACCGACCTATAGTTGTTTATATTACATTTTACAGGGTTTTCTCCTCAAAATAATGTAAATAGAGGCTTACATTTTCAATATTTCGTTAATTTTACATTCAGCTTGTTTAAGTTCACAACACAATGTCGTAAACGTAACTGAAGCTCTCTTCAACTGTAATAATGTAGATTTTGTATCTATCTGTTTCAAAGTAATCAACTTATGTACTGGAATGAGTTACTTTCATATATAATCTGATTTACTTTCAACAAAATGCGTTTTACGACAAATATACCAATTTACGTTTTATCCACATGTTGATTATTTTCGGACTGTCAACGAGTATTTTGACAGGTTGCATCATTCGATCAGTTTCCGTATTTAAAAACTGACGTCAAATACTGAAGTATTTAGTAAACTAGGATACATTGAAGGTAAGCTTTCATTTGTTGCTTCAATAGAAGTAACAGTCAAAATGTATTGAAGATTCGTACCGCAGAAATTTCGTACCACTGCGCTGTAAAATCTATTTTGTATTTTCTTGTCTTTGTACCACAAACTTATACTTCTACCAGATACTGGGCATCTTAAAGAATCTCATCTTAAAGCCCCCCTTGTGTCTTACACCCCTCGTGTAAGACGACTTACGTGAATTACTTATGATGTAACGTTGTAAACAATGTGACGTCACTTTCCCAAACATAGCATCTAAAGAACGTTTGTTTTCATATTAAAATGCATAATTTCGATAAGTTTGTTTTTAAAGTGACATGCACATTTTTTTAAAGTAAAATTCCAGCTGAAATAGGTGTGTGTGAAAAGGGTAGAGGAAATAATAACTTTTAACCCAATACAACAAACTTTTCCTGCTACCAGTATGAAAAAATAACTTTCCAAATATTACTTTTCCTATTTTGACTGGGAGAGTCAATTTAAGAAATAAACAAATGCATGCAGGAGTAGCTTCCCTTCCACTGCCGAGCAACACTTCAAAAAGTCTACCCTGGCGAACATTTTTTTCATAAACATCAAATACCTATATCATCAAGGCATATTATCCATCCGCTAATCGTATAATTGGGCACCCGGAAATAGCTATATACAACCTAATTGGTGACCACGGTATGTTACGTAATTGACACGGATTAAAGTTGATACCTAGTTTATTTTTTGTCTGAAGACGTCTCAAGCTGTCAAAATAATTGATGCTTGCATAATCGCCAATCATCGTGGCGGTACCGCCCTCGTGTTACAAGATCGCCAATCATCGGCAACGTACCTTACTGCTTACAATAATATAAACAAACACTGAAAAAATTAACAAGCACTTTTTCCCAGAGAGATGTATTCAGCATGTTTAACATTTTGCATTTTATATAATTTCCAAAGTTTTGATTTCTGTCGATTAGTTTTCAAATATATGCCAAAAATGTCATCATTCTATGGTTTGCAAAAAAATGTCAATAAAATGTCTTCTAACAAATAAGAGACAAGATTTTGAAAGAGTTGTTTTCATCACACTTGAGAAGCCTGTTCATCCCTTGGAAAAAAGTATTTTGTAAAGAAAATCTTGTAAAAGGTGTAATAAGACATTCACTTGATAGTGCACATCAAAATACTATTGTACTATACCCTTAAAACATGATCTCAGAGTTTAACTTGTATATTTTACTACCAGAATCTGATGCACGATTACACTGGTCATTGGACTCTAAAAATATTCAATCATACTAGTCGCTGCTACATTTTTAATAAAAGCCTACCAAACCACATTATGACATTTTTCAGGCCAGCCATTATGGCCCAACGTAAAGGTACTGCAAAGCTAACAGAGCTGTTGTCGATAGAAGAGCAAATGCAGAAGAAATGGGAGGATGAAAAAGTGTTTGAACTTGATGCAGCAGATCCAGGCACTGAAGAGGCAAAGTATGTATAAATAGTAAACTGTGTATCCCCTTATAAATCCCCCCTCCCCCTTTCTTTTATTTTAAAGAAACAAAATGGCTTACCTGGTCTGGAGAGAGGCATATGGACACAATAATCCGTATCAGTACATTGTATTGATTATCTAGTGAAAATTAGAAGACACAACACTTACTTTCATTGGACAGCTGTTAGTTTGCATTTTGCATCTGGAATAAACATCCCCTGGGTCAAAAAGGAATAAACATCCCCTGGGTCAAAAAATGTGAAAATAAAATAAATTGGTCTCTAATAAAAGGGGGCCCTGGGGGCATTTAAATGGGGTATACAGTAGCTATATTTAATTTGTGTAGCTCATTGTATGCACCACTCAGCTAACATGGCTACTGCTAAAATAAATTTCCTTACATACAAAAAGAGAAATTGTTTGAGCTAAAACTGTATTAAGAAGATTTTTAATTTGTTGGCAAAACATGTTTGGAAATCTCTTGACTATAAGTTTGATATTCTAACACTTAACATGCTGTAATAGTGTTATTCTATTCAAAGCTTCTCTCAGCATTGAAAACTTATGAATTGTAAATTGAAGTCGGTAAATCTGGTCTGGTCAGTGGAAATAGCATGAACACGATTTTTGAATACAAACATGAAGGTTCAATTAAATCTTATAAATGTAAGTATACCAAATTTTAGCAGTAGTAGGTGGTGGTAGTATGTTCTATGCCTACTCTTACACAATATATGCAGATAGATTTCCAAGTAGTTTGCGTCAGTACCGAAGACTTGTATGACAGTTGTGTAATGAAAAATAAATTATTTAGAGGATAATAATTATTGTTGGTTTTGGTGTAATATCACGTTTGTTTGCTCTACATTTTTGTCCAATGAAAATGTCTAAAAATTCAAAATGTTCCATGTCTATTTGCCATAAACTTCTGACAGATTATTCTATGTATCACTCTATCTTGATAGAGCGAGACTCTATGGACCTGTTTGCGCGTGACATCATAAAATGTAGTAAATAAAGTAGGGCAAACACTAAGTCAGTTAGAGGCTAAAATAGAGAAATTTATACAACATAGAAACCCAGTCGGTCGCTAGTGCTCCCTCCTTTTGGGTTTCTATATTGTATAAATTTCTTAGCCTCTAACTATAACATAATTTCACCGAGTGGGCACCAAAAGTGATATTTTCACAAGTGGCGCAGACATGAGTGAAAATAACTACTTTTGGTGTTCACGGGTGAAATTAACATGATATTACACCGATACCAACAATTTTTCTGTTTATTTCATGGTTAAAACTCTAGTTTTATTTAATTTGTTTCTACAAAACATTGAAAATCACATGAAACATCATCAGAAAACATAGCACAAATGACATCATTTTAATGACATCGTCGTCGCAGGGTCTCCGGCATTAATTATGCTCGGTATACTTTTTGACTTAAATCCAGGCTAAAGATTGCGACAACAGTGAAAATAAAAATTGTAATCCACTGTTTCAAAACTGTGAATTATCATTTTTAATTCACAGAGAAAACTCTATCATGTCTATAATTCACAGAAAAACATAAAATGAAATGGGTTTAATATTATTTTGTTGTGATGTAAAGATGATCTAGCCAGAAATACTGCACCCACTCTGCAATCTACACTTTATCAGAATTACTTCCATACAGTGGTGCTCACTTTAAATGCAAATTTTGTTTGTTGTACATCCATTTATTCATAGTGCGTTTATCGTGTCTCATCGTGTTTCACATCGGTTGTAACGCATTTCATCCCGTGATGAACGTTGAAAGAAGTAAAACAGGTCCAGATAGTGCGGACGTGTAAAAATTTTAAAACCTACCCAGCCAATCATGCTATTATTTATATCATTGTTCAAAGATCGGATTAAATTATGTAGAACTATTGATAATGAAAAACATTCTTTGTTATCTAAACTATCTTTCTGTTATCTTTTTTTTTTTTCCCACGAGATATTTGTGGTAAGAAGTCATGTTGACATAGGTGAAACAGAGTAGCGTTCTGCTAGCATTTAAATATATAAGACATTGTTAATTACGACTAAAGGATATGGGGTTTCATGTATTTGTAAATTGCTTCTGCTAGACTTGTTAAAAGTGAGTAATAAAAATGACCGGGCGAATCGGACTTTCGTCCTAAGATTCTTTACAACATTTAATTATAGATCTAATAATTATGTGTGCCGCTATTCAACTACTAACTATTCTTCTGATCTGTTTGGTTTAACTGTAAATTATCGAAAATTTAGGACTTTAAGGGGTTTGATTAGCTTACATCGTAATTAAACATCATTAATAATAGTGGTGTTAACTAAATGAAAATGAGTTAATCGATATCGTTTTTTGTTTCTTTCACCAAAATATTGTTCTTATCGCCATCATTCATGACGTTCATCAGTTATCGAAATGCGTGCATCGTGCGTTCTGTTTGCGTGTATCATGGGTGTATCGTTCGTTCCGTGTGCAAAGTTATACGTACTAGCACCACTGTATCTGATTTTAAGGATTTTGTTTCGACAGTTGTGTCTAATTGTTCACATGTTTAACAACATATTTGGAAGAAGTAAAGTCAGAAGCCATCATACTGTCATTGTACATGTTTACCCATTCTGTTGTCAGGAGTGATGCTAAGAGGTCAATAATCAAACATATCAGAGGCTAATGATACTTCAGACAGTGTACATTTATTGTAAACCTGAATGCAGGTATTTCTCTGAGAATATTGCATGATGGGAAGATACAAGTTATTAAGTGTACCGGTATTTTAATTGTGATATTGATGTCATATAAATCTACATTGATTTTTAAACTTTCATTGCAGGAAGGAAAAGTATGTTGTTACTTTTCCTTACCCGTATATGAATGGACGTTTGCATCTTGGACATACCTTCACTCTGTCTAAATGTGAGGTTAGTGATAAGTGTTTATGAGAATTTCCAATCAAGCTAAATCTGGAGTAAAAGTTTTGCAGTACAAATTAAGTGATACTTGTCTAACTTTGATGTTTTTATCAAGGGGATATCAAGGGCCTATAGATTATTGGAAGTCCATACATATTTAAGTCACATAATCTTGTGTCATGCACTGGTTATTTACTAATTGACCTGGAGTAAAAAAGAAAAGTCGTACAAAATTAAAGGTCCAATACTAATGAAAGCAAAAATTCAAATATACTTTAAAAACACGAAATAAGTTTTTTTAATAAAAATGAAAGTGGTGTGTGAATTCTAAAAAACTCCGTCATGTACAATTATTTTTCTATGCTTATGAACAAAGTTAAAAGACCTGGGTGTATTTTGTCGAATCACTGAGATTTCAACATATCACATCTTTTCTTCGTGTTCCAAACACTTTCTGTAAATTTTACCTGCAATCTTCATTATGTAGTGTCTTCTAAGGTAATGTTTGCCATTGAAATAACTGTCGCTTAATTTTCTCTTAGTAGTGGACCTTTAACATACAATACAGAATTTTATTTCTGCCAGGCCGAATTTAATGGTTGAATAAAGGCTGCATATTTGACAAACTATTTATAGGTATATAATAAAAATGTGTAGACATTGATTGAGCTTTTTCCTCTGTTTGTTTATCTCAGATAGCTGTGGGCTTCCAGAGATTGAGGGGCAAAAGATGCTTGTTTCCATTTGGTTTCCATTGTACTGGAATGCCCATCAAAGTAAGTTTTGTTCTAAAAAATTTATAGTCATGTAAAATAAAATGTAGTCTGAGCAATAAATGTAAGGTGGTTTCTACCAGCTTCATATACGGGTCGCACCGAATATACCTCGAACGAGGTTGGTGGACCCAATAAGCACAATTACAAACAAACCAGCTTCATATAAAGATATTTCAGATAACAGTTTTGATAAAAAAGAGCAAGGGCCATGTGTATACATACGTGTATAATTATATGGTGTCCGGAAGAAAATGGTGTGTAGTAACTTCTTCCTTTCACTCTGGAAAAATTTCTCAAGGTGGATATCAAGATATTTCTGGTTGAACAGCTTCTAGCTTCTAGTCTATTGATGTGAAGGTTAATTCATTAGTTCAGGGACAGTTCAGTATTTGTAGCCTAAGTTACATGAGAAGTTAAGGACAAAGGTAACAATGTATTTTGTAGGAAATTTGTCTTATATTAACCAATCACAATACACCTTTGATATATTGGTAAATTAACATGATAACAACAGAAAACTAGTAATACCTGAAGTTAAAGTCCCAGGATCTTTCTAAATTCACTATAGGACAATGATAGAACCTTGTTCTGTTCACTCTTAAACAATGTTGACATATGCCTTTCTTATGTATTCAAGTCATTTCTTTATGAAAAATAGTTGCCAGAAAGCCTTTCTTATTTTTTGAAATATCATTAAAAAAATACTGCACTATATTTCTAACATGTACTTTTCGATTTAAAGCTAGAAATGTTTTTGGTAGTACAAATAAAGGTCATTTCTGCCGGTAAGACATCTTTCTGGGTAAAATTAGAGCTACTTGTAAATGTGACTCTTGGACTTTAAAACCTTCCTTATGTAAACTAGTAAGTTGTTGTTGTTGTTGTTTCAGGCATGTGCAGACAAACTAAAGCGTGAAATAGAGGACTATGGTTACCCCCCTCAGTTCCCTCAAGAGGAAGAGGAAGAAAAGAAAGTTGAGGAGACAGAAATTGTCATTAAAGATAAAGCCAAGGGCAAGAAGGTAGGTGAATGGTAAAAGACTGGTTCATGAAATAATGTGATGTCTGTCGTTTGTCGTCCATCAAGTGTGAGTGCGTAAACGATTTCTTCAAAGAACATTTTCTTCCAAACTGCTTGACAGAAGTTAATGCAACTTAGCAGTTATGTTCCTTTGGAGCTCCTCTAAAAAACCAGAAGGCCATGAGCTTAGATAGCATTGCCTAGTGGACCACTATTAAGATTGTTAAAATTATGACCACCTGGTCAAAATTGACCATGTGCCAGGGACACTGGTTTTTTAATAGGATTATGTAAGAAAATCTTTAAAAATCTTCTTGTCTCAAACATAAAGGCTTAGAGAGAATCAATGACAACAACAAATAGGAGTGTCATAATGGCCCTATATCACTCACAGAAGTATCATTGCACTTTAAAACAAGGAGCATTATAGGGCCATCATGACCCTCCTGTTTGTTGTTGTCATTGATCATTTTAGTTTAAACAATATTTATTCTCCAAAATAAATGTGCATACATTGCACAAAGATGTAACAATACATTTAGAATATGAAAAAAAGCTTTCAAAGAAACATTATATTGATTCATTTTCCAAATCGTTGATTGTATATAACATGAATCTATTTTTAGAGTAAGGCAAAGGCTAAATCTGGTGGATTTAAGTACCAGTGGCAGATCATGGGGTCTCTAGGTCTGAGTGACGAGGAGATCCGTAAGTTTGCTGATCCACATCATTGGTTGTATTACTTTCCGCCAAACTGTAAGGCTGATCTGCAGTCTTTGGGAGTGAAGGTTGGTGTACATCTTTCAGTTTATGGTTGAGTATTGTTTCTGTGAGACTCTGCTGAATCTGAGTACTGCTGTAATTACTTTGAGGACTGTAGCCAAATTATATGGCTCATTTTACCATTAATTACATCCCTAGAAATGAAGTTTTACAGAAATCATCTTACTGGCAGTTGGTCATGTGATCATATGGTCTGTTGTTTCAAAGACAGTGAAGCAGAAAAAGGAGTTAACTTCTATAAAAACTGCCTGTGGGTTTAGGTCAATATGTGTTTTGCTGTGTAAATATAACTGTGTTAAATGCTACATTGTAAGCTTGCCTCCTAGACCTTGCAAATTGACAGAGGTATAAAATGCTGTGACAGACAGAAGTTTTGTCTAGAAACTCCTGGATCAGAACTGATCCCACTGTGGAAGGGGGTGGGGGTAGGCCTTGATTTTACATACACTTATATAGGTAAAACTTGTGAGCAATATAGGGCCATTTTGACCCTCTTGTAAATCTCATTGACCATTTGTTACTGAATTTTAGAAATGACAGAAAGATCCTTACTGCAATCAGTTGCCACATGCAGTTAAAAGTTATTCTGGCATAAAGCTTGCTATCTTGTTATCCTGCTTTTCATTCACAATGTTACAATGCTGTAATACAGGTTGATTGGAGAAGATCGTTTTTCACGACTGATGTCAACAAGTACTATGACTCATTTGTCAGGTGGCAGTTCTGGCGTCTGAAAGAAAGAAACAAGATACAATTTGGGAAGCGGTAAGTGTCAGCTGCAGCTATCAGGCTACTGGAGAGTTTAAGAAAGTTCTTTTTATTATGTTAACCAAATGTTGAAAAAGGTGATAAATATCTCTTCTGTCAATCAAGATTAACACATTTTGTCTTTGAATAGCAAAACAAATACTGTATAAAAGAAACCTTTTTCAAAAAGAAGCAACTTTGAAGCCAATTGTAAGCAATGTACAATATTCAAGTCACATGCACTATTTACAGTTAATTTCAATTTTGCCTCTACATGATTAATAAAGCTTTGCTTTACACCAGATTCATGTTTTAAACATCAAGTTCTCAAAACAGATACAGTGTAGTGAAGTAAATAACTTCTAAAGAAATGTGTTTCTTTCAGGTACACCATATATTCTCCCAAAGATGGCCAGCCATGCATGGACCATGATAGAAGTACAGGAGAAGGTGTGGGACCACAGGAGTACACACTGATCAAGCTGAAAATATTGAAACCATATCCATCTAAACTAAAGTAAGAAAGTATTTATTTTCTCATTCAAGTATTAAAGCATCTGGCCTGGTTGTTATTATTATACAAAAATACCAGACATGTCAGAAAAAGGAAGATGTAACTGGAAAACCTGTTTTATCTGGCACCTGGCTTTTAGGGGAAAACTATCCTATCCAGTACATATGCATGGCACCAGTAACACAGAATGAATGATGAAAAACCAGTTTTATTCAGCCATCTACAGTAACCTGCATGATGAAGTTTTCACTTGTAAGGAGACATCAATATAAATGCTCAAAGATTTGTTGCAGGGTTGATTGCTTATTAGTGGTAATGATAGCAAGAGTACAGTAATTTTTTACTTCTGAAATTTTTCAGCTTATTTTAAGATGCTATACTTTTCTACTCTCAAATGTCATGCGAACATTTCAGGTCACTGGAAAAGAAGGAGATATTTCTTGTAGCAGCCACTCTACGTCCAGAGACTATGTACGGACAGACAAACTGTTGGATACAGCCTGAGATGAAGTATGTGGCATGTGAACTGGCTAATGGTGAGGTTTACATCAGCACTAGGAGGGCAGCTGTAAACATGAGCTACCAGGGGTTCACCAAAACTAATGGCAAAGTGGACGTTGTTGCAGAACTTGTTGGACAGGTAATTTGAGCAAATATTCTGCTTAGCTGGTGTGACATTGTGATCTGAAGTGTGTCACTTAAGTCAAATTTAAACAATCTGATGTTAAATAAGAACGTCACAATTTTATCTGTTGTGTGAAAAAATAGATTTAACAAGTCTTTGAATTATTAAAAGTTGCACCTTTTCATTTTAGTTTTAATCTTTTTGTGAGGAAGAGATGCAGTTAGAATTGTGATACTGTTTTAAAAGACTGAGTTGTACTGTTCTTTCAGGATATAATGGGAATAGCCCTATCTGGGCCCCTCACTGTCTTTGACAAGATCTATACTCTGCCCATGTTGACCATCAAAGAAGGAAAAGGTATTTGTTTCGCCTTTTTGATTACTTATCTCAGGAGGGGTGATAAATGTATGAGTTAACATTGCCTTTTGCAAAATGAGTTGTTTCCCTTGAACTATTGGATTATAACCAGTAGGGGTAGAAGATATTAGAAAATGTGTTAATTTTGCACTGTATGTATAGAATTCCTGTAAGCTACATAATTGATAAATACTTTGTAAACAAAGTGTTCAGGATTGTTTCCACTTTGCTCCCCATTTACATGTATAGGGAAAAAAAATTCAGTACTAATGTTTGATGATTATTTAATGTATCACAGGTACCGGAGTTGTGACGAGTGTACCTTCAGATGCTCCGGATGACTATGCAGCACTACGAGATCTGAAGAAAAAAGAGGTCAGCCCCTTATCTTTGAGTGAATCATTAGATTTTACATATAGATGTATCCTCTAAACATCAAAATAGTCACTAAAGCTAACAAAATTACCTATACAAAAAATTTAAACTTTGTAGTGTCTGTGTCATTGCTACATACTCCAAGAAACTGACAAGTTATTATACCCCCAAAACGAAGTTTAGGGGGGTATATAGGAGTCACCCGGTGGTTGGTCGGTCGGTCGGTCGGTCGGGCGGTCTGTTGCATTTTCCTTGTCCGGAGCATAACTTGAAAACTACTAGTTGGAATTCAATACAACTTCATACAATGGTCAAGCACATTGAGAGGAAGTGCAGTGCACAAGAACTATAACTCCATCTTGACTAATTACAGAGTTATTGCCCTTTGTTGCTTTTTCTTGTCCGGAGCATAACTTAAAAACTACTGGTTGGAATTCAATACAACTTCATACAATGGTCAAGCACACTCAGAGGAAGTGCAGTGCACAAGAACCATAATTCCCAATTGACTAATTACAGAGTTATTGCCCTTTGTTACTTTTCCTTGTCCGGAGCATAACTTAAAAACTACGAGTTGGAATTCAATACAATTACATACAATGATCAAGCACAATCAGAGGAAGTGCAGTGTACAAGAACCATAACTCTATCTTGAGTATTTACAGAGTTATTGCCCTTTGTTACTTTTCCTTGTCCGGAGCATAACTTGAAAACTACTAGTTGGAATTCAATACAATTACATACAATGACCAAGCACAATCAGAGGAAGTGCGGTGTACAAGAACCATAACTCTATCTTGAGTATTTACAGAGTTATTGCCCTTTGTTACTTTTCCTTGTCCGGAGCATAACTTGAAAACTACTGGTTGGAATTCAATACAACCTCATACAATGGTCAAGTTCATTGAGAGGAAGTGCAGTGCACAGGAATCATAACTCTATCTTGACTCATTACAGAGTTATTGCCCTTTGTTACTTTTCCTTGTCCAGAGCATTATTCTAAAACTACTGGTTGGAATTCAATACAACTTCATACAATGGTCAAGCACAATGAAAGGAAGTGCAGTGCACAGGAACCATAACTCCATCTTGACTAATTACAGAGTTATTGCCCTTTGTTACTTTTCCTTGTCCGGACCATTTTTCGAAAACTACTGGTTGGAATTCAATTCAACTTCATACAATGGTCAAGCACAATGAGAGGAAGTGTAGTGCAAAAGAATAATAAGTCTATCTTGACTCATTTCAGAGTTATTGCCCTTTGTTATTTTTACTTATCCGGAAAATAATTCGAAAACTATTGGTTGGAATTCAATATGACTTCATACAATGGTCAAGCACATTAAGAGGAAGTGCAGTGTACAAGAACCATAACTCTGTCTTGACAAATTACAGTTATTGCCAAGAACAATATCTCTTTTTAGTTTGTTTGCAAGGTATTCTGTTACTACGAACTTCCTCAGTTTATAAAGCAGTCTTTTGGGGGTATTAATCACATTTAGTGATAGCTCTAGTTGCTGTTAGTGTAAGCTAGATTAAGAATACATGTACCACTGATTATTATATTATTGTCAAAGTACTTTGTAATATTTTATTTCAGCCATTCAGAAAGAAGTATGGTCTAACAGATGAAATGGTTCTGCCATATGATCCAGTATGTATTAAATAAATGAAAATAGTAAGAGAGTTTCAGGGAATAGTAGAGAACAAAAGTTTCTGAATCTGATCAAATTCTACAATCTGCAATGAGTCAAAAGCAAAAAGGTGTAACCTCAATTTCTTAATACCTAAACAAACAGTGCTTTACAGATTTGTTAATTTAGAGGCAGTGTAATGCAACAGTGAATGTTGTTATAGCATTAGATATGCAGAAAAAGCAGGACAGGTTGTGTTACACATTGAAAAATATAGCCTGAATGATATATGCTTTTATTCTTATATACGCCATTTGATATATTGTTTATGCTATAGGTGCCTATAATAGATGTGCCAGAGTACGGAGATTTGTGTGCAGTGACTGCGTGTGACCAGCTCAAAATACAAAGTCAGAATGATAGAGACAAACTGCAGGAAGCCAAGGAAAAGGTCTACCTGAAGGGATTCTATGAAGGGGTTAGTATCAAGAGGTCTTTGAGAGGGTCGTGTGAAAGCAAATGTTTAGGACATCTGTGAGTACAGCCTTATAATTTTGAAATTGTTTGTTCAGACCAGATTTCAACATAATTCCTTCTTCTGGGTGACTGTTAGATGTACCGTAACTATGCGTTTGTTCAGATTATTGTATAATATGGTCAAGCTTATTTTAAAAATATGTATACTGATCTCTGGAAATATTGGAAAACATAGGTTTTGCTATATGTTAACAACTTAAAATTGTGAGATCGTTTATCTACATTACATTTCTAGTCAGTTTGTAAATGTTTAATGATGTACAATGTTGTGATAAGTGATGACTTATTTCACAGGTGATGAAAATTGGAGAGTTCAAAGGTCAGAAGGTGCAGGATGTCAAAAAGAAAGTACAAAAACTGATGTTGGATAAGGTTTGTTGGCTTTCATTGACATGTATTATAGAAGCTATGTTAGAGAGTTGATGAGGGTGAATGATAGCTCTTTTGTCACCAGCAAACAGTATAATGGCAGAAAGAATAAATGCAGTTAAATCTTTTAAGCAGTAACAAGAAGTATGCAGTCTCTGGCTAAAGATAGTCTTGTTATATGTTACTCTGAGAACACTAATAAATGCTTTGAGTATTCACACTTGTTATTCCCCTATGCAGAACTGGATAGAGATATAAGAACTGTCTCCATCCAGTTGTTTGTAACATTTTTGTTTGCTTCTTAACACTGCATGATTTTCATAAAACATAGGTCAAAATTTAATGTTTACCTGATTTAGAGCTTAAGCTAACACCACCCCAATGTCAATGTCAAAACTTAAGGTCAAAGGTTTGAACCTTGGCATTTCCTGTTGACTCAGTATCTCCTTAACACATGGAAGGATTTTCATTTAACTGGGGTCAAATGTTCACCTCACCAGGACAGTGTACGAGACCCATGTTACACTTTACCATGCAAAGATAAAGGTCACAACTTAGGTCAACATTTTGGTCAGTGGTTTGAACTTTGCATTTTGTGTCTGTTTCATATCTCCAAAATGTCTAAGGATTTTTATGTAACTGGGGTCAGGCTCACCCAGTGGACACAGGCAAAACAACTCCCCAAGGTCAAGGTCACAACTTAGGGTCAAAGGTTTATCCCTTGCATTTATTTTCTGCTCCTTATATCTACTAACCCCTTCAATGGTTTTACATATTATTTTGGTCAAATGTTAATTGCCACACCATATTGAAGTACCATATTTGTTATTTCAGAAAGAGGCAATTAAATACATGGAGCCAGAAAAACAGGTGATTTCAAGATCTGGAGACGAATGCGTTGTCGCCCTCTGTGATCAATGGTAAATTTAATTGTTGAATAATTAAATATTAAAGGGAAGGTTTGCTTGGTAATTCACACTAACAGTTGATTCGATGAAACTATCAAGGAGCTTGACATGGGGCAACCTAATATATTGGGCTACTTGCACAGGGTCCTTACAAAGGGTGCCTGTCAGAAAGCCCCTAACTAAAGCATAATACACAAAGCATAGAACAAAAAACACCCCTCAAGTTGGTGACATTGTTTTCCCATGTCCACCTGTCAGTCAGATTTAGTTTTTCAATTTGACAGTAAAATACAAATGTATTATCTTCAACAGTCTCAAATTCAACAGTCTTGAAGATATGAGTTACACGAAGTCTTCCTTATTAGATGTGCTGTATTTTTTGGTGGGGCAAGAAACTATTAATTTAAAAGTTTTACTTGTTTTCTTGTGGTTTGTCTTTGTTTAGTTAAATTCATTGACAGTCAGAGTTTGTAACAGCTTAGATATACATTTTGAGAATTAAAATAGTCGTAAGTTCTTTTTTATGCCCCCGAAGGGTGGCATATTAAAATTGCACCGTCCGTTCGTCTGACCGTCCGTCCGTTTGTGCCTCCCCACTTTCAAATTTTTGTCTGGACTGTAACTTTGTCATGTATTGAAGGATTTTAAAATAACTTGGCACAAATGTCTAGCACATCAAGACGACTTGTCAGGTGCAAGACCCACGTCCCTACCTGAAAGGTCAAGGTCGCACTTAGGGTTTGAAGGTAATGGAATCCTCCATATATGCACACATTTGTGTCCGGACTGTAACTCTGTCATGCATTGAAGGATTTTTAGATAACTTGGCACAAATGTCTAGCACAACAAGACGACGTGTCGCATGCAAGACCCACATCCCTACCTCAAAGGTCAAGGTCACACTTGAATCCTGTATATATGCACACATTCGTGTCTGGACTGTAACTTTGTCATGCATTGAAGAATTATAAAATAACTTGGCACTAATGTCTAGCACATCAAGACGACGTGTCGCGTGCAGGACCGACGTCCCTGCCTCAAAGGTCCAGGTCACACTTAGAGTTTGAAGGTGATGGAATCCTGTATATATGCACACATTTGTGTCCGGTCTATAACTTTGTCATGCATTGATTGATTTAAAAATAATTTGGCATAAATGTCTAGCACATCATGCCGATGTGTTGCATGGATTTTAAAATTACATACCACAATTATTGAGCACAGTGAGAGGACAAAGACTGTGAGACACCTCTTTTGGGGGCATTAGTCACTTGTGAGGGACAGCTTTTGTTATTTCATATAACTTATGACTATTTTGAGTTGAACCCTCGATTTGACCGATCAGCAGTAATACTGTAATGATAATTAAAGAAATAATTTCCTCTTGCCTTGAAGTTGAACCTGCCAAAACTAGTTCAATACAGTGTTATTTGAGAAAGGTAATATCGCTTTATTCAGTCTATTGATTCTTTGTAAAATGATGTTTATATGAATATTGTATTTAACACATGCAGACATCAACCATAGAATCAAGTCAGGGTTGTTTTTTCTGCCAAGAACGTGAAAATTGATATTGTAGTTGAGGTGTTATATTAGTGCCTGGTGTTTTTTCTCATTAACTTGAGTGTCTAGGTAATGTAACAGGATATTCTCATTATTGAATAATCTATAGGAGTCTGCTAGGTGTTTTTGCGTCATGTCAAAGAGGTTAATGAAATGTCAGAGATCAGATAAATATTGATTTCCCTTGATGTACAATTAATGCATTTATTTGTTGGAGATGCTTTCCTCTTTTCCTCAAGGCATTGGAAAAAATCAATGATAGCCTGGCTTTATTAAAGGGCAGTTTTAAATACACTGTACAACTGCCAAAATACTTTCTGACGTGTATTTTAAGGGGAAAATTGTTTCATATTTTAGCTCACCTGAGCATGAATGGAGGTCATGGGTTTGCTGCCTGGCCGGGTCAAACCAAAGATATAAAAAATCGTACCAGTAGCTCCCTTGCTTGGCGCTCAACATTTAAAGGGAAACTAGCTTGTCTTCTCGTATACCCTCATGACGATGGATACCATCAGGAATGAGGTGTTGAGAGTGATTAATATAATTGTATAACTTGTTTCACAATCGACCCAAAATAAATTAGTATAAAGCATAGAGGAAGATCTTGTTTTAACACTCTACAGGCAACATTTAGTATCCAATCTTTATGAAAATTGGTCAGAATGTTTTTCCAAATGACTTCAAGGTCAAGTTTAAAACTGGGTTACTTGGGGTCAAAAACTAGTTACTAGAATCAATCAAACCTTGTAAACAGTCAACAGGCCGCATTGAATACCCAATCTTCATGAAATTTGTTCAGAGTGCTTTTGTGGATCATTTAGTTTTTACTAGGTCACCAGGTCAATTCCATTGAAAGCCTTGTTGACACTAGAAATCACATTTTATAGCCAATAATCATGTAAATTGGTCAGAATGTTCTTGTCAAGGTCAAGGTCAAACAGATGATTGTGTTTATAATATACATATAGTTTAAGGTCACATTGGGTTATTAGTAGGTCTCAGATGAGCATTGTAGGGCCTCTTCCTTTTTATGTGCCTGGCCTTAATATTTGTTTAGAAAATCCTGCAAGGATTAAACAAATTCTTCTAAGAGAGTCCATGAGCCTCATAAGTACATGTTTTGGACCGGAAGTCATTGAAGTGTTTACAATTACACATGTATCAGAGAGTAGCTGTTTGGTAGTTCCTTCTGATAAGTGATGATCTATGTCCATAAAAGGAAACAAAATTACCTGTATTTTATAGCTAAGCCTTGAACAGCAGTAGAGGTGATAACGACTATCAGGTTAAAAGTTTACGGCAAGCTGACATGGGGTTGGTTAATTTTGAAACTGTATGTAACTTCAGCACCAGTAAGTCAGATACATAAATACAAATACATGTACACACCTGGTAAACATTTGATGATAACCAAAGTGCTATATAAATAATCTCACCTACTGTATGTTAATCCACATGCAGGTATTTGAACTATGGTGATAAAGAATGGAAGGCAACAACAAAGAAAGCACTAGCAGATGTTGAGACATACTCTGAAGATGTGAGGAAGAATTTTGAGGCTACACTAGATTGGCTACACGAACATGCCTGCTCCAGAAGTTACGGACTTGGTAAATGCTCACCAGCGACTATTTTCATGAAAATGTCCTGGTTTTCAGTTACATATACATACAGTTGTCCTGGTTTTCAGTTACATTATACATTATAGTAATTGGCCATGAAACAGTTGCTCTCAGCATTGATGATCTTTCTAACATACAATACAGTGAGGGACTCCACTATTAAGACTGCTCTCAATATCAAGACCAGACATTTCAGAACCAAATGCTCAATACTTTAGTAAAAAGGTCTTGTTAATAAGACTGATTCATTAATAAGATTATACTGGTTCAAAGGGTGGTTTCAATACAGGAACTTTACTACAAACAAGGTGAGATGTAAGCCTGGACCCGATTGCTGGAAACTATCTGGCTGTTAACCAAACAGTCAATTAACTTAGCAAGTTGTGAATGTCTACATTTTGAAAGACTGATTAAAACAATGTGAATTCAAGAAAGTAATAACTTTTAAGGTCTTGAAAGTAACATGAAAATTATATCTGTATTTATTATTTATTGAACATTTATTATGTAAGGTTTTGCTCCTTGACCTTTTCTTAGCCAATATGATGGGAAAATAAATGGTGTTACACCAGTTTGGGGCCTCCAAAAAAATGTAACTTTTAAAGATCCTACTAGTGATTTCAACCATAAAATATATTTAGAATAAAACAAATGACCATCATTTGAAAAAATTTGGCAAACTTGCAGCATTTTCTCTATCTCAGGAACAAGAATACCGTGGGATGAGCAGTACTTGGTTGAGTCACTGTCTGACTCAACAATATATTTCGCATTCTATACAGTGGCACATCTACTACAGGGAGGACATTTTGATGGTAGCAAAGTTGGGCCTGCTAATATACGGTCAGTGCAGTGTAAAAAATTTGTATATTTCATTGTTTATTCTAAAATGCCTATGGTATATTTCTATAGTCAATCCAAGTGCTTAAATATGTAATTATTCCGCCAATCACATCAGCTCTATGAGTTTGACATGCTTCAATTTTGATAAAGCCATAGATTATTTCTTTAAAAGGCATCTCACTTTTACTGTGGTTGGTGAATGTGAACCAGACATTGAATGATAGTAGCATGCAAAAAGATTGAAGTGTTCGACTACATTTACATGAATTTGTTTCCCAAAATGTCCAACTTTTGTATTGATAACAGGATTTAATTGGAAATTGAGCAGAGATAAAAAGTAAGATTTCTTGATAAGAGATTTGTACAGTAGGATGACATGAAATTCTTAATTATACCTGTACAGTGAATTGGATGAATTACAAATCATACAACTTTTTCTTCACTTTACAGACCAGAGCAGATGACAAATGAAGTATGGGATTACATATTTTACAAGAAGGCTGCATTCCCAAAGACAGGCATCCCCAAAGCTACCCTTGACAACTTGAAAGCCGAGTTCCAGTACTGGTATGGTGTAGATCTAAGTGTGTCTGGCAAGGATTTGATACCCAACCATCTGACCTACTCCATATTCAACCATGTAGCTATATGGCCAGATGAGCCGGAAATGTGGACCAAGTCAATCAGAGCTAATGGGCATCTTCTGCTCAACTCAGAAAAAATGTCCAAGAATACAGGCAACTTCCTCACACTCTATGAGGCTGTGGGAAAGTTTTCCGCTGATGGTATGTACATGTATATTTAGGTACTGTAAGAGAAATTAAACCATACTATTTTGAAATAGAATGTGCAAAATGTGTATACCAGTAACTTTATGGTCTGTACTTTCTGAACAAAGCTTTATTAGAACAAACCTTTATTATGCCCCAGAAGGGTGGCATATTAAAATCGCACCGTCCGTCCGCCCTTACATTTTTCTGTGTCTGGGCTATGTCACAAATTAAAGGTTTTTAGCTCGACTTTTCTATGAAAAGGGGAGCTATCCTACTCGCCCCGGCGTCGGCGTGAGCGTCACACCAATGTTAAAGATATTGCTTTGAAACTTTGCACACTTGTTCACCATCATGACCCCAACCTGTACACAGGAGGAGGTAACTCTATCAAGCATTTTGACAGAATATGCCCCTTTTTCGACTTAGAATTTATGTTAAAGTTTGCGTACCACCTCAAATATTTTCAAAGTGCATTGACATATGGCCTTGAAACTTTGCATACTTGTTCACCATCATGTCCCCAATCTCTACACAAGAGGAGGTAACTCTATCAAGCATTGTGACAGAATTATGCCCCTTTTTAGCTCGACTATTCGGAGAATATGGAGAGCTATTACAGTCACTTGTGCGTCGGCGTCGGCGTCGGCGTTGCTTCTTTGGTTAAAGTTTTGCCTGCTAAGTACTATCATGCACATATCTCAGTAACCACTTATGATATTGACTTGAAACTTTGTTCATGTCTTTAGGGGTGTCATACAATCAAGGCAGATAACTCTTGAAAAAATTTAGTACAAATTATGGCCCTTGTTTGACTTTGAAAATTTGGTTAAAGTTTTGCCTGCTAGGTACTATCATGCACATATCTCAGTAACCACTTATGATATTGACTTGAAACATTGTTCATGTCTTTAGGGGTGTCATACAATCAAGGCAGATAACTCTTGAAAAGATTTAGTACAAATTATGGCCCTTGTTTGACTTTGAAAATTTGGTTAAAGTTTTGCCTGCTAGGTACTATCATGCACATATCTCAGTAACCACTTATAATATTGACTTGAAACTTTGTTCATGTCTTTAGGGGTGTCACACAGTCAAGGCAGATAACTCTTGCATAAATTTAGTACAAATTATGGCCCTTGTTTGACTTTGAATATTTGGTTAAAGTTTTGCCTGCTAGGTACTATCATGCACATATCTCAGTAACCACTTATGATATTGACTTGAAACTTTGTTAATGTCTATAGGGGTGTCACACAGTCAAGTCAGATAACTCTTGTATAAATTTAGTACAAATTATGGCCCTTGTTTGACTTTGAAAATTTGGTTAAAGTTTTGCCTGCTAGGTACTATCATGCACATATCTCAGTAACCACTTATGATATTGACTTGAAACTTTTTTAATGTCTTAAGAGGTGTCACACAGTCAAGACAGATAACTCTTGTTTAAATTTAGTGCAAATTATGGCCCTTGTTTGACTTTGAAAATTTGGATAAAGTTTTGCATGCAAGGTACTATCATACACATATCTCAGTAACCACTTATGGTAGTTATATCAAACTTAGCAATAGTGTTCAGGGTAAATTTTGTATCAAACAATTAATTTACCAAAAATTAAATCTATAGTTATAGATTTTGACTTTTTTTATGATTCAACTTTCCTAGTTTATACTTAATAGTTAGCAGAATTTTGTTTTGCTATTATACTGATAAAAGTTTTGTTTTATTAGCAAACACCCACAATAGTCGAGCGTGCTGTCTTATGGACAGCTCTTGTTCAACTTAGAATTTATGTTAAAGTTTGCGTACCACCTCAAATATTTTCAAAGTGCATGGACATATGGCCTTGAAACTTTGCATACTTGTTCACCATCATGTCCCCAATCTCTACACAAGAGGAGGTAACTCTATCAAGCATTGTGACAGAATTATGCCCCTTTTTCAACTTAGAATTTATGTTAAAGTTTGCGTACCACCTCAAATATTTTCAAAGTGCATTGACATATGGCCTTGAAACTTTGCATACTTGTTCACCATCATGTCCCCAATCTCTACACAAGAGGAGGTAACTCTATCAAGCATTTTGACAGAATTATGCCCCCTTTTGGACTTAGAATTTATGCTTAAGTTGGCGTGCCACCCCAAATATTTTCAAAGTCCATTGAGAAATTGCTTTGAAACTTTGCACCCGTGTTCACAATCCTGGTCTGTGAAAATGTTTCTTGATTTGTACTTAGAAATTCCAAGTTAAAGTAGTTAAAGTCTTGTGTGCCCTTAACTGTCAAAGTTTTGTTTTATTGGCAAGCACTAAAAAAGTCGAGCGCGCTGTCCTACTGACAGCTCTTGTTAAAATAACTTTGCACAAATACTCAGCACATGAAGACATTGTGTTGTGTGCAAGACCCACGTCTCTACCTCAAAGGTCAAGGTCACACTTAGAGTTTGAAGGTAATGGAATGCTCTATATATGCACACATTTTTGTCCGGACTGTAACTTTGTCATGCATTGAGGGATTTTGAAATAACTTGGCACAAATGTTGAGCACATCAAGCCTATGTGTCGCAAGACACAGGTCCCTACCTCAACGTTCAAAGTCACACTTAGAGTTTGAAGATAATGGAATCTTCTATATATGCACACCTTTGTGTCCGGACTTTAACTTTGTCGTACATTGAAGGATTTTAAAATAACTTGGCACAAATGTTCAGCACATCAAGACGATGTGTCATGTGCAAGACCCACGTCCCTACCTCAAAGGTCAAGGTCACACCAAGGTCACACTTAGAGTTTGAAAGTAATGGAATACTGTATACATGGTAACTCTGTCATGCATGGAATGATTTTAAAATTACATTGCACAATTGTTGAGTACATGGAGAGGACATAGGCTGTGAGACATCTCTTTTGTCACTTGTGAGGGACAGCTCGTGTTATAAGAAGTCTTGAATAGGGGCTAGACACACATATCACACAGAAAAAGAGCTTGCTGTTTTATATAAACAGTAGTTTATATTTCAAAAGGTGATTTAAATAGGTTTTGTGCTTCAGATTTAATCAGAAGTTTTGACATTGTACTTTGGCATGTTTTGTTTACACGAGTATCAAAGTGAAGATGTAAATGGTTCAAACGTTATTGTATCTTAAGTTTAATTTACAAAATGGAGTGAAATGATAGTGTTTTGAAGAATTTCTTTTTCCCAGAAAAAAATGTAGAGGCACTTGTTTTGTGAAAACATGAAGTAATTTCAAGCATCTTTCATTTGTGTCTGTTTCCAGGAGTGAGAATGGCTCTTGCTGATGCTGGGGATGGTATTGAGGATGCAAACTTTGTAGAGATGATGGCAGAGGCAGGCCTACTCAGGTTGTACACCTACCTGGAGTGGGTACGGGAAATGATGGCAACGCGAGATTCCCTGAGAACTGGGGCTTACACATTCAATGACAGGGTGTTTGACAGTGAAATGAACCTGAGTATTGAGGTCACACAAAGGCATTATGAGGAAATGAAATACAAGGAGGCCCTCAGAACAGGGTTCTTCGAGTTCCAGGTAAAAAAGAAAACCTTTTACAAAAATCTATATAGAGGACTTTTCAGGAAGCGGACTCGAGAATGACTCGATAAGCCACAAGCTTTCTCCACAATCGATCTAAAATATATTTGTATAAACTAAACTAAGAGGACTGTCTTTCAGTGTAATATTTATATCCCCCGTGAAAGAGACTAATGTCTTAATATTAAGATGAGGATACGTATATTCTTTCCCTGAAATTCATTTGTCTGGTAAAAATATTCCCAGGAGAAATATTTATGTTCTTATAAGGAGAGTTATAAATTTTTCCTGTCTAGCTGTGTGTTAGATTTAGATATTCATAATTAGTAGATGAACCTTGTAGATATTTAAACTCGTAGGTGAAGGATCAAGATAGTGAGAAATTCAAACAATTTCTGCCCAGTAACTGAAGAATGCTATGAAAATAAAATTACGAAATGTTCCTGCGTATTTACTGCACCTGAAGTAGATTTATAATAAAGTTGAAACATGTTGTGCAAAAAAAGCGTTTTGATTAACTCTATTTCTTAGTATGGGCATTTAAGAGAAATTTTTGAACAAATGTTTATATTTGTGCAGGCAGTTCGAGACAAGTATAGAGAGATAGAAATTGAGGGTATGCATGTGGACCTTGTGTTCCGATACATTGACATACAGACCGTGATGCTGTCTCCTGTTTGCCCTCATCTGTGTGAATACATCTGGGGTCTGCTAGGAAAGGTTGGTAAAGTTTTTGTTTAAACTTTTTGTTTTTTATTTGTAAAATTTGTATTCTTTACATAGTTATTAGTTTCAAGTTTTTTTAGCTCATCTGGCACAAAGTGCCAGAGTGAGCTATTAGGATCACTCACCATCTGGGGTCCGTCGTATGTCGTCCGTCCACCATTTCCTTCAAACAACATCTCCTCTGAAACCACTGGGCCAATGTTGATGAAACTTTGCAGGGATGTTCCTTGCATGAAGCTCTATCAAAGTTGTACAAAAAGTACCATTCCATGCACAACTATGGTTGCTATGGTAACAAATAGGAAAAACTTTTAAATCTTCTTCTCTGAAACCACAAGGCCTAGAGCTTAGATATTTGGCATGTAGCATTATCTAGTAGACCTCTACCAAGATTGTTCATATTATGACCCCGGGTCAGAATTGACCCAACACAGGTGGTTGTCACTTAGTTTTACATAGGCTTATATAGGAAAAACTTTAAAAATCTTCTTCTCTGAAACCACAAGGCCTAGAGCTAAGATATTTGGCATGTAGCATTGTCTAGTGGATCTCTACCAAGATTGTTCAAATTATGACCCCCGGGTCAAAATTGAGCCTGCCCGGGGGAGGGTCACTTGATTTTACATAGGATTATATTGGAAAATCTTTGAAAATCTTGTTCTGAAACCTCAAGGCCAAGAGATTAGATATTTGGCATGTAGAAATGCCTAGTGGATCTCTACTAAGATTGTTCAAATCATGACCTGGGTCAAAATTAGACCCTCCCGGGAGGGGGGAGGCCACTTGATTTCATATAGGCTTTTATAGGGAAGAAACCACAAGGCAGGCAGGCAGAGCTTAGATCTTTGGAATGTGACTTAGCATTGTGTAGTGGACCTCTACGAATTATGTCAAAATCATGACCCCTTGTATCATAGCCAATGGTAGTCAGGTGAGCAATATAGGGCCATCTTGGCCTTCTTGTTTAATTACATTCCTCTGGACTGCACTGTTTCTTCTGCAAATTGTTGAAAATGAATGTGCACAGTTTAAATGCATTTCTTTTGATGAGAATCCTGACTTTAAAAGAACTACTGGATAAAAATATCACATCAAAAAGACATTCAAGTCTACAAATTTTATGAAATTTTATGAAACTCATAATTATGCTGTGAAATGAAATTGTTTTGTAGTGAAATTGAATTGGGTTGGTAAATAAACTCGGGCCCACATTGTTTAAGCTGTTGTGATATTGTCTGTTACAGCCTACTAGTATAATGCATGCAAGCTGGCCAGTGGTAGGACCTTATGACAACGTTCTGATTCGATCCTCACAATACTTGATGGATGCTGCTCATGACTTCAGAAAGAGGCAGAAAGCTTACACAAGTGTAGGAAAAGGAAAGGTAATATCATACAATATGCTGCTTTGAATTGGAAATTGTTCTTGTTCTTATATATATCATTACAGGGCCCTCATTTCATGTTTTTTGGGGCCGAAATAGGGCCCCATTCACCTCTTGAAATTATTTACTTTTTCCACTATTTCAAAAAAAATTCCCATCCAGGAAGAGATTTCTTGGCAGATTTCTTTTAACTCTTATTTTAGACATGGTATAGATAAAATACAGCCCAAGACCTCTTCCAAAAACCAGAAACAAAACCTCTGGCTTGTAACTGGGCATTTTTTATTAAATTCTCCTTTTTCTTCAAAGAGACGCAAAATTGCCCTACCCGAGGGCCCCAGTTCCCTGAAGTGGAGCTAGGGCCCTGCAGTATAAGCCTACCTGCAACAGATTTTCAGTCTCAAGTCCAGTATTGTTAAAAAGGCACTCCATAAAACTTGGTGTCAAATTGAATCACTTCTGAACATAAATAATAAAATATTAGCAAGTATAATTACTTAACCTAAAGGTTTAATCTGTATGTTCCAGTCATCATCGGTAAAATCTGTTGCAGTACTGTAAAACATTCGATAATCTTTGTGAAGTTGTTGTACAACTAATGGGAGGATAGCGATTCATTATGGAAGGTCTTGCGTTCATTGAAACCATGATTTATGTTTGGAGAATATAATCTGCTAGATGTATGGAGTGTCCCTAAGGTATATAACATATACATCAGAAGTTTGACTTCTTGTTCTTTACTGTGTATGAGTAAGTGAGACGACTGGTTCCAAGATGAGTAGAAAAATTAACTCATCTGCACAAGACTCTTCAAGCCACAAGCTAAAGCAGAAGTTTGGTTTTCGGTAGCCTGTCTCATCTGCCCACTGTTGTCTGCACAATTGTTTGAGAGTGACTTATCTTCATCA
Source organism: Saxidomus purpurata (assembly GCA_022818135.1). Taxonomy (NCBI): domain Eukaryota; kingdom Metazoa; phylum Mollusca; class Bivalvia; order Venerida; family Veneridae; genus Saxidomus; species Saxidomus purpurata. Next base: position 43,879,027 of record JAFMSR010000008.1, on the reverse strand, counting down.
AGGTTGCTTTGTAGTAGAATTTTCTCTTCATAATTATGCTGAAAATTAAGATGAACGATTCACAGTACTTTCTTTTCCATTTGCAGAAAGAGGTGCCACCACCTACGCATGCCACTGTGTATATTGCAAAGGGTTATCCCCCTTGGCAAAATACCATATTGACAACATTGAGAAGTATGTTTGATGTAAGTAAACCTTTACTAAAGTAGTCTGTAAATCATTTAGCAACACTAGTTTGACAGTTGTTTCTTTGACAAATTATGTTGCTTATTTCCTTGATCATTGATGTATCTGATTAACTAGTTGATCAAGAGTCTCTATGGCTGTTATATACAATCCTACCCAAGCTTGGTCACAATGCTTCTGAATAGAAGTTTCTTATTATCAGTCACATTGCACCAATCATTGTGCATACATAAATTGCCCTTGTACATGTTTTTACTTGGTTGATCCAGTGTTTTGAGTACTGTATGAAGTACCACAAATGTAACAGGATTTTAGTGACAGTTTGTCTCCCTTGTTCTGAACTGGCCAGATATGGCAATTCTTGTTGTGTTGCCTGTGTAGCAGAGCACACATAGGGATCACTTTGTCCGTTGTCATCCTGGGACACTTCGCACTTTTAGTTAAAATTTACTATTAAGGCCCTATCTCAGTAATTGTACAATGTATGGGATTGAATATCATAGAAGGCTTCCCAGTCATCAAAGCTACCAAAATACACAGGTTTGATAACTCTGGATCAGATTTATTCCAAGTTATGGTCCTTTTTTCACTTAGAAAATTTGCACTCTGGTTAAAGTTTGGTTTAAGTTTTACATGCAACAACTATTAACAGCACCACTTATGGGGATGATTTGAAATTTCATTAATGTCTGAATGGGTATCAACAATCAAGTTAGATAACTCTTAATTGAATTTATCATAAATTATTGCCCTTGTCTGACAGCTACTATGAATCATGCATCTCAGTATCTGCTTATGGAAATTACTTGAAACTTTCCTAGTGTCTTTAGAGCTACAAAGCAACATATATCAGCTAAAAAAACTTGATATGTAAAAATGACATCATACTCTGTATTACATTTGTCACAGAATGTGTGAGAAAGCAGAAAAAAATATCCAAAATTTGCTATATTTCAAATAAGGCAATTCTGTCATACTTTTGTTCCCAAGTGTTGTTGACAAAATTCAATAACAAGATGTTCTTCTGGAGTGCTCGGAAGCGCAATTTTGTGTGCTGTGAGCCGATTTAATTCTGAACAAATTAAGAGTGAGGTTAACCAGAACAATTTAAAATAATAGTATAGTGGAATATTAAATGCAAATAGATGTAAATGCTTTATCTTGCCAGCTGAAGCTTGCCTACATATAGTGATGTTTTATAGTTTAGTTTATGAGTCAACTTTCAAGTAGATTATATTTGTGTAAAATTTCTCAGTTACTGTAATAACATAAATAGCATAATTTAAGCAGCTCACCTGAGCATGAAATGCTTATACTGAGTCATAATGATCAATGGATATCTGTGTTCTGTACATGGCTCATTACAGTTTGTTTATACTATAGCATCCACACTTTGATAAAAATATTAATCAGACTTTTATCTCAGTATATTTATCTCATTTATATTTAGGAGATCATATTCAAGAACGATTATGGGCTAAATCACACAAGCATATCATGTGTAGTACTCCATTTAATGAATATATTTCTATATTTCACCTTGTTTACTTGCTTGAAGTCTTATCGAACCAAACATTAAATGAACATGTGGGACCACATGGTTCCAAAAAGTTGGAATAATGCACATTTGATTTATAAAATTTGCCCTATTTCAGATTGTTTATACTCTTTCATTTTTTTTTACCATCTGTTGAATGTCACACCATTAATGTCTTATTAAAGTTTGAGTATGGGCCAATTTAGGCCAAGATAGTCTAGAGTTATTTACCTTGATATGTGAAAATGAGTGTATTTCATCATTTTAACTCTGAAGCCCAGTGTTTTATGTCTGCCAATCCAAATAATATTTATAGAGAATATATAAACCCCATGACACTTTTTTCTTTCAAATTATATTAAGGTCAGATAATTGTGTTAAGAGTTACTTGCCCTTGTTACTATGTCATAATATATCGTGTTTAAAGACAATTTCACCAAATACATCCCTGGTTTGACTTCCTGAGCACTTGTAGCTCAATTGAACTATTATGATCACCTGATATCAGACATCTGTCCACATTTACCATTTGCACACCCTAGAAGCCACAGCTTGTACTCGATCATTTTGAAAATGGGTCAGTATCTTCTCCTCAGTGAAATCTGTGTCAAAACTAGGTCACATGATGATAAGAACAACAAACAATAAAGAGGATGAAGGTAAAATCTCTATTGGCTGGGTGGTCTTTATTTGGAGGTGGCCTTTAACACAGGTTTGATTGTACCTAAGTTGAGTTTGACCTTGGCCTTGTTGTATTGAAGTGGGCAATATAGGTCCATCATGGCTTTCTTGTTTTAGACATCAGATTGAAAATTGTATTTTGCCTTCAATTAATGTCTGTGAAACTAGATACTTATTGTCATTTCAGGAAATTATTTCTGCAGTTTGAAGCAACCCAAACATAGTGGAAATGAAAACACTTGCAAAACACTTAAACCTGAGATATCATGTTAGATCATGAAAGCTTGGTAGTTTAATAAGAACTTTGCAGTGATGAGAGAAAATACATTAATTGAAGTGTGAATGTACATTGTATTTTATATGTCAAACTGCCTAGTTGAACAATGAACAATAACATGGTACAATTTTTCAAGCCTGCATAAAGGGGTACGGGATGGCGGATTCTTTTAAAGGCACCTGTTTATATTATTCTCAGTTGTCTTGGTGATACTGTCCATCTTGCCAATCTAATCAAATAGACACAAAGTGTATGTTCATATTTCACTACATGTAACCAGCAGGAAGAATTTAATGCAGCTAGAAGGAAATTATTGTTTGATGCCTAGTCATGCCTGCTGTCAGATTTCTGGTCAAATGTGGGAATTTTTAACTTGTGTCACACATTTTCCCCCAGATGTATATGACTTTGAGTAATGAAACATAATACATCAGTGTATGATATAATGTTGGAGTCCTAAGGTTTTGTTTTACTACACCCAGTGAAGGTAGAGTTATGTCCCTTTACATATTGAAAACTGTCATTTACAGCTTGTGTAATGTTTTGGCTTAAATAGTGTAAAGCATATAGCATATACATGATTTAGGGGGGAAAATGTATGTTTCCAGTCTTCTGACTGACCGTTACCTTTTACTGCCTTCCTCAGACTTTTATATGAGAAAATGATTAAAAAAGAACAATTTTAAAGTGTTTCAGAGCAAAGAGGCTAAATAAAAAACCCTGCCAAATGACCTTAAATGTTTTTGGCAAAGAAACAGGAAACATATATATTTGTTTGTTTGGCCTTATTAGGCTGTGAAGAAGTTGTGCATTTGAGATTTGTTAGTGTTTCGTCTTTTAAGACAAAATGATGACACCTGACTAAACTAAATAGTGGTATTCTTTTTTACTTGGAAAATTGTCTGGTTGTAACTAGTTTTCTGACATTGGTCATACCATGTCTCTTACAGTGTCTGGTGACCAGGCCCCATGATTATAAAGCTTTTTCATGCTTGGCCCAGTTTCAGCAAGACATGTTTTCCTTTGTAAGATTGTTCATATGTAAAACAAAAGAGAAGCAGTTTTGGAAGTCATTAGAAATTCTTACAGTCAGCATGTTAGGTATTATATTTTAAAGAATTTATTAAATTTTACTATTATATTGTTTCAAAGTCTGAATGCAAAACTGAGTCAAACATGAAAAAAGTTTTATAGTCATGAGACCAGGTCTATAGATGCACTTTGTTCAAGTTGTTCAGTACACCATAATTGACATGACGGTGATACTAGATACACTATGCTTTCTACGAGAAAGTGTGTTTTTTTCCTAAGAAAGGAATAATTGCTTAAATACAAATTGAAATTGACTGTAATATTTATTCATATATTTATTTATTCACTTTTGTATATGACAGTGATATATTTTTCTGTCCTCTCATAGATTTTATTGATTGATGAAGCTGCCAGTGGCATTATTACCAAAGCTGTGAAGCTATGTACATGTCTGTTGCCATGTACTAGTATTACAAAACAAATAATGATGTGGGAGAGAATAGATTTTACATTTTCTATTATAATTGATATATTGTAGGAGAATAAAGGACTCCCTGACAACAAGCAGATAGCGGCAGCTCTCGGCAAGAAACCAGAACTGAAAAAATATATGAAGAAAGTTATGCCATTTGTAATGGTTGCCAAGGTAATAATAGTTAGATAAAAAGACAATGTGTATTAATATAATGTTAAATTGAAACGTTATTGTTTATTCCTGTATGGGGATGGGGGGGGGGGGGGGATTATTATTCCCATTAGTTCTACTAATTTGCCCTTCACCTACAAGGTCAGTGTTGTGTGTGTGTGGGGGGGGAGTTCTACTAATTTGCCCTTCACCTACAAGGTCAGTGGTGTGTGGGGGAAGGGGGCAGTTCTACTAATTTGCCCTTCACCTACAAGGGCAGTGGTGGGGGGTGGGGGTTCTACTAATTTGCCCTTCACCTACAAGGTCAGTGGGGAGGGGGGAGGGGGAGAGGTCTACTTATTTGCCCTTCACCTACAAGGTCAGTGGTGCAGGGGGTGGGGGTGAGTTCTACTAATTTGCCTTTCACCTAGAAGGTCAGTCGTGCGGGACGGAGGGGGGGGGGGAGTACTACTTATTTGCCCTGCACCTACAAGGTCTACAACCTAATAAGGATATTGGAAAACCTTCACTTTCTTTCTTGAGACTGATATTGTTTTAAGTAGACCTGGGAATACCACAGTCTAGATAATTTGCTTTATGAAACTAAAGTGAAAGTTTCCTGCTCATGTTAAGGTTATTATACATGAGAGTACCAAGCTGTTGCAATACTGTATATATAATAATCCTTCCACTTATGGTATATATTAAACAATGTGTATAAAATCCAAAGCTGTTACACCAATATTAAGTATACAGCATTGACATGCAGGAAGTGGCCACTTCTACTTTCATACATACTTTTACTGTAATGTACATTTGATGTTAAGGATGTGTCAACAGTTCAAGATTAATGGTACTTGCTAGTTTCATTATTAAGATGGTTTTTGCGTTACAGGAGAACTTTGAGAGGTTTGGTATCGCTGCCCTGAATCTGACGACAGAGTACGATGAACAGGAGGTTATGAGGACAAACCTGAAATACTTGACAAACACTCTAGAGGTCTGAGAATGCATATTTCTTCTTGCAGTAATTACACATAGTGTATATAATGAAATGGTATCTCACACTTACGTGGAAAACTTTTCACTCGCATCTTGTGTCTTAGCTGATGCAGTCAAAATGTGTTACTGTAAAAGGGTTATATTTGCAGTGATTTTATTTTCGCTATTTTTGCGAATTTCACACTTTGCTAATTCAAAAATCTTGCAAAAGATTCATTACACATAGATTTACTCTCCTTTAGTGAATTTAAAATTTGTGAATAAGACTGTCTGCTCACAAATCAATGAAAAAAGTTCACACAAAAAATTACCGAAATTACAGTATGTAAGAGATAACGATAATCTTGCATTGTATTTAAGGAATGTTATTTTGATAAAAAAATGTGATACACATGAAAACTTGATAGTGGACCATTTTTGCACTTGCAGTCTTTCCTTGGGTCAGATGCATTGTCCCCCATTACACCTAACTAAACTGCATTCTTTTGCATACATTAAAAGGTTTCTTGTAGTTCAACATGTCTGAGGTATTATAATGGGCTCTTTGCTTGTACAGTAAAGTTCCTGTATTGACACCGTCCTTCAGACCGGTGAAAAGTGGTCTTATTAATGAAGGAGTCTTATTAGCGAGACCTTTTTACTATGCAGTTAATCATTTGGATTCTAAATGTCAGTCTTAAAAGCTGAACTTTACTGTAATATGTCAGAATTTGTCAAATTTAGATATGTTGTAGGTGTAAATTTAGTTTTTTGTTATTATTTCAGATGGAGGGTGTTGATATTAGGTTCTCCGAGGATGCAGAAGGAGACAAGGTCAAGGATGACTGTTGCCCTGGGAAACCATTTGTTACGTTTAGAACTGCGGTAATGAAAAGATCTGTCTGTTGACTGAATTGAGACAGGCATTTTAAGAATTATCCTGTGAGAGAGGAGAAATCTTTATTACCTTTTTTGGTTCCAGCAAATATTTATTAACCATCTTGTAAAATATAATATGAAAGCTGGTTTCCAGTATGCAAAAAAACTGTTGGGCAAAAAACTAAGAGAGCACTTAATGCTAACTGGGTTTTAATAAGAGGAAGTAAATCAGTATTTGTGAATGTGTGTAGGCTGACCTTAGGTGATGAAAATTAATCCACTTATGGCAGACTCCATAACAACTTGTATCTGAGCTTTAAGCGGTATTTTATACAGACTTGTTTTTTTGCAGCCATCAGTTACAGTTAGGTTCATAAATCCCCAGCCATACAGTGGATTGTTTGAAGTGAAGCTGCCTATATTCCAAGGAGATTCAGTGGAGAAAGTCAAGAATAGGCTACAGAAAACAGACAGGTCAAAAATGAAAGGTACATATGTAAAGAATATTTAACTAACTTGTAAATAGAAATTTAACCTGGTGATGATAGTAAGGGTTTCTCTATTAATACCTTTTTATGTAAATATTTGATTATACTGGTTCCCTTTGCGAAGTAATTTGCATGTATATTGAATAGTAAATGTCACATATTGAGTATTACTTCAAAAATGTATAGCAAGATTGTCATGGTTTTAGCCCAGTAGTGAATAAAGAGACCTCCGCTTGATTTATTTTCCTAGAAATGTGACATGGTAAACTGCTTTTCATTAATATAGCTGTAAATGCAAACAGACTCGCACTGTTTTATCTTACAGAATGTGTTATTAAAGAAACAGTCTTGATATATTCATCGTCTTTTTCAGACCCCAGCACAATCAAGATTATGAGGCATGAGTCTGAAGTCCTCATGAGGAAACTACCAGAATTTGGACAGCCAGAGAAAGGGAGAGTACTCCTGTCTGACAGAGTTACGTTCTCTTGGAACAGTCCATCTGATGTTGAAGTTATTGCGCAAGATAATGGCTCAAAAGTTTCAATTAAAGAAATGATTTACATTGTGCCAGCTTCCTGAGTTTGATCTAGCATAGAGAGCAAAAATTTAAGTGATAACCCAAGTAAAATGATGTTTTTAGGTCAGTTTGATCCAATATGTTTCTGTCATGGACCACAGTGGAAATTAATCATGAAGAAATATGAAACTGTCAGATCAAAGGAATTAATTTTGTTAAAGAGGTCAGCAGATATCAACTTGACAAAGTGCTACTGTTACTTTTGTATATTTAATAACCTGATGAAATAAATTATTTGCTTTATGAAAGATTGTTACTTGTATGTGATCAATGTGGTCAGCCTCAGTTCCATTATAATGATTGATGTTTTATTGTCAAAGTATGTGACACATAGTATGTCCACATAGGGAAAGACGATACATGATTGTGTATTTTAATCACAATGTAATTTATGCCTGTTAAACATGAACTCAGACTGGCAAATTTTTAAATAATCGTTTATAAAGTCAGACTTTGAAAAACTGGTACCTGAATGATGGAAGTCATAAAGTTCAAAAAGGTGCAAGACTTTAATTAGACTTGAAGGAAATACTATCACTTTGAATTATGTAATATTGCATCATAAAAAATTCTATGCACCACATTTGAATGTGACCTTTAAATCGATTCTTCTTGTTTGATACTGCCCAACATTCTCTTATGTAGTTGTTTTTGGTGTTTGCTTTAAACCTGTTTACAATCGGTGGATCTATTTTATCAACTTGCAATATCTGAAGATGTCCTGTTTACTATATTGTTGATAATTGGTTAATGCATTTTGTACAAATAGATGATGTCAGTGAAAAAAGTTTTCTTACTCTGTGAGAAATGTTGTTCTTTATTTGTACACTGATTTTTAGCTCAAACTTCCAGTAGAGCTTATGCCATGGTGCTTTGCCAGTCTGTCCATAAACAATTTCTTGTTAACACGACAGGTCACAATATTCATTTGACTCTCGTCAAACTTGCTGACATGGTTGCCTGCAACCTGTAGACGATCTCTATCGTTTTTGAGGTCAGTGGGTCAAAGATCAAGGTCACAGTGACCCAACTTTGAACATCTTTTCCACTCGATATGTCTTGCAGTCTTCAAACTTCAAAGGATAATTGGTCTTTGCAGTTGGCCTTGCTGTAGAAAAAAATCGGCCGTTCAGCTCAAGCTCGGGAATCACCAGCCATGGTTTGGATATGATCATTTTCATAATGGCTGGATAGTAAGCAATTTCCTTGCAAGAAAGTGTCGGAACATAGCAAATTCTTTCATAACTAAAATACCTTTCAAACGAAATTCAGGGATGCATATGAGTCCCTTTGTTGGTTGGCCTGTCAGTCTCTTAAAGCTCTGGTTTTCGTGTCTGATCCATATCATCTGAATGGGGACCCTGCTATGGAATTTTATACAACTGAGATGACGTGCAGCATCAATTTTGCCAAGGGTTCAAGGTCACTTAGGTCAATGTTTATGAGATTGTTCTAAGGATTTAACTCCAGAACAGCCCACTTTAGATTACAAAATTACCAGGCACAAATGTTCGACGATCAGCCAGCTTGGTTCAAGGTCAGGTCACATGGGTAAAAGATCACGTAACTATTTCTTGTCAACACTGCACTGTAACTTCTAAACTGATTTGGGTGTTCAAAATTAGTTTGGCAAAAATGTTCATCATATCCAAGTGGATGTGCTGAGCAAGTGTTTCAGTTATCTCTTCAATGTCAAGGTCACACCATATTATTCACATACTAGTAATTAAATGGAGGAGTCATTTCTTTTGACAAGAGTTTACTAGATCTAGGCCTATGGGTATTTAAGCATATCTAGTCATAGTTTTAGTGAGGTGTCCAAGGTTGTGTTATCAGATCTCTCGCCAACAAGCAAGCTGCAAGACATTCATTTAAGATATGGATACGTACCAAGTTTCAAGCAGTGATCGATGTTTTTAGAGCCAGGGTGAACTTTTGCAATGGATAATTGTCCGTCGTCTGTCAACATTTTGCTTCAAACGACATCTCTGAAACCACTCAGCCAATGTGGATTGAACTTGACAGGGATGTTCCTTGCATTAAGCTCTACCGAAATTGTTCAAAGAATTCCATTTCATGCAGAACTCTTGTTGCTATGGCAACAAATAGAACAAATCTTATCTGAAACCACAAGGCCTAAAGCTTAGATATTTGGTATATAGCATTGCCCAGTGGACCTCTACCAAAAGTGTTCAAATCATGACCCCTGGGTTAAAATTGACCTCGCCAGAGGGTGTCACTTGATTTACATGTTTCTATAGAATAAAGTTTAAAAATCTTCTCCAAAACCACAAGGCCTAAGGCTAAGATATTTTGTCTAGTGGACAATTTTGTTCAAATCATGCCCCTGTGGTCAATATTGGCCCCGCCTAGGGGGTCACTTGTTTTACATATACATGTATAGGAAACCTAAAAATCTTCCAAAGCCACAACGTCTAGAGCTTAGATATTTAGTGTGTATTAGTGTCAAGTAGCCTCTTTAAAGTTTGTTCAAATTATGCCCCAGGGTCAATATTGGCCCCATCCAGGGGGTCACTTGTTAAAACCTTTAAAAATCTTTTCAAAAACCACAAGGTTTAGAGCCTAGATATTTAGTGTATAACAGTGTCTATAGTGGACCTTTTTAAAAGGTGTTCAAATCATGCCCCCATGGTCAAAATTTACCTTGCCCAGGGGGTCGTTTGGTATAGAAAAATCTTCTTTTCTAAAACTACAAGGCCTAGAGCTTAGATATTTGGTAAGTAGCATTGTTTAGTGGTCTTCCAAATACTTTGTTCAAATCATGCCTCTGGGGTCAAAATTGACCACACCCAGGCAAGTGCACTTGAACACAGGTGAGGGATACAGGGCCATGATGGCCCTCTTGTTTCAAATGTATCCACTCTATGACCTCGTAAACGGTTGAGAAGTTCCTTATGGCACAGGCCTACATACATGTGCGTAGGTCCGTGCTTATGGTGAGATTTTGTAACATTCCATTAAAGAAATCAAAGTCAATGGAGAAAAATATGAGCTAGGCTAAAAGTACTTTAAGTTGTTGTAAAATGTACGTTTACTCATTGAAAATCAATTTGGCATAAAATCATTTAAAGTAGTCATAAAGACGGCGTCTTTCAATAATTGCGGCTTTTTATATCGATACAATCTGATCTCTGCATGCGATTAGATGCAATTAGATCTAATGATTTAAAATCCTTGAAGATACGTAAAAACCGTTCACAATGGTTATCCGAATGTTCTTCCTTGATCTAGAAGGACGTCCAAGTACTCATTTTCGTATTTTAAAATCGACCATTTAAGCAATCAATTAGCGTACATGTACATGTATATATTTGATCATTCCAAGCGTGAGATATCTAATCCGATAACAGACAGCTACTTGCGTCGCAGAATCAAATTTCATGAATGCATGTATACATTGACTGTATGTCAGTTCTTGATGACACCGTAGATAATCCTTATCATTTATTGCCAGACCATCACCATAGCAACATAATTTACCCAAGACACTTTGGTGCCTCTTTTGTGACACGTTTTATATTTATTTAGAAATTTCCTTTCACCAGTTCCCTGTCATAACTATTCATGCAGGTTTCCGGCCGAAGGTTCTTTTATCGACTCGATCAGTCAAAGTTCTCACAAATATATATATTACCCGGGTGATTTTCTGAATTTAAGGAAGTTATACATTTGAACAAGTGACTAATGCACGTCTTCTCACGGAAGTAGAAGTGCAAATGTTTATACGGGAAATCACTTTATTGTAAATACCAAGTGCCGATTTATACTGAAAAAGCTGATTAATGGTTAAAAGTGCTTGTTTGACAAAGACCCGTTTCACATTGTATGCCGTGAAACTATCGAGTTTGTGGGTTTATGGTATTATTTTTCCATTGTTCATTTACAGTAACAATGGGCTACTTTTACTTCCTCATTACCAATTCGTAATACTATAGTTTACATTCATAGCCGACGTTTGTTTTGTTTGAAAATTTTCTAATCTCCAGGCTACATGTGCAAAACCAGGACACTATTGTGTACCTGCAGTGGTTTAGTGGTTACGATGTTCGCTAGGCAACCAAGAAGACCAGGGTATGCTTTGGCAAGACATCCAATCCAGCGGGAAACATACACAAACACACATACATACAAGGAAACGCGTAGCAAAGTTCATTTAATTAATTATTTTTTAATTTGAAAGCCATATATAGTCACTTTTATAAATACGAAAATTGATTACCCTCTACTGATTCGTCCATGAATGTCTCAATAGCGAGTAGTTTCTTAATGTCTAGCCCCTGACTCAATATCTAGTGTGGGGCTAATAACCGCACTGGCTTCGAAAATGGTCTTGTGAATAGGAAAATCACAGTAGACTTACAGTAAAAATGAAACCAATAAAGAGAACAGTATCATTTATGTCAAGGCATAATAACGGGCCTCTGTGTGGTGCATCAGACTGTCGACTGCTGAATCACTGGTGATGAGAAAACATGAAAAGTAGTCCCAGTTTCACCAACGTCATTGAAAAAATATAGCCCGCACCATCCAATTATCAAGTACGCGGAAGCCGATTTTGTAGTTAGATATTCCTACGCGAATACTTTAATGTAGTCTGAATCATACGATATTCAGTCCCGTCTCAACGATCGACCTGCTGTGATCAAATTACTAAAGCGGCCAAAAAGTAAGTTTTATTTTATGTATATTTTTAAGTATTTCTAATTATCAAATGTTGCACAATTTATTCATTATTATCGCTAATGATTTTGAAATTGCCTTTTATCATACACATATTAATATACATTGTGCATGTATAATTTGTTATATGGGTTGTTACAGATCACTGACGGTGATGAATTAGCACCATAAACCTATATTTTCATTCATACCTTTAATATGTAAAATAAACGATTTTCTGATTTTTTTTTGATTTTTTTTTTATTTTGCTGTAAACCGTGTGTATATTATCAGGGTTTAATACACCGGAAAGGGAAATGTAATGGCTCTGGATTGATAATTTATACAGTTTTCGTTTTTTAGCTTTAGACATTTATAAATACAGAATTAAAAGTCAGATTTTGCGCCTAGAACGTAGAGAATGATTCATCCCATTGTTAACTATTTCTCTCGTTTAGACAAAGGCATATCGGATGATCTGAGCACGTGCAATCAATGTCTGTCAGACGTCTGATTATTATGTAATGTGCGTGTCAGTGAACTTTAATCATTGATTATGTAGGGAAACGAGTATAAATATTTGAAATAACAAATTAGATTGAAATGTTTTTTTTTTAACTCTTGGCACGAGACACGGGTGCATGACGCATCAAGGCTGTCGTTAAACTAAGCCGCCAAAATTTAGAGGTGATATTATAAAGATTGCTCGTACCATAAACATTGGTGTGCAGAGTGAACGCGCCAGAATGATTGTTTGATGTGAAAGCACAAAATTCTGTTTAAAGTTGATACTATATTCCCATCACATGTCTCTGCATACTCAATTATTGTTTGTGCTGCTGTTAATAGTTTGTTTCCAACTGTATGTCATTGCTTGAAGTCCAGCCAGACCCTGGCCGGCATCAGAGTCCGGTTCTGGACTGTATTTCGCAAAGAAATTTCAACGAATGATTAGGCAAGACAAGGAATGGGCTAGGGTGGACGTTAAGAGAAACACGCGGAAGATAAAATATAGAGATAGACAGGACACGTTAGAGATAGAGACAGATATTAACATAAAAAGTATCGTGTGTATATTCATGAAACGAATACACCAGATATTTCGTTTATTGATGCCATCTTGTAGCTTCCTTGTTGTGTATCCTGGATTGAAATAAATGTATACGGAAATTTAATGTCAAATTAGATGTCGCACCGCAGAAGAACCTATCGATTATTTAGATAAAACTGCACCGAATACTACCATTTCTACGACTGTTAATGATTCTTGCAAATATAACCATCATGTAATCGATAAAATACGGAATGTAACATCTGTTTCACTTTATAGCCGTAGAATTCTTGTATTATTACAAAGCAATAAAAGCCTTGAGGTTTTGAAAGGGAAAATAATTATTGTTTTACATAAAAAACACACGAGCTTATATAATACCGATCCCTTAAACCGCGGTTGAGTAAGATTTCCCACGATAACAGATGTGCAGTCAACTGTTCTTTAAGAAACAAGAAAGAAAACAGGAGTTTTCCAGCACGTGGAACCTTAAAAGAAAGACGTTAAACTGTTCAGGTCGGAATAAAATTCACTTTGAGCAGCCTTTAAAGGGGAAAGTTTCAGATATTTTATGAAGGAATTGTCTGCACAGCTTGAGAAGTTTTGTGTAACGACTTGGTTAAAATGTTTTTGGTAATATATCACAGTCTCGTCCGGCCTTTCGGATAATTTTCCTGTTCATTTAACCACAATATACAATTAATCTACTGTTGAAATGTACTTGAAACCAGGAAAACGCTTGTTTACTTTGCTCGGTTGCAATTTGAGATAGCAACTTCGCACCGGTTTCAGTTTCCTTTTGTATTTAATAAACACCGTCATTTTTATCCATTTTATCATGTACAAAATACGTTAGCATATATTATATTGCACTGAATTTGTCGGTCAAGTGAAGGCATGTCTTACACATAATTTATGTTTAAATTATGTTACAATGCAATGATATCTTCCATAATTATAGATATTTTTCAAAAAGCTTGCGGGTTACAAACTTGAGACTGGAAAATCCTGAGTTTTATATCATCGATCATTAAAGCGGCTGATAGGAATATTGACGCGTGACTTTTGCCGTAATGCTGCTTCCAAAGTTCAATTTATTCTTGAGGTTATTTGCATTTTCCATAGACACTTTACTGAAAACCCTGCATAAAACGTCGAATTCCCCAGGATATAATTCATGTAATTTCTACTTCCTGACACGGAATGATTGTTTTGATTTTTAGAAAGTTTAACTGGTTGCCATGGTATTAATTACATTAATTCAATCTCCGCAATCACTTTGCTGAATATACTGAATACCTAGGAGAGATTTGGACTGGTCCGTATCTAGGGAAGTTGTACATTACTTTATGGATATCAAATAATGTTTTCCTCATTAGAGATGCAAAGTGCAGATAACCTTATGGACTCAAACAAAAAACGAACGAGATGAATATAAACTGTATTAATATATTAGCAATAGATGGAAACCAGAAATTGATTTTTAGGGCGTGGCAGTGCCAGAAACCTCAGAAAAATGATACTCTAACTCCAGTTATTAACATCTGTACAAAGCAGCCGTCATTTGTACTACATTGTATTGTAGTTTGAATATTATTAAGCCAAATGTCAGATGTGTATCCGCGGTTTGAAATTAGCATGCTTTTATATGCAGTAGATAATTAGCATTCCGCGAAGGACCGCATGAGGTACATTGTGTCGCGAAGGACCGCATGAGGTACATTGTGTCGCGAAGGACCGCATGAGGTACATTGTGTCGGGTTTCAGAGTTGTTCACATTTTTCACAATGGCCATTATTCCACATACATAATTCGACATTTTATGGGAAACTCCAACAGAACAATCAATACAATATCATAAAGCAACTATGATCGCTAGACTTATTTATCTCTCATGTTTGCAGCATCTTTGGAAGCGCATTACAGCAATGATTTATATCTCTATTGATATTCAGCCTGGAGCCTTCTGGACTGATGGTGCTTGTAAGGAATATCTATTCCTTTTAAGATTTTCTGACTTAAGTCAAGTTAATATCTATGCTAAACAAATATCAGACCAACCTGTTTCTGATTTGTATTCTGCGCATTTTTACGAAGGTCCAAAAATTCTCCCTTTATAACCAGTCTGACATGCTCGATTTTCATTATGCTTAATGTTCATCTTAATTAATGAAGATCTGTCCGCAAAAAAAGTCCGTGTTCCGTCCATGCTGTGCCTAATGTATGGCTGTATAGAAGGCGTATGTACTTATGTCTGGACAACGCCCACGTTACAGCAATAAGCCGACGTTTTGTAGGCGTTACAGAAAGGTATCTCCCAGTTCAACTATCACGTGGTTTTTCATTTACAATTTTTTTTAACTTTTCATGTGCATTAATATTGCATTACGGAGTTGTTTCGTGAAAACCAAGCCAGACAAGGTATTGATCCTGCTCTCACTTTCAATGCCATTTTATGGTGTGGGTTGCCGAATTAGGAAAGAAGGAGCCACGACTTTTACTTCATTTTTAAGAGGTTATTATATTCCAATCAAAAATTCTGGTTTAAGCAAGTATGAGACAAATTGATAAAGAAAGGAGTCCTGATCAGTCCGCCATTTTCTCTGCAGTTTTAAGATTGCGGCATTCATGTCATTTGTGGAATTAGATATTATAATGCATTATGCATACAATGCATTATAATTGTATCGGTTAGCTACGGTGGTTTATTGACAGGAAGCTTTTGATCGTTTTATTCAACACATGAGGATTAAACACTTCCCCGTCAATGCTCTCACAACTTCTTTTATGTATTTTATAATTATCGCGGTCTGCTTTTTAACTGTACACGTCAGTTTTTGGCCACAGCTGCAGTAATGTACAGTGCATTGCGCATCATTACACACACCATTCTTTCAGTTATTTCGAAAAGTTTTATCTGTTTCACTTTTGATTTTATATATGAACATCTTTGGTGAAAGTTCAGATATTTTTCAGGTATGGATTATACCGAAATGAACTTTTCAGTAGGTCCTTTACCCTGTCGTATTATCTTTATGTGACCCATATCAGTCTTTTGATCAGGACAAGAATTAGGCGTCCTAGTGAAATTTATTTAAGGTATCATACTTCTGTCAATGAAATGAAAACTGAAATGCTTGAATGAATTACAACATCAATAAAGTTTGTAAACTATTAAATTGATTCAACATAAGACGCCAACGTTTTGAACTGTAGCGACATTGGTAATATATGACCGGCTGCCAAGTTTAGCGGGAACCGTGTTGAGACTTCATAACGTGGTCAAACGCTTCTGCAACCGGGAAATTTGAGGGAGGGAGTAAAACGATGAGCATGAAGACATTTTTTGTAAAAGAATGTAGACATATCGTGCTTAAAGTACTGCATCATCGATATTACATATTGGTGGAATGTTTGATATAGGTCATGGTGGAATGTTTGGTATAGGTCCCATTTTTAATGAATCTTAATGGTTACTATCATTGTATCTATTTAGTTTCGTCCATCCACTTAAACATGTTAACTTCATGTCTTTGTACTTTTCATGCCATTATATGTATGCTTGTATATATGTTAATCACGAGAAACTTGTAGTTTAAGTGATAAATAAACGTTCTTCTTCTTCTTCTTCTTTTATTCTCGTTTTACAGCAATTATGTCGTTTGAAACTTTCATAACTTTTTACCAAACTGCTTGTATTTATGTTTATAATGACCTCTAAACGTTGTCTGCTCAGTTGGCTCACAAGTACGTGTAGTATAAGGAGGGGGTTTTATGTGTTTGAAATGTCTCCATTTAGTCGTTATTATGAAGTGTTACAAGTACGTGGGCCAGGTTTATTGCAATATCTTAAATTTTCAAAATGTATATCATCTTCTTATTATAAGGTCAGGGTCAGATCGCTAACTTGGCTAAAATAATGGCTGTAATAATTCATGAAAATAAAGTTATAAATGTTTTGATAACAAAACGCTGAGAGCGTACGATATTTAAAATATATTTGCATTTCATAACTTGTTACGATCTTCACGTCCAAAGAAGCACTTAAACCTCCATTTATTGCATTGCGTGCATATTTTGGCAGGTAATGAGCCTAGAAAGCCAGCGAATACAACACTATTTTACACTAATTAAATTATGACCCTACTCGTTCTAGTACCAAGAAATCGAATATGTCCTCAACGAGGTATTATTATGGCAAATACACGCCGATTAGAGTAAGGGGAAACAATCTGTTTTCTCGATCATACTTTATAATCAGGGGACAGCACAATGTAAAACTCCTTTTCATTTTTGGATATGACGATCCGTCACTATTATGTTCCATGGACAAAACATTGAGAATCCACTATAATTTGAAAATACAACCATTTGGAAAAATAGTATGCATGCTCCATGGCCCCACACATCCCTTAAGTTTGACCGCACCTGTATTGCATGTGATAAATATGTACACAGTAAAACATAATATGGATCATTCCGTCTGCATTCTTGGCAGTATTATAGTTGAATCATTCCAATGAAATGTGAAGGGAAGGAACAATTTAACGTATGATGAAATAACAGTTATTGCTGCCAACAAATTGTTTACGAGGTCCAGCCATTACCTGGCAATTATTTCAACTTTAATGTATAAAATGAGCGTGGTGAGGAAAACAAGTACGTTTCTGAGAGCCTGGCCTTCAAATATCTACATCTGTTGATATAACAAAATTTATTTCACACGATATTAATCAAACAGACTTTATAGCACAATCATTCGTACACCATTTGAAATTCCAAGTGAAAGCGAGATAACAGTCTGATAAGTGGAGTAACAATTCAAAGCGTTAAATACATGTATAACTTCGAAATATTATTGTGCATACAATATTAACAGTTACACTTTGCATTTTGTTTACCAAGACCCATTAAGAGTGCTTGATGCACACGAGAAGTTGCGTGCTACACGCAAATTCCTTGTTTAACGAAGTATGAATTATCAGTAATGTTATCTGCATAGAAATTCCGATAGTCTGGTACAGTATGTACTTCCAGACATGTGTGTCAGTAACGTACTTCTGTCTGCGACACAGATCAGTACCATCTCTGTGTGTGAATATATGAACCTTGCAAGTATTTCAGTGTAAAGTACATATACTAATTCTTGCGAAAAAATACTAGTTGTTCGTTTGATGTCTTGTTCAATGATTGATGCGTATTGAACGAAGTGGAAAGCGATACACATAAACTGTTGAAAGGAATGCTTGCAATTTGCTTTGTCTGCATTCCTCGTGTGTATGTATTGTACAACATTAACACACTAACGTAAAAACTGTGGAATGTTTATACAGTAATACTGTATTACAGATTATTATACTTTAGAAATAAAAATTACGGACAGTTTCTTGCGCTGGGAAAAACTGAAATCTAGACATAATTGTCAATCAAACGAACAAAATTAAATAGATTCTTGAGAATGGAATTGTCTTAGAAAAAATTATGTTTTCGATATATATATTTCCCGTAATAGACACATCAATATAAAGATACCCGACGTTTGAACCGGACCCGGGGTTACTCACCTGATACGGGGTTAATTATCAGCCACTCACCCTGGCCTCCTGCCATATACTGGGATATCTGACTCATGCACAGTTCCACGATATATTATTGACAAGAAATATCACATATCATACCGACTGAACAGATGTTTCATTTTCATGCAAATATAATGATTTTATACATCAACATGAAAAGAAACATCTGTTTGTAAACTTTCACCGTGACAGCCTTTATTATTCTCATAAATGCTCGACCTGGTGTAACTATGATCGAGTTTCCAATCGCCAAGTTATGTTTGTATAGAATGTAACTTAGTTTTAGGCATGTAAATGTATAAATATGTAAAGCTATGAGTCATATACATGTACACGATATGTGCCAGAGTGATCCCTCGGTCTCCAAGGCAACGTGTTTCTCTTGGCCTGGAGGGACAGATCTCAGAGATACCTGACTTGATAGCTTGTCTCTAAATTTTATCTACAAAACTTATCTCGTGCTT
This sequence comes from Saxidomus purpurata, assembly GCA_022818135.1. Classification (NCBI taxonomy): domain Eukaryota; kingdom Metazoa; phylum Mollusca; class Bivalvia; order Venerida; family Veneridae; genus Saxidomus; species Saxidomus purpurata. Next base: position 43,859,987 of record JAFMSR010000008.1, on the reverse strand, counting down.
TTAATCGAACTAATCATTCTAATTTGTCTGTAATTTGATGCTAACAGGAACATTCCAGGCGTACTAGGAAGCTAGAAGTCATTATCAAAGTTTATTGCAGTAAGGGAATGCTCAGAGTTGAGCAGCTATCGATGTTCTTGTTTTCAAGTTTTATGATTTTACGGACTTAATAGCTAGGATTTGTTTTGTTTCAGCAAAAATGGGTGATAAACCAGACGTATCTGCCGTAACGACGTTCGACAAGTCGCAGTTGAAGAAAACGGAAACCCAAGAAAAGAACCCTTTACCTACTAAAGAAAGTAAGTTTATGAACTTAACAATACATTCCACGGTTTAAGAGTGCCATATTTGAAGTTACTTTGTTACGGCGAAGCAGGTTGAGAAACAGTAGAGAAACATTGCTGTTAAGGCAGATGAAGGCGATATGATATGCAAGAGACCACTTCATTTAAACTATATAATACTATATATAACTATAATTCATCAAACATGATTGGGTTTTCAGGCACTAAACGTGTTTACATTTTGCTTGCTTTATTTATTGCAATGCACTCTATTCGGCCAGACCTCGAACGCTGCGTTGTGGTTTTAAAAAAATAGCGTTTGTTACTATAAGATGGCTCCCGTACGCGGAGCTCGATATGCAAATATAACACTTTTGAGGTTAAACGATACTATTCTTAACTAAGAACGTTATGTCATACATATCAGTCATTTTGACAATTTATTAACCGATTTCGTTATTTTCCTTTTCAGCAATTGAGCAAGAAAAGTCGGGTTAATAGTAGAATCCAGTTTTAGACAATATGTACATAAATTCAAATCTAACACTTTTACTATTATTCATGACGTCATGCCATCTCTGCAAGAATTCCAGCACAGCCTCGGGCCAAAAATGAATGACATCAAAGCACGTGCTCCTTTTACAGACGACATCTGCTACTGCAGCAACGAGTCGGAAGAAAGTGCGATTATCAACCACCGGGGACCCGCCTCATATATGCTTCGTTCTTTTAGTTCGCCATAAAACATGTATGTCATTGTTCGCATGCAGACATTCAGGAACACGTACGAAAAGAAGCACATGAGTATAACCGTCAAATAGATATAATTCCATTTAAAAACAATATTTCTGGAAAAAAATACAATGATTTCACATATGTATGTAAGATTTATGTTAGTCTACTAATGAATTAGAAGAAATTAAGCTTGATAGTAAAACGTAGATCTATAGTTCAGCTCATGATGGAATGTTCTGCAGTAAAGTCACGAAGAAAGTGCCTGAAATTATCTCTTGGAGGCTGCTGATAATTAAGAAATCTCATTTTTGTAGATTTATTGCATTATTCAGATCTATCTACATTCCTGTGTCTTTGCGGATCAACATGTCACTCATTGTTCCGGTGCTGTGACACGTCATATCTAACTGTATACTCAGCATTTGTACGCTTTTTATTCTTTTGATGGCATTAACACATTTTTTTTGTATACTTCCTTGTTGTTATTCTTTTCTTAACACTTCAAAGGTTACACTTGTTGTCTTCCTGATGTGGTTCGTAGTGTTATAGCCGTCAGAGGTATATTTACACTTTCGCATAGATACCAACCAAAATCTGTCTGGTTATAAGTGAGCTTTTCTATGCAAAGGTAGCCACCTCCATGGTCGAGTGGTTTCGGTCACTTACTTGAAATCACTGTACCTCTGACTGAGAGTCCCACTACCGGTTTGACTCTACTTTAGAAGCTGTCAGTAACTTGTGGAGGATGGTCCTTCCAAGAAACTATGATAAGGCAAACTACTGACCTGTAAATGAAAACGGACGTAAAAACGCTACGAAAATGTATCAATTATTAACCACCACGTCGTTGCAAGGTTCTGCGATGTTTAAAAATTGTGAACACGGCGTTTGTTCAAAGAATTGAAGTTGCTACAATACAATAGAAGAGACTATTTCCTCCGATTCGCAAATGCTTTAAAAGAACTCATTCAGAAAGGAAAACAGAATCTAAATGTCAATTTCAAGTAAGTTCTAAAAAGCCTGATATCGATGGCCGTGTGCGGTGTTCGTTCTAAACTAGCAAAACATTTATAAAGCTAAACCTTCAGCAATAAGGTTGTCTTCTTTGTAAGGATGGCAACGAGTACTCGGTTAACCGGTTACTCGATCGAACGTCCGAGTACTCGGTTAGCAAAACGTTAATCGAGTACTCGAAAAAAAGATAAATAAAAATTGCAAAAATCACCTCATACATAAAGTCATAAATCATCGCTATTTGATTCCTCCAATTAACAGTCTTAACTTGTCATTATTCTAATTCCGGATCGTTATCCAAACATGCCAGGTAATGTGCGAAAATTATATTGTTTAATCCGCTACATGCAATATACGAGTTGAGAGTTTGACATGCGGGTATTGCTATGATCCTATCTCGCTTATGATCTTAACAAAATAGTCTAGACGTACGATATTTGGTTTCACAGTCTGTTTAAAATAAAGTGTATGATAGCAAAATTACACTGTGTCACCTTAAACTGTCTATGCGGGACTTGTAATTTGAAGTCTTAATAACTTAATGAGCTAATTATGCCGGTAGTTTAACACATGTGTGGAGAAAAGATAATTATTACGAATCAGCAGAAAAAATGTTATTCATTTTCCTTAATCGTATATATAGAATTAAGTGGTCTTTCAAAGTCTCTTTTCAAAATATCTCAATAATCTGCACACTTGTCTGTATTATGAGTCAAATTTGAAATATACCTCCGTCGTAATCGTCTGCCTGGAAGTATTTCAAACGGTTCAAAATAAAGTCAAAGATAGTGCATTTCTCTATCATATGTCGAGTGAATGATCGTTTTCCAAGTACTCGAGTACTCGATCGGAAGAAGGACCGAGTACTCGAATATCAAATTTGGTACTCGTTGCCATCCCTACTTCTTTGAGTTATAATAAAACTTCAGTCTTGGTTCATTACAGCAAGTTTGAATGAGCCTGCTGAAAACGAATGACTGTCATTGACCTGGGTACCCTTACCTGGACTTAAAATAATCTAAATGAGTTTCTTTCATATAAAATTGAAGTCATAGTATGACTACTACTCACATCAAGGAGAACAATTTGAATAGGCCGGATGGATATCCTTAAGGTTTTGTATAAATGCAAATTAGACATATGTTACGCCGGTAATCCGTATACTTCTATGTGACTTATCGTCAGATTAACTGGCCACTATTTATGAAGTCCAGCATGCAGGCAGGAGTAATTTACAAATATGCGTTAAATTACATGTTCGGTAAAGTGTATGGGACCCTCTACCTTGGCCACCCTGTCTGTTCACATTCTGTAGAACTGACTGGAGATGGACTGTTCCTGAGAATGTTTTTCCACAATTACCCTTTATTATACCCCCGAAACGAAGTTTGGGGGGGGGGGGGTATATAGGATCACCCGGTGGTTGGTCGGTCGGTCGGTCGGTCAGGCGGTCTGTTGCATTTTCCTTGTCCGGAGCATAACTTGAAAACTACTAGTTGGAATTCAATACAACTTCATACAATGGTCAAGCACATTGAGAGGAAGTGCAGTGCATAAGAACCATAACTCCATCTTGACTCATTACAGAGTTATTGCCCTTTGTTACTTTTCCTTGTCCGGAGCATAACTTGAAAACTACTGGTTGGAATTCAAAACAACTTCATACAATGATCAAGCACAATGAGAGGAAGTGCAGTGCACAAGAACCATAACTCTATCTATAGTAATTACAGAGTTATTGCCCTTTGTTACATTTCCTTGTCCGGAGCATAACTTGAAAAGTACCGGTTGGAATTCAATACAACTTCATACAATGGTCAAGTACATTGAGAGGAAGTGCAGTGCACATGAACCATAACTCTTTCTTGACTCATTACAGAGTTATTGCCCTTTGTTAATTTTCATTGTCCGGAGCATTACTTGAAAACTACTAGTTGGAATTCAATACAACTTCATAAAACGGTCTAGCACAATGAGAGGAAGTGCAGTGTATAAGAACCATAACTCTATCTTGAGTATTTACAGAGTTATTACCCTTTGTTACTTTTCATGTCCGGAGCATAACTTGAAAACTACTGGTTGGAATTCAATACAACTTCATACAATGGTCAAGTACATTGAGAGGAAGTGCAGTGCACAGGAACCATAACTCTTTCTTGACTCATTACAGAGTTATTGCCCTTTGTTACTTTTCCTTGTCCGGAGCATTACTAGAAAACTACTAGTTGGAATTCAAAACAACTTCATACAATGGTCTAGCACAATGAGAGGAAGTGCAGTGTACAAGAACCATAACTCTATCTTGAGTATTTACAGAGTTATTACCCTTTTTTACTTTTCATGTCCGGAGCATAACTTGAAAACTACTGGTTGGAATTCAATCACTTCATACATGGTCAAGTACATTGAGAGGAAGTGCGTGCACAGGAATCATCTCTTTCTTGACTCATTACAGGTTTTGCCCTTTGTTACTTTTCCTTGTCCGGGCACTTGAAAAGTACCGGTTGGAATTCAAAACAACTTCATACAATGGTCTAGCACAATGAGAGGAAGTGCAGTGTAGAAGAACCATAACTCTATCTTGAGTATTTACAGAGTTATTGCCCATTTTTACTTTTCCTTGTCGCAGAGCATAACTTGAAAACTACTAGTTGGAATGCAATACAACTTCATACAATGGTCCAGCACAATGAGAGGAAGTGCAGTGTACAAGAACCATAACTCTATCTTGACAAATTACAGAGTTATTGCCAAGAACAATATCTCTATTTTAGTTGTTTTTTGCAAGGTATTCTGTTACTACGAAATTCCTCAGTTTATAAAGCAGTCTTTTGGGGGTATTAATCACATTTAGTGATAGCTCTAGTTTATTTAAAAGTTCACTGTATCATTAAACACATTACTTGACTTACTTGTATAAACTTATAAAGTACATGTAGTGGGTACCCGAGATTTATTTAGCACATGTACAACTACTTTCCATTCACTGAGCACAACCGTTAACGTGGTATAAAATAAGAATGAAAGTGAACTGAACCTTTGTCGGGCCTCGTAAATATTGGGTAGGTTATCTGTCGGTAAGTCACAAGATCTCGAATTATTTCGATTATGGACTTGATTGAAGTAATACTGAGAGAGTTACAGGCCCTGATTTAACAAAAATTGCAATATCTCAGTAAGTTTACACTAGCTTCTCCAGCTCTTCACATAATCCTACTCGTATTTACAATGAATATGGATGACTGTAAAATTAAGTACAAATTCGCCATATGACCTTGATTATAAATTATAGACTTACTTTCGTTATTTTTAGTTCCATGAAAGTTTAGACCACATACTAAACATACACATTCCAATTAATAGTTTATCATGACCTTTTGATCTACTCTGTTGTCCGTCATCTCTGAGCAATGTTTCTCGGGCCAACATGGGCCTCTTGTTATGTGCGTGACAGAGCACAAGCAAGCGACAGAGCTTTATTTCACGCCAGAGGCCACTTTAAACAAAACCTGTGATTTGGTTTCGAAGAAGAAAATCTAACAATGCATTCTCATTAACTCTATTGTCCCAGAAACAAATTCGGCTGTAACATTCGACAATATTTACAACTAAACTCCAATCAATTAAGCCTCCTACAGAGATGTGCAAGGTGACCAGTGATTTAACACCAGTACACGTAACAATGTCTCAGCACTCTGTATAATGATTTTCACATCAGCATTTCCTTTATTATTACTAAACTGCACGAGTACATTAAGAAATCTATTGTCAGTTAGCCTCTTGGGATGCAGCTGCAAGCTATTGTGATGCTAATCTTCTTGTACTGAAAACCTGATAATGGGGTATGTTTTTGCCAAGTACGTTTTTTGATGAAAATTAGAAACGATCTGTGCAAGCCTAATAGATATTTAGAAATTTTAATTAAATGATAATATTCCGCATGTAACAATCATACTATCGAAAGACCGACAGAGCAAATTGTAAATATGCAAGCTGGAAGATGTGAAAAGACACAAGGAAATAAACGGAAACTAAAGACAACATCAGACAACATGGTAAGCATTAGGCTGGCATCAATCGCTACAGTCTTCTTAAACACTACTTTATGTCTCCTCTGGTTATATAGACATCCTCCAACTGTTGAGATGAGCCTGGATATATATATTTGTCTTGAGAAATCAACGCCACCTTTATCTTTATACTTATTACTAGCACTGAATATAATTATTGGTTTTCCGCGGTATGATATGACCCGCGGCACGGGAAAATGGGTCTTCAGGCAAATACTATACATTGAAATAGTCCAATAGCTAGTTCCATGAATTAGTCCTATAGCTTATACATTGAAATAGTCTTCAACGTATATTATGAAAGAATGGCAAGACAGACGGACATACTGAATAGGTCGAAGAATATGTCAATGTATAAACTATAGGACTATTTCAAGGTATTAGCTATTGGACTATTTCAATGTATAAGATATAGGACTATTTCAAGAACACTATTTCAAGGATGCTACATGGTATAAGCTATCGGACTTTTTCAATGAATTAGCCATAGAACCATTGCAATGTATTAGCTATAGGACTTTCCATGGTACTAGCTACTGGACTATTTCAATGTATAAGCTATAGGGCCATTTCAATATATAAGATATAGGACTATTTCAATGTAGGACAATTTCAATGTATAAGATATAGGACCATTTCAATGTATTATATATAAGACCATTTCAATGTATAATATATAAGGCCATTTCAATATATAAGCTGTAGGACCATTTTTATCTATAAGATATAGGACCATTTCAATGTATAAGATATAGGACCATTTCAATGTAAAAGATATAAGACTTTTTCAATGTATAAGATACAGGACTATTTCAATGTTAAACTATAGGACTATTTCAATGTAAAAGCTATATGACCATTTCAATGTATAAGCTATAGGACTATTTCAATGTATAAGCTATAGGACCATTTCAATATATAAGCTATAGAGACTATTTCAATGTATAAGCTATTGAACCATTTCAATATATAAGCTATATGGACTTTTTCAATGTATAAGCTATAGGACTATTCGGATTATCTTAAGAACACTATAGAATTATTTCAAGAATACTGACCGACTATGTCAAGAACAACACTATATGACTGTTTCATGTTATAACCTATAGGACTACTTTAAAGTATAAGCTATAGGACTATGCCAAAGACGCTATGGGACTACTTCGTGGTACAATGTTGTAGGACTATTTCATGGTATTAGCTATAGGACTATTTCATGGTATCAGCTATAGGACTATTTCATGGTATTAGCTATAGGCATATTCCATGGTATTAGTTATAGGACTATTTCATGGTATTAGCTAAAGGAATATGTCAAGGTATTAGTTATAGGACCATTTCATGGTGTTAGCTATAGGGATATTTCAAGGTAATAGTTATAGGACTATTTCATGGTATTAGCTATAGGAATATGTCAAGGTATTAGTTATAGGACCATTTCATGGTTTTAGCTATAGGAATATTTCAAGGTATTAGTTATAGGACTATTTCATGGTATTAGCTAAAGGAATATGTCAAGGTATTAGTTATAGGACCATTTCATGGTTTTAGCTATAGGGATATTTCAAGGTAATAGTTATAGGACTATTTCATGGTATTGGCTACAGGACCATTTCATGGTAGAAGCTATAGGAATATTTCAAGGTATCAGCTATAAGACCGTTTCATGGTATAAGCTATAGGACTATTTCAAGGTATCAGCTTTAGGACTATTTCAAGGTATTATGCACAAGACTATTTCAAGGTATCAGCTATATGAATAGTTCATGGTATTAGCTATAGGACTATTTCAAGGTATTAGCTATAGGACTATTTCAAGGTATGAGCTATAGGACAATTTCATGGTAATAGTTTTAGGACTTTTTCAAAGTATTAGCTATAGGAATATTTCATGGTATTAGCTATAGGACTTTTTCGAAGTATTAGCTATAGGACCATTTCATGGTATTAGCTATAGGACTTTTTCGAAGTACAGTCGACTCTCGAAAACTCGAACACCCTCGGGGAAGCAAAATTTGTTCGAATTTTCGGTAGTTCGAACTTTCCGGAGTGAGCATGTCGGCCATATTGGAGATGGTACTAAAGACCGTTCTGTAAGAACGCCGTTCTGTCTAGAGTGAAGTGTACTAAAACCTGTGTAGGAACGTACTCGATTACTGAGTTTTGAGTGGAAGTTCTTGTATGTAAATCTTTGATGCCGGTTTCTACTCGTTGACGATGGCCCTTCACCAAGTTGCTCAGCGAAATTAATTTTCCCCGAATTCGCCGACCTGGCTATCCCCCCAATACTGGGACCTTCACCAGGTTGCTCGACGTTAGAACTTTGTACACTATGTTCTGACATAATTGTGTGGTTGACATTGGAAAATCTAGATTTTGTAAAGCTTTATTGAATTTTTTGTTTGTAATCGTGCTTATTGGGTCCACCATCCTCTTAAGAGGCTATAATCGGTACGACCCGAACTTTATTGAATATGAAACAATTAACTCATTTTTTGTCAGGCGAACGATTGCCACAAACATAATCATAAGTGTTAGCACGCGCGGCAAACAAATACACTTACCATTATACATTATTACCATGAGACGTCATTTACTCAATCAAGCTGGCACCTGCTCAATTTTCACGAGGTGTGAAAAACATGCGGCCGGCTGATTGATCAATTAACGGACAGACAGACAGACAGTAATTGCGGGTAAATGGATGTTTGTCACGCGATCCGAGGCAATTAATTAAGTTATTTATCGTATTACGCTCGTTTCCGGACCATACTATTTGAAAGACCTTGGTCAGGATTATTAAATATGAACGAACGACACTGTTCGAACTTTCCGGAGTTATTCACACTATTTTATTAATGAGCGGACAATAATATCAGTTCGAAAGTTCCGATTATCCGGGTTCCGATTAACCGTAGTAGAACATATTGAATTAAGAAGGAAAAAATTCGGGACCCGAAAATGTGTTCGAATAATCGGGGGTGTTCCAATTATCCGGGTTCGAACTTTAGAGAGTCGACTGTATTAGCTATAGGACCATTTCATGGTATTAGCTATAGGACCATTTCATGGTATTAGCTACAGGACTATTTCATGGTATTAGCTATAGGACCATTTCATGGTATAAGTTTTACGACTATTTCAAGGTATCAGCTATAGGACCATTTCATAGTATTAGCTATAGGACCATTTCATGGTATTAGCTATAGGACTATTTCATGCTATAAGCTATAGGACTATTTTATGGTATTAGCTTTATGACTATTTCAAGGTATCAGCTATAGGACTCTGATCTTATGTATGATAAATGTACTTAAAATATCACGGACCAACGTCTCAGCAACTTGAACGAAACTGTCCGTTTGACATTAAATAGATACAGACAGTGTTTTAAAAGATGCCATATTCAAAACTTGTATTTCCGTAAACAAGTTGTTTGATCTTTTTATCCAAATACGCTGGTGATTAAAATTGTTTATGTAAATTGTTTCATAAATAAGCAATTACTTAGAACTACACTTGTTTGGACATTAACCATTCATGTATATAAATGCTTGAACACAATACATATCGTATATTAGGGCTTTATCGTTGGTACCGGTTTCCCATATGACCAACGCCCCCAGAAGAGGTCAGTTATTTTAGGTTTCGGAGGATAGTGCAAGATACAGAAAGCGTCCCGATTCCAGAGACACCCCAGGTTCTTATACATGCCAGGTGTATAGGACCCATACAAGGGACCTCGGTTTTAGTCTCACCCGAAAGACTGTGAGTAATTTTAGTTGGTCAGCCCCGGGAAACGAACCCGCTACCCCGAGATTACAAGTCTCGTGCTCTACTGATTGAGCTATCCGGGCTGACCCTAGACTTATATTACCCGAGCCGTTAGGCGAGGGTAATATTGTGTCGAGGCGGGTAACATATCCCCATATATCACGCCAAAAAACAAATAACAATTTTATTACCCTTCCCTTTCTTAAATATTGAAAGATTCCGTTATGTTTTATTTATTTAACGGCTGAATGCAAGCAGAGCTTCAAATCCCCTTATGATACCTCAATGTCACTTCGTGACGTCACTAAACAGCACGAACTTATACTTTGACGTAGTGTACGCGGCGAACAAGCTCACGTTTAGCATTGGGTACAGTAACGGGATAATGTCAAGTGTATATTACCGGCTTGTCCGTAAATATCAATATACATTTACGGATCGTGAACCAATCATAAGTCCGTAAATTACAGACTTCTGATTGGTCAACGATCCGTAAATATATATTGATTTTACGGGCAAGCCGGTAATATACACTTGACATTATCCCGTTACTGTACGCCATGCTAAACGTGGGCTTGTTCGCCGCGTACACAACGTCTAAGTACAAGTCCGTGCTGTTTAGTGACGTCACGAAGTGACATTGAGGTATCATAAGGGGATTTGAAGCTTTGTTTACGTTCAGCCGTTAAATAAATAAAACATAACGGAATCTTTCAATATTTCATGGGGGTAATGATTCAAACAAGTATTCAATGTTTCAAAGCAATATATCAAGGGGTTTAGTCAATAGGAGGATTTCACCCATATTCAATGAATTTCCTATGTAAAAAAGGGCCATAATTCTGACAAAAATCTGGACAGAGTTATGTACTCTTGTCTGTTGAGGGAGGTTAACAAGTATGGTAAGTTTGAAAGCAATTACTTTAATAGTTTTGAAATAAAGTGGGGTGGTACGAAAAACTTAACTAAGATGTGAAACCCGCCGACGTCGACGCCGAGGCGAGTAGGATAGCTCCCTTTTTCCTCGGAAAATCTAGCTAAAAATGGTGTAAAGATTCTAAGCTGAAGTGTAAAAAATGTTATTTTACAATTTTTGCAGCACTTTCGTTCACTTAACAGCAATGTCAGTAAGACAAGTAAAACAATCGACCGAATACGAGGGACATATTGAACAATTCATGCGCGTGCAAATGAGTTTCACGTTGTCGACGTTTAAGAGTGCAAAAACAATGCTAAAATTTATGAGTCCTTTAAACGCAGGTCAAGGCTAATATAACCTTTCTACTTTCCTTAAACAATGATTTCGTTAACACAGCAAAACACTATTTTTAGACGATCTGTGCTAATGGTATGATACGACGATCAGGAATTCTCACTATTAAGAAAGGCGACAATAATAAGATAATAAATATTGATTTCGCTTTCTATATTATAATGTATAGGGGCTTTTAATCGCGAAGTTATTATTTTCGCTATTTTCGCGAGCTTCATTAATCCGCGAATTAAAAAAACCGTGATTTTAAACAATATATCTTACTAGTCACATGAAAAGAAGGGAAGTTACTCTTACCATTATAACATCAAACAAGTATCGGTACCGTCGATATACTGTTTTTCTTTATTCAATTTATTTAAGGAAGATCATATATCTAAATCATTCTATGTTTTTGATTATTAATTTATCGACTGATTTCATTGTAATATCCATGTATTTAAAGTAGCAAACAATTTAGGAATGCATAAAACGGTATTTTATATACAGTTATAACCCTATTGTTTGTGTACGCACAATACAAGACTGTGCTTACAAAGAATTTTGACAGTTTTACACATAACATGTGTTTACAATCCAGCCAGCTGGAACGACATCCTGATAATTTCTTTTTGTTTTGACAGTCTATCAAAAGAGTTATATAACTAGCATGACATTCTTTGAATGTAAATCCGATATATACACTAAATTACCCTTCGATCATAATAATCCTCTCCGGTGTTTTCAACAGTGTACTTAATTTAGTATAAAATGTAAAATGCATGTATTAACGTTTGAGCGGATCGGTGGTAACGCGCTGGATTTGTCATCCAGGGATCACAGGTTCGATCCCCCTCTCCTCCGCTGACATAATTAATGGTCTCTCGGATGAGCCTTAAAACCGAGGTTCCATGTACCGGTGCTATACACCGCGCATGTTAAAGAACTAGGGGTGTCTCTGGAACGGGACACGTTCTGTATCTCGCACTATCCCCGAAAACCTAAAATAACTAGAGTGGGGACTATGGTGGATAGTGGTGGTATCGAAGGCTTTTACAAAAGTGAAATATTTTAGGGTTATTTTGACAGAGATGAAATGCTTACAAAGTGATGGCGTGTGCGCCTGTGAGTCGCAGCCGACAGTTGACTGATCCTTTCCAGAAAAACAAAAGAAAAAATCCAGTTAAAGTTCTTTTTGTAAACTTTTTCTTTTTGAAAATTATTTTATGAAACTGTTTCTCTTGTTAGTTTTTTAGGCTCAAAACTGTTTCACCTGTTGGTTGTCAATACACTCCAGCATGGTTCCTTTGTGGTGATTCAAGTTTGGTTGTCAATGCCCCAAACGTCATGGATCGCACACCACTCTTTCTTTCAGGATTTTCCTGATTCATCAAAATGGTTATGTTTCTCTTTTAACAAACCTCCAGCATAGGTTCCCCCACTCTAAACTCTTCTGGGGGCGTTGATTATATAGATTATCCGGTACCAACGATAAAACTTTAAAATACAATAGCGTTTTAGCATCAGTGATTAATATTTAGATGTGATCATCTATTTTGGCTTCAATTGCGGAACTTGAGGGAATCTCATATTTCAATCAAGTACACTTTCAAAGTACTTACTTAAGCGAAAATTACAAACCAAAATGTAAACAAGAATACCATTGATGCAAAGCATCAAAGGGCGCCGAAAATAGTTTTGTACATGTGTGGCGTTATATAGCTAAAATAAGCTTTTTGATAAGCAATCATTATTAGTTTGATTTGAATGAAAATTTTTATGAATATTTGCAGAAAACATTTAAAATCATGGTGGTTTTAAAGCTGAAAAAAAACGGAAGAAAAATTATTTTAAAAAATTGGGTTTGACCGGGATTCGAACTCCACTCGTAAGATTAGACGGTCATCAGCTTACCCACTACACCACGGAGACTGACTTTAAAGCACATAGTAAAAAATAAGCTCATATTATAATTTTGCAAAGGCAGTGTCTAGAGAACCGGAACCGGTTCCCTAGACAGCGACCTTAGCGAACCGGAATCTGTTCTCTAGCCTATACCAGTCTATACACTAGCGAACCGGAATTGTTTTCCTGCATATATTACAGGTAATTGTGATAAGAAAATAGATTATTTAATAATTATAAAGTGAAAACTTCCATTTAAACAAGAAAAATGTGGGATTATCAGTTTATTTGCATTAGTTTTCAATGTGTCGATTGTCGAATTGATCTCTTTCGCCTTCCGCTCTTCCGGTTTTAATATGATGTCTATGTGTACGCTGGCGGAATGGTAGTCTACACAATGATCTACCATTTCGCGGTGAAGCACATGGGACAGGAGGATTAATAGTCGCCGGGTTGTTGCAGAAGTTACGCAGGTGGAAGCTGGCGAAGTTTGACATAGTCTTCATACAGTCTTCATACAGATAGGTAAAAATGATATAGAAAAATTTAACAATCATCAGTTACTCCATGCCCTACTTGATATAAGAAATGAATTCCGCAGCTGTGGTGTTCAGCACGTCGTATTTGAGAGCCTCTTCCATTGTCATCAACGTCGATACAAATTATGCAGACGTCTTAACAAGACCTTTTTGAAACTCCCACTTGACAAAATATGGTCACATGGTCCAGAGTTAATGAACAATGACGTTATAGACAGACGTGATGGTGTGGTTAGAAGAGATGTTGACTTTAAGTTCACCGACAGCATCAGTCATGCCTTCCTGGACCAGAGGCTCTGAAAACAGTCCTTTTCAGGGCTAAACTGACTCTTAATAGGGTCGACGGGCCATGATCAGAGCTCCTCGTGGTGTAGCCTGGATGTGACATAATGAAAACGAAAGCAAATGCTTATGTATATTTAGGTTTAATTATTTCTCTCTAGCATATATTACATAAAATCAAAAACATTTACAGAAAAATTGTGCTTTCTGTTTCAATGCTATTCATTATGTTATAACTAAACGCTCTCCTTCGTCATTCTGTTATCTCTAATACTAATACTGCGTTAAGTCTTTCATGTCATAATTTTAGGAAGGATCTCTAAATATTCCTCTTCCGAATTACATATTTAATGATAACAATAATAATCAACAAATGCATTGTTTATATAGCTGTATCAATAAACGTGCCGATAACAACACGCCAAATAATTCGTCCGAATATTAATTCCGGTTCGCTAAGGTCGCTGTCTAGGGAACCGATTCCGGTTCTCTAGACACTTCCTTTTGCAAAACCGATAAGGGAGAAGTTGTTTTACGTTTTCGTATTTTTTCTAAAAGATATGAAAAGGAACATTACAATTAAACAATTACGTTTTAATGAAGGAAATGTGTATAATCAATATTTTAATGTCTATTGCGTATTATTTTGGCATACAGTTAAAACCATTTTTCTTCGCATTCTAATAACCGCTCCTAGCATGTACTTCCGGAAAAAGTATTCCATAATAGGCCACCGCCGTCATCGGCGGCGCCAATAATCAGATTAAACATTTCAACAATAATTGCATCATTTAAAGTACATTTTATAACAATTGTAAGTAAATACTGCCACTGTTTTCATCTATCCATAAATTATTGTTTCTATTTAGTAAAGTGGCTAAATTGTTTTTTGTCTTTGTAAGAATTTTTTCTTTTATAACATATTTGACTACGCGATACATTTTCCAAATTCAATATGTCTCTCTCAAAACGTCAAACTTCACGATGTATGTCACAATACATCGCTACGACCGGCTACGACGATGGCGATTTCGTTCCCGTTCCAGAAGAAGGAAGACCTATGTGACAGTGACGACTGCTGTGCGATAGGCAATCAACGCTGCAACTACTAGATCTACAACATCGTCGACGACCACTTTTTTGGTCACACCTCTGACAATGTAATGTCAGGCTTGCTGCGGCTGCTGGCTTATTTGGCTTTTAAGGGGTTTTTATATTTTCAAAATTTCAGAGTAGGAAAAAAGGTCAAACTTTCATGCATACTTTTAACTTGTTAACATAAGTAAAAACATCTTTCGGACAGCATTTTATTCTCTCATTCAGCTAAGCAAAGTAAAAATAGGACAACAATTTATTAAAGGGGATTTTTACATTACAAAACAAACAAATATACCATCTAGTACCAAAATTCTCTAAAAACTGTTAGGCTACCACAATCCAGACATACAAACTAGGTCAATCACACTCAGATCTCATTGGTCGCCGTGACGGGCCTACTCTTTGGCAACCAATCAAATTCAACCTTTGGCTATACTGGCTGGAAATTGAAGTCAGGTAAACCTATTTTTTGGCTTCAAAATTTTGTCTTTTAGGCATGACGGGAGACATGCCGGGGTCTCATCCCAATACTAAGCTAACATACATGCTCTTTGGGACGGACCTTGATAAAATTCTCATCAAATCAAATCAAAAGCGTTTTGCAAAATTGTACGAATTCAACAAACCGCGAACGGGTTCATTTTGAAAAAAATAGCGAACTAAAGAACCAGCGAATGTAAAAGCCAAGTATACAGTATAAAGTATTTGGCATTAAGCTGTTGTAAACCATAAATTCATATTTGAAATATGCCGTCACATGAGTGCTACTGAACATTTGAAAGTTGATGTACATGTACATTCTTTCGAAAACAAACTATTCATGGTGGGGAATCACGTGTCTTTCATGGTAGCTGCAACGGACAAAATGGCCGTTTAATTTCGTAGCTTCGGACTATCTATCTATCTCTGAATACTGCCAACCCCTCCCGCGAGTGTTATAGGCAGGACTAAAGTGCACGTCGGAAATGTTAGTATAAAGTGAAGTAGTAAAAATCCTGGCAGTGAGTTTTGTCAAGATAAAGTGAGACTTAGAAGTGAGACTGATTTTGTCAGGTATATGTAAATAATTTCACGTTATATTGTCTCCTGACACCCAAACTAACTTATATGGAATGTTTTGCCGATTTCTTTTATAGCCCAACCTTAGTATTGGTGTCGGGAGACAATTCTCCTATCCGGTGGCGACCGCGCTACTACAGCGCAACAGTGGCTAGGTGCAATGGTAACGAGCTGGTCTGCCGACCCAGATGTCCGGGATTTATTTTCATTGGATAATGGAGAAAACTGGTTCGACAAATACATAAGCACCTGTTCCCCTAAACTCCAGCATTTAAAACTGTTCTCATTTAATTTTGAAAGCACTCTATTACAATATAAGGACCCACACACTAAATTTAGTAGAATATCACATTGCCTTCAAGATTCCAATGTAAATATAGGAATAACTGTTTTTTTAATTTTGATATTTGCGACTGTATATTATAGGAATAACTGTTTTGTAATTTTGATATTTGCGACTGTATATACGGTTTTTAATGGTCGCAAATATTTTTAACGGCGACGGCGTTAGCCGGAGCTGTTAAAACTGTTTGCGACCATTAAAACCGTATATACGGTCGCAAATATCAAAATCACTAAAGTAAATAGTTATCCCTTTTCTAACGCATAATGTGTCTAAATGCGATAATTAAAACGCCGTTCGAATTTTGCGACCATATATACGTTATTTAATAGTCGCAAATTTAAACGACGTCACCAATCAGAAACGACGTTGCATCGGAACTGCGTTAGAAACGGTTTTCTAACGCATTACCGATGTAACGTCGTTTCTGATTGGTGACGTCGTTTAAATTTGCGACTATTAAATAACGTATATATAGTCGCAAAATTCAAACGGCCTTTAATTATCGCATTTAGACACACTGTGCGTTAGAAAAGGGATAACTGTTTAGTGATTTTGATATTTGCGACCGTATATACGGTTTTAATGGTCGCAAACAGTTTTAACAGCTCCGGCTAACGCCGTCGCCGTTAAATATTTGCGACCATTAAAACCGTATAACAGTCGCAAATATCAAAATTACAAAACAGTTATTCCTAATTCTAACGCAGTACCGATGTAACGTCGTTTCTGATTGGTGACGTCGTTTAAATTTGCGACTATTAAATATCGTATATATAGTCGCAAAATTCAAACGGCGTTTTAATTATCGCATTTAGACACATTGTGCGTTAGAAAAGGGATAACTATTTAGTGATTTTGATATTTGCAACCGTATATACGGTTTTAATGGTCGCAAACAGTTTTAACAGCTCCGGCTAACGCCGTCGCCGTTAAAAATATTTGCGACCATTAAAAACCGTATATACAGTCGCAAATATCAAAATTACAAAACAGTTATTCCTATATTTAATGGTCGCATATGTAACGTTTTGTACTTTTTAGTACTTTATGAGTTCTGTGATTCACTAATGTGAAATAGTAAACAAGAAACACACAGTTTTGTACTTTTTAGTACTTTATGAGTTCTGTGATTCACTAATGTGAAATAGTAAACAAGAAACACACAGTTGTGAGCTAATCAAGTTTAATCTAAGAACTGCCTGTACGGCGGGAATCGCATGCATATAATACAGGAGCTGGTCAGTGATGCATTCATGGAATAATTCTAATTCATAAGGGTCAAGGTAAACAGGTTAAATTTAGAATGAGAACTTTACTAACTGTTACAGCATATATTTTTAACGGCGACGGCGTTAGCCGGAGCTGTTAAAACTGTTTGCGACCATTAAAACCGTATATACAGTCGCAAATATCAAAATCACTAAATAGTTATCCCTTTTCTAACGCACAATGTGTCTAAATGCGATAAATAAAACGCCGTTTGAAGTTTGCGACTATATATACGTTATTTAATAGTCGCAAATTTAAACGACGTCACCAATCAGAAACGACGTCACATCGGTATTGCGTTAGAATGCTCATTCAGTAGAGAATGTGACATAAAATGATATTCTAGCATAAAATGTGCTGTTTTTGCCCATTTTGCCGGTGTTTTAACAGGAGAAAAAACGTGTGTTAACGGGGAGATTCACGCGCCGTTATAACCCGTTTTCATTTATGCGCAGTACAGGGCCATTGTAAACAATGGACCTGTCTCCCAAGTCTTACATCATGTACAGCGTCAGCACTGCCGGGCTTAAAAACCGCTGGTGACGTCATAAATATGACGTAAACAACACGGACGTTGTCCCGCGCATTATTGAACGTCGTACCAGTAAGAGCGTTTCATTTTTATTTTTATGATTTTTAATGCTATTTATGCTAGAATAGCGCTAACGCACGTTTTTTCGAGTTATAACGCCTGCAGAAACCCTCGGGATATGTTGGTGCCCTCGCCCTAACGGGCTCGGGCACCAACCATCCCTCGGGATTCTGCAGATGTTATAACACGAAAAAACGTGCGTTAACCCTACATAATCAAAATAAAGTAAACAAATAAAAAGCAAAAATCACAGTAAGAGTAAAAAAATTTGTGTTGTTAGTTAAGGTCTTTTTGGTATTTTAAATGAATTGGGTTTAACAAGAAATAACGGCTATATTTGTTTTTCAAATGAAGAGCACATTGTTGATGATAACAACACTTCCTGTCAGTGCTTGCATATTTTAAGAAGAAAAACGTTGTTTGCTGTCACCTATTTAATGATAATATCGATAAAGCGAAACAATGCAACTATCAGTAAGGATCCTTTCGATTTAACCCAAATTACACACACCAGGTCAGGCAAATGCGCTATTTCTCACGGTGTAAACCATCGGTGACGGTGTGACAGATGCTAGATACTAGATACTAAGATAGACAGGTTGGTTATAATACTATATTTAGTAACGGTAAACGTAACTAAAAACAGTAACATAGTTGTGAAAAATAGCCTGATTTCACATTGTTAAATATATTGCGGACATTATTGCATTAAAGTACATTGGCAGTTTTGACTTACAGTGAACACATTTCACAATGCTTGTTGAAAAAAATACCTTCACCATTTCATTTTTTGCAAATTGAGGAAAATTATTTTTGGATCCTTGTTTACACTTTATTTGCAATAAATGCAACAGCAGATTTTCTCTTCACATCAACCAGAGTTGAATATATAAAGAATAATACTCAAAAACAAATAAAAGAATGAAACCACAAATACCTGTTCATAATTTCATAACTGAAATTAGTAACGGTTACTTTATTTAGTTACGTTACTAAATATAGCTTTATAACCAACCTGATAGATCTAGAATCATATCTTGTCCTAATAAATAAGCGCATTTCTTATTTTCGCATTGAAATTTAATGATATTATGCCTTTTAGGCAGGCTATTTATTGCTGAAATGAGAGGTCTTATCGTTTTTCTTCGATTTCCGATAACGCTATCCACCAATTTTTGAAGCGGTTTAATAGTATTCTCGGCTTCGCCATGATGTCATACTGACCAGTTAACCAATCAGATATTTAGGTCGGGTACATTTCTTCATTCGGTTAAAGGTGAAAACTTGGTCTTTACCGTAGCATACCTGTGAACCAGGCCAGGTTTTGATAGAAATGAGGGAGATTAATTTAGTCCTAAAAAAGAGGGAGATTGGTAATTTTTGCGGGAGATTTTTACTCGTCCATGCCCTTCAAGCTAATAGTCACAAATGACATTGAAAAGCTGCTTTAAACATCTGTTTTCAATCATAGCATTTTTAAATCTACTTTCACTTTCTTTTCACAATATAATTATCCGTGAAGTGAAAGTAAGATTTTAAAATATGCGTATAGAAATAAAAATATATCTAAAATAGTATCTTGGTAATCATGAATTCTTAAATTGTGAATAAAAAAATGAAAATCAATCTAGAAATATTGCAAGATAATTGTTAAACCATCTTTATTTTCCAGCCTTGTTTTATACCTTTTGTCCGATCTGTTTACATCTTGTGATTAATTAATTTTATGGACTAGGATTTTCCACTCTGCTTACTTAGCCATCATCCATTATGTTATGACCCCTGATGGGTACAGACACCAATTAACAATTTAATCCCCATCATAAAATGTGTGAAAAGCTGACATACACAAAATCACGGACCTTGACAAAATGCAATCAACAAACACATGGAAGCAGACCGCTGACCGGTATACAATTTAGCTGAGATATTGATAAATCAGTCTGCACAAATTGGCAAACCAGTCAATAATTTGTTTACATTCTGGGTTAAAGGTCAATTTGATCATAATTGCAAATTTATGGTAGAATGGCATCTCCAGGCGGGAGATTATTTTTCTCTTTGAATTCCGGTAGTATACCGCAAGAAACGGTAGGGTTCACAGGTATGCCGTAGACTCATATGCAAGTTTAAATTTATTTCAAACGAAACAAAAAGCTTTTATCAACAAAGAGTTATTCACTTATTGTAAAAACAATCTGATAATTACAAGCTAATGGTAGATCGTCGTCTTCTTTCATTTCTATTCTTGGTTATTGTACTATTCAAAATTAAAGATGCATAGAGACCAGCGATGACAGCTTGGGAATCTCCTTCCCCGAATGTAAATAATTCATCAGTACCCGGATGTGCGAAGTCGAGAATTATGATACGAGTATAAAATGGTCAAAATAAACCTGTGTTCAATGTGTTTCCAGCTGTGGGCCTATTTTTGACGCCTGCATTTGAATATACATAAAATTACTGACTATTTTAGACAATCTACACCTGACTATATCTCCTTAACCCTTTGAAGGATTTTCAAACAAGGGTCAGTTGTTCATCTCATTATGATGACAATGGTCAAGGTCACTCTTGGGGTCAAAGGTCATGTCACTATCTCGATAACCAGAAAACGCAAACCTATCACTTATGACTACAAACTCCACAATCATACACTCCAACATGTTAAGTCTGCAAAATATCTAGGCTGTACAATCAACGAAAAACTAGACTGGGGCGAACATATTAATAGCATCTGTAACAAAGCCAACCGAAACTTAAACTTTATAATGAAACCGAAACATCGCCTCTACACAGGTTAAAGAACAGGCCTACAAAACACTCATCTGCCGTACAGTTGAATATGCCAGCACAGTTTGGGATCCCTATGAAAAGGGAGACATTGACAGGGTTGAAATGGTTCAATGTTGCGGAGCCCGCTATGTGAGAAAATGGTACCACAACAGATCCAGCGTGACTGACATGCTGTTCGATCTGCAATGGAAATCACTCTATAAGACAGACATACTGAAGCCAGACTCGGCATGCTCTATAAAATTACAAACAATAAAGTCGTCTTCAACAGAACATCTTAAAGTCAGACAATGAAAATGGAATAAAATTCTTCTACAACCCATTCTGCAAATCCAATACCAACAGCAATCCATCTTCCCTCGCACCATTAGAGACTGGAATAAGCTGTCAGCCGGGTCAGTTGACTCTTTCAGAGCTCAAATGTCCAAACACTTTATCTAACTTCCTCTTGTTTTTTTCCTTCACTGTATATATTCTCAGTTTTATTTCTATTTTCCCTCTTCTTGCGCACCCTGGCAATAATTTTCAACCAGTTGAAGGTGGCCAGTAACACGGAAGAAGACTATACCCCTTGAAGGATTTTCATGAAACTTTGTGCATAGGTTCCTCTCATCCCATCATATTAGACTGCGGACTTTGTATCAATTTGAAACTTGTTAAAGTTTCATCTGCAAGAACAGAACATGATTGTGTGCTGTTTCGAAATTAGGATGCTTTGGGGAGCATCTATTTGCATAATCAATGCTCTTGTTACTTTAACTATTCTAGTTGAATTGATAAATTAAAATCATATTAAATCCATCTAAATTTTGTTTTAATTTCTGTCTGCTGATAAGAAAAATAGATATGTATAAATTATTGCTTATATGTTTTCAAAGTATAAATTTGTGTTTTAAGTATCTGACTTAAACATGATGTAATACATGGCAATGTGTTACATTTGTGTATAGTGAAATTATCGCTATGTTGATCATTCACTTAAGTTCTAAATTGTTGTATTTCCTTCTTGGTGCAGCATGAAGTCAGAAGTCAGTTCATGTTAAATTACGTGTAGTCTACACAGACAAAAGTTTCATTTTTAAAGGATTTTTTTTTAAAGTATGCTTTAATGTGATTCATAAATAATATTTTTTTTTTGCAATACAGATGAGCAACAGAACAACAGGGTCTGGTTTTCATGAGGTATGAGATGTTCAGCTATACTAGATTGAAATGGCTGAAGCCAGATTGAAGAAAAAAGACAAACAGTAAGTTGGAATTCCTTTATCATTCAAATAACTCTTGTTAAAACTGCAGTAGAATATTGGTATGAGGATCTCTTGTATTGCATGCTGGGGAGAAGTGGGTTGCAAGAAATTATTCTACAAGTTGAAGTCAAAGTAAAACCAACACTACATCTAGACCTCAAACTTTTTAATGAGAAAAAGATTAAAATGAACAATTTTCAAGTGTTACAGAGCACAAAAAGCAAAAGAAAGAGAGAAAAAAAACCTGTTGACTGACCTGAATCTATTTTTTTGGGCAAAGGGAATGTAACACACACATACTGTTGTGTTTGGCCTCACCTATTGAGGGTTGTGAATCGGTTCAGCAGTCATTTTCTTCTGGTTTGTTTTAACTTTCGTAACAAGGCAACAGTATTTTCTTATGATTTAAGTTGAACATTTTGGTTTGCGTCTAGCTTGACATGTTTTTTTCTTTGAATTTTGACATGCTAATTATCAAAATGGTCTGATATGCAGGTATGAACAGCTTGTACAAGGGACCAGCAAGCTGCACATGGATATACAGGACTTGGAGACCGCCTACCTCCTACACAGGCAGATTGTTGATGATGATCAGAACAATGTCAGGGGATTAATCAGGTAACAATTTTTACTGGACTTTGCATTTTGCACATTATGTTTGTCTGCTCATGAGCAATTTAAAGGTCATCTCTACCATCTTAGTCCTTCTATGTAGAAAGTTGGAAATCCATGATCTTATTTCATAATTTGAAGCAAATAAATTGCTTTCAGGTTAAAACAGGATAGTCCCTGGCAAGTTTCCTTTTCTTCTCAAATAAGTTGTAACTTGTACACTGCAGTGATAATCAAACAGGTTTAGTACAACACAATCCTGAATGTAATTGTATTAACACATTGTGTAAACTTATGGAGTGGTCATTTTGTAAAAAGAAATTCAGTTCTGATACAACTTAATAAAAGGCTAAGTGTTTGTTTTTTATAATGTCAACCCTAATTAAAGGGCCAGTCATTTCTGACTTATGAGACACCTTCTTTCTGAGCATGTTTACCTCACGAATCCTAACTTTTAATACCAGGCCGGTAGGCATGCGCTAATCATTATTTAACTAACTGGTGGCTCACCAACCGGCCACATCAGAATGGACCCCTGCTAGGATTCAAATGGATGCTTTAACCTTTAGACCAAGGGAGAGGGTCATAGCTTAATATTTTATGACATCTTTAAGACTTACTGACTTTTCAGGAAGGAAGTAGGAGGTCCTAGGTGGGCACATGGTGGGGCTGGGAAACTTACTACATATAAATCTAAGAAAGATCTGGTTGACCAGAACAACCAATTTCCACAAAAAGTTTATACAAAGACTCAGCAGTTCAACCAGACAAATGGAAATTCATTGGAGCAGAACACAGGAACCAAAGTGCTAGACCAAAATGACAGAACATTTGAAATGGATTTGTCCCCTGATAAAACAGATAGAATTTTAGATTTGAAGACAAAAGTGTTGAAAAAAGCTAGTTCACATATCATAAAGAGAGACACGTGGTCAGTGCCATCTGATACAAGATCAGTAAAACCAACAAATAACAAAGGTTCCAAGACTAGAACAGAGCAGAACAAACCTAACAGCAAAAGTAGACACTCAAATGCTGATACCTCAATAACTAAACCACAGAAACCTGTGAAAAGAAGTAATTCTTTAAAGAGAGAAGATAATGAATCATCCAGATCCCCGAGTTACACTGTGCAAAAATCAAAAGAGAAGAAACAGAAAAAAAATCAAACGCAAACTTACAAGAAAGAAACAAACAAA
The DNA here is from genome assembly GCA_022818135.1 of Saxidomus purpurata. Taxonomy (NCBI): domain Eukaryota; kingdom Metazoa; phylum Mollusca; class Bivalvia; order Venerida; family Veneridae; genus Saxidomus; species Saxidomus purpurata. Next base: position 43,835,914 of record JAFMSR010000008.1, on the reverse strand, counting down.
ACAGACATTGAAATCAATGGTGCTCAGTCACAGAGAAGGTCAAGAATTGATGTGTTTAACGATAATGAACAAAATGCAAGGCCATTGCGACGGGTTGTTGATAAGGACCCTGCACAAAATGGTTATGATAATGACAAAAGTAAAGGAAATAAATCTGATAGGGCAATTGGTGGGACATACACACCTCGAAAGTTGCAGACTTGTTCAGATAAAGTTGTAGAAAATGGAGTGTTGCCAGGAAATAAATCCGACCGGACTATTGGTAAGACTTATACACCACGAAAGTTGCAAACTTATTCAGATAATGTCATAGAAAATGGAGTAACTCAAGGGATTTTCCCCACACAACCGGCAGAGCCTAAAGAAATCTATATTGACCCTAGAAAAGGACAGGTTCGTATTGTAGCAGGCAGGGAAGACAATTTTAATGATATTTCTAGTCTTGAAGGAACAAAAGTTCTTCTACAGCCTGGTTCTCTTCACAATAGTGTAGATGGGAACAAACTTGCCTGCTCAGTGGTTGATGATAATGTCAATTCTAGTCCCCATAGAGAAATCAGGGATATTTTTGGTCTTGAAGACTTTAACACAAGACCTGTGAAATCAGACAGAAAGCATGTGACCTCCACTAGTCCATTTGCAGCTACAAGGCAGTGTAATACTGAAGTTGAATTCTGGCTGCGAAGTTTGGGGATACCAGATGTTGATAGATATGTAAGAATATTTGCTGACAACGAGATTGATTTGACTGACCTTGAGTTCATGTCAGCTTCTCAGCTTCATGACATGGGAGTTACAGCATTTGGGGCTTTAGATAGAATTCTTAAAGGTATAAGGGACTTGAAGAACCAGCCAGTTACACAGGTGGAAAATAGTAGAGGTGTGAAATTACAGACATCTTCTATTGCCTGGGAAGAGATAAATCCTGTGATGAAAAGGAATTCAATTGATGGAAAGTCTAATTATAAGGCCAGTAAAGTATCAAATAGTAATTCTTGCCATGAGACATTTGTGAAACAGTCAGGAGAATTTTCCCTGTTAGGCTATACCGACACTGACAATGAAAGATGTGGTAGTGCCATGTCTAATGCTGTAGGTCATACTGAAAGTGCCAAAAATTCAGCAAGAAGTGAAACCCCTTCCTTTGCAGCTAGTACAAAGTCCAGTAGTGCTAAGTATACAGACAAGAGACCTCCAAGTGCTAAAACAACTGCCGGAGTAAAAACTAAAAGTAATAGTTCCCAGAATCAGAATAAAAGTGCTAACTGTTCTGTAACAAAACTCAAGAGAAGTGACTCTGCAGTTTCTGAGAAGTCTGTATCAAAGTTAACTAACTTAGATGTGAAACCAACTAAAGGTGTTCTTCTAAGAAAAAGAAGTGCGTCATTGACCAGAGAGTCTTCTCGAGGCGACCGGGAAAACCAAGGGAAGAAAGTAGAAGAGAAGAAGGAACCCCGACAGTTAAGGTCTAGAAGTCGGTCTGCAGATGTTGTGAAAAGGAAAGCACTGGAAGGTAAGTACATGTATATGTAGGCTACCAGGTACTTGCACTTTCTTGTTTGCCAGCTAAATTACCTAGAATTATATCAAACTTGGAACTTGTATACATTTCAATTTCGAGACAGGTACAGAATGAGATGTTGAGCTTAAAGAATACATAAGACATGATAGTCTTTGTCAAAGAATAGTTATTAATCTGAGCGTAGTTATTTGCATATGCCCTTCATATTATGCTATTGTGTATTTTCTTCCACTGTTTTTAGCCCCCTTTAGGATGCACTGGCACAAAGTGCCAGAGTGAGCTATTAGGATCGCATTCCGTCGTATGTCGTACGTCGTACGTCCGTCCACCATTTCCTTCAAACGACATCTCCTCTGAAACCACTGGGCCAATGTTGATGAGACTTTGCAGGGATGTTCCTTGCATGAAGCTCTGTCAAAGTTGTTCAAAGAATTCCATTCCATGCAGAACTCTGGTTGCTATGGCAACAAATAGGAAAAACTTTAAAAATCTTCTTCTCTGAAACCACAAGGCCTAGAGCTTAGATATTTGGCATGTAGCATTGTCTAGTGCACCTCTACCAAGATTGTTCAAATTATGACCCCCGGGTCAAAATTGACCCCGCACCGGGGGTCACTTAGTTTTGCATAGGAATATATAGGAAAAACTTTAAAAATCTTCTTCTCTGAAACCAAAAGGCCTAGAGCTAAGATATTTAGCATGTAGCATTGGCTAGTGGACCTCTACCAAGATTGTTCAAATTATGAGCCCCGGATCAAAATTGACCCCGCACAGGGGGTCACTTAGTTTTACATAGGCTAATGTAGGAAAAACTTAAAAAATCTTCTTCTCTGAAACCAAAAGGCCTAGAGCTTAGATATTTGGCATGTAGCATTGGCTAGTGAACCTCTTCGAAGATTGTTCAAATTATGACCCTTGGATCAAAATTGACCCCGCACCGGGAGTCACTTAGTTTTACATAGGCTTATATAGTAAAAACTTTAAAAATCTTCTTCTTTGAAACCACAAGGCCTAGAGCTTAGATATTTGGCATGTAGCATTGGCTAGTGGACCTCTACCAAGATTGTTCAAATTATGACCCCTGGGTCAAAATTGACCCTGCACCGGGGGTCACTTAGTTTTACATAGGCTTATATAGGGAAAACTTAAAAATCTTTTTCTCTGAAACCACAAGGCCTAGAGCTTAGATATTTGGCATGTAGCATTGCCTAGTAGACCTCTTCAAAGTTTGTTCAAATTATGCCCCTAGGGTCAAAATTGACCTTGCCGGGGGGCGGGGGGGATCATTTGTTTTACAAAGGCGTATATAGGAAAACTTATTTGGTATATAACATTATCTAGTGATCTTCCACCAGGCAAGTGGACTTGTACCAAGGTGAGCGATATAGGGCCATCTTGGCCCTCTTGTCATTGGAATATTTCTGTTTTGCACCAACAGGTGTCAACGCTGCAGCTAAGAAATTTGAGGAGAAAAAGTTGAAAACAAGAGATACTGACAAGAGTTTGCCCCCTTGTGATGAGAAGAAGAAACTGCGGAGAGATGAGATGGCAGCGAGACATCTACAGAGAGAGAAATACAAGGAGGTTTGTGTGGATTTTAATGGTTTTATAAATACCTCAACACCTTTTTGTTGCGCAGTTATACTTTGGTTTTACAACATTGCCTGTCACTCAACAACAATTGTTGAGAGGTTTGTCTGTCCATTGCTGTAAATAAAAACCTTTGGTGGATGGATACTGTCATGCAAGGGTGGTTAGAGTGAGCATGCATTCAAAATTTTCATGCAATAGTGTTTTATTATCAATTGTAGCCTTGATTGTATCAAGCTGGCAATTTCAATCTGCCACACCTTGACTGGCATAGCATATCAAATAAGTTTGCACGACTGTGTGAAGTTTCCTTTAATAAGTTATAATCTACTAGCTTCCAAAACAATATGTACATCTTCTATAGACAGACTTCTAATGGTGAGTTGTGTCTGTACTGAAAGTCTTTTAGACAGTGGTAAATGCCAAGGAGAAATGTATACTCATTTATTTACACATACTCTGTTAATGTTTGGTTGATTGTGTTGTTGCATGATTTATTATACAGATGATGGTAGCAGACAGTGGCAGCAGTGACACTGATGATACTGTGAAGAATCAAGCTTCTGCTTACACTGATCAGGGTCTTGAAAATCTTGTCACAGTTAATATACTTTCACCTCCAGGAAAAGCAGGTGAGGCAAAAACAGAATTTTCATAAAACCTTGCAATCATTATTCAGTACACTTATATTTATCATAGCTTTGTTAACTATCTGAAATGTATATCGACTGTCCATGTCTTCTTTAATAAGTAGAACACTGATGACAAAAGTATAGATATTAAGGCACAGGCTTAGTATAGGATATACTCAAATCCTTGTATTTGGAAGGGTGCTAGATAACTAGTGCAACATTTTAAAAACAATGTACAATAGCAGAAAATACTTAGTCCCGCTCCAGAAATTGGGCTTGTCATGGGTTTTGGCATAACAGTTTCATGCATTAAAACATGTATGTTCTGATAGATATTGTAAGGTATGAGGGTTTTACACACAACACTGAAATGGAAACTTGTATGCTGCATACTGATTGGTCTGGCAGTAAACTAGGTCTTATATTGCATTGATTCTAACAAAAACAGCACTAGAATGTGTTATTTACACATGTGGAATTTGTTTAAAAGATTAGTTTAGTCACTGCTGTACAAATATAGAATCTTTAAGTAGCTAATGCTGAAAAAACGATGTATGATAATTGTTTTTGTTGTAGATACTAGTTTATCATGTAAGTGTTTTATCAGGAAGATAAGTCTTCAAAATGATTGAGTTATATTTGTTAAAATGAGTGTTGTAAATCTCAAGTTGTCTGGATTTTTTAAACATAGCTTAATTATGTACATGTACATTGTAATTAGAAAGACCATAGAGTTTCTCTGTACATATACACATGTAAAGTATTGCCTAAAATTTGCACATATGCTATGATGTAAGCAAATAATTATGATCCCCTGCACAAAGCCAAGGAAAATAGTTCCAGTGTTTTTCATCCATATTTGGGATTTTATATATACTTACATGGCTAGAAGGACAACAGATAAGTGTAACCAAAATTACCAAAGGAAAATTCAACCAGTTACAAATAAGGCCTCCAGGATATGGTGCTATTTCTCTTATCTATTCTATGAACTAATTTTTAGTGAAATATGAAAGTAGAGAACATGTGTAAGTGTTGCCCTGGATTCAGCAGCCAGATGATTTAGGCAGCCTGAATTGTAATGTCCCACAGATAAATACACTTGTATTGTAGGGCCTTACCGAAGCTAAAGTTTCTTTTGCCAAAACCTTCAGTTGTTTCTGTCATTTTTAGAAAGTATGCAAACCTATACAGGTCTTTTGAATATCTTAACAAATTTAATAAAACAAATGATAGAGCTTAATATTACAAAAAGAAATAGGTCATCATCAAACGTAGTAAAATATCCACCATCAATTTTTGAACAAGTCTTACAGTTACATTGTAAGGGTAGCCTCTTATAATATAATTATACACTATTCCCTGCTTGGGGAACCATGAGTATATCATATTCTTATATGTGGCCATAACAATGCACTGTATCTCAAAATCATACAAAAGTGGTCATTAAAGTTGTAACACAATCTGTGACATGATTCCTTCCAGCAAGGAACAATGTAAAATGCAATAAACTTTTTGGGTTACCCTTGTATGCCTTGTGTAAATATTAAAGATGGGTGAATTTATTTTAATAAAATCAACTGACTCTTTCATTTGTAAGTGAAAAGCATCATCACTTGTTTTACCTTAACTGGTTTGGGATTGATAAGACCTTTCATGTGTAGGTTTAACTGTTTTCTAACTTTTAACTAATTTCAGATTTTGGCAAATGAAATTTCAGCTAAAGTCAGGTGCTACCTTAAGTAGTCATCTTCTATATACACATGCAGTCTCTTAATCTATCTGTAACCTGGCTGATTTATTCAGGTTCTATTGTATGTCAATGTGTTGAGTGAAATGTTTGGAAATTTCTCTTATTTTTTGTAGCACAGAGTGGCAGTAAAACCTCACCTACTGTTATTTATGTACTCCCGCCAATAAGTATGCTATAGAGAGTTGAATATTTTATGTATTAAGTAGCTAGGTCTGCTTGTGAGAAGAATTAGAATATTGCAGTATATTAGTCCTTACCATGCAGGATTGAGGAAAACCTGGTTTCAGACATTTTCGTGAGAAACAGTTACCAAGATTACTACAGTAATTTTAACCCAAATGTCAACTTTTCCATTGCTTTTGTTCACTGATTTATTTGGGATGAGAGAGCGCAGCTGTATTATGTTAAATTGAAGTGTCTTAGAAAAGTTCTCATAAGCCAGGAGTTGTCTGGGAAAAAATAGAATTAATTAAGCTCATAGGAGGTTTATTGGTGAGTTAATTGGAGAAAGTATTGCATCAGAAATGATGAATGGCCAATGTTTCAGTGTATATGAAGCTGCTAATTTAATTTCAGTTAAGAATTCAGTCTCTGGTATAGAAAAGTAAAAGTCAAGTCTGCATGGTAAAGGTTAAAACTATATATGCCATAGAACGTTGATTAAATTTGTGGAATCAAACCAAGTAACTGTCTATGATATTTGTCTCAGATGTTTCAAAAATGTTTTTGTCTTCATTGTCCAAACATGTCAGGCTAATGGTTCAAGAATTCATTTTTTTCTTCTCACATGTATAAACATGTACTGCTGATTTTTATGCTGCTACAAAGTGGGGAGGCATGATATGTTTGCTGCTGTCAGATGATAATATAGGAAGGAATTATGGCTTCAAACAGTTTTACCAGAATTATGGCCCTTTGTTAGTTTTAATACTGGTATATTTGGTAGAGTCAACAGATCTTGTCAAGTTTGTTTGGCACGTGACTCTAGAAGTATATGACACAGTCATGAAATGTTACAGTAACGTTATTCAGGATGTAAAGTTGTGCTGATGGGCTTTTGTTTGTGATTGCGCTTAATAAAGGCAGACTTATGTTCCTTGAATTTGAGAAAATTGTCATATTTGAGCTCTAGTTGCATGATACTCCTGAAGTAATTGACCTAGTGTCATGAAGCCTTACAGCGATGTTGATCAGGATGTGAAGCTGTGCAGCTGCAGTTTTGGTTTGTTGCTGTGTCTAGTGAAGGCAGAGTTATGGCCCAAAAGAGGGGGTGTCCTATGGACATTCCTAGTTTACCAACAAATAATTCTGTAACAACAATATGTATATTATTCTTTAGACTTTAACATTCATAAATGAATAAGGAATATTTAATTCTTATCCATATTAAGTTGTCACAACTGATAGAGCTTCGAAAGTATTTTATGCCAAATATTGCCCTACATGTGATGACAGTGCTTGGTAGAATTTTAGAATACATTCAATATCTTTCTAGAATTTCAGTGTGTGAATATTGCTAGTTTGTGTAGTGAAAATGATTTCAGTTTTGACTGAGGTTTAAAAATACTTTTTTTTTGTCTGAGTACCACAGAATGATGTCTCTTAATGTACATGCACTTCCAGAGTTTGAAAATGCATGTCAAAATTTTTACTTTATTACATGCAGTTTGTTTTCTTTGAATATTTTAGTGTGTCTATGTGAAGATTGCTTGTATACATTTAGAAACTTTGACTATGAGTGCCATTGCCTTATAGTTTTATTACCTTATCAAAGACCAAGGTAAAAACATGCTAATGGTCATTAACAGTTGTTCACTATGATGTCTGTTTTTATACAGCATCTTTTGAAAATCTATTTCACTAGACAGTGTTGATAAAACCAGACAGAAACCATCCTTTTTATTTAAAAGCAGAACTAGTGGTTGCTGAGAGCTGCAGAACTGCTTCATGAAACTAATTGAGATTATGGCTGCAGTGTCCTTTCATTATCTTTACCAGATATATTCATAATGCCCTACAGCTGTATTGAAAGTCAAGGCAGCCAGTGTAAAAAGTTCTTAGATTCCTCTTCTCATAAACTTCTGAATTAAATTGTTGCCAGATTTGAAGCATCTTTGCATCACAACATTTCTCAAAATATGTTCTTTGTATTGCTGGAAAAAAAAGGTCACAGTAGTTTCCAACATTTCAGTGGATTTAAATTTGTTTTCTCTTGAAAATTTGCATCAGCTAGGAAATTGCTTTAGAAACCAGCTGAAACAGAATAAAGCATTGTACAAGTAACTATACCAATTGAATCTTGACTGAAACTGAATCAAAACAAAAGATATATTTATAACAATCATGTGTTGTATCGAAATTAACATTTAAGTCATATATGTAAAATGGCTTGTATCCTGTTGATGGCTAATTATGTTTCCGTGAATGTAATTTCTCATTTCTGTATAAGCAAAAAATATTGCCTAGTCCGTGTTAGCACTCAGTGTTAACAGGAGCTGACTCAGACTTCGCAATCCGTCATATCAAGACTACTTTCTGACTGGGTAATTTTTTAATACAAATTAAATGAAGTAAATTGTTTTGTAATAAAATTTATATTGATTTTATTCAAAGTAAAAGTCTATAATAACTTAATAAGGAGCACGTCATTGGCATATTGCAGATCTTCAGGGTTTATATGTTAACTGTATAAATTTCAGATCCTAATGGTTCACCATCAAGAAAAGAAGATAAGAGTCACAACCAGGGGGTGAAAGCAAGCATGCGCAAGTCACTGCGGAGAATGGAACAGGCAAGAAGGCAAACATACAATGCTGTCAGACCTTTAGATCTTCAGATAGAGTCTGATATAGGTAAACTCTATTTCTCTTTGTAGTGATACAATAAGAAACTCTCCGGCTGTTATAATCTAAGGTCAAAGAAGTCAAATGAATTTTTATTTTTGCAATGGCCTGTATTCTGAATGTCAGATCACAAGGGTGTACCGAAGTTTTAAGAAATCTAGGTCACAAGTTCCTGTGAGAACATCTTTTTGGTACCAGATCATGGGTTGCCTTGGCCCCCAAACTAACCAGATTTCATTTAAGTAGAAATAACTGCTTTAAGTTATGGAAATGCTTGATAATTATTGGGTAGACCAACTGCATAAATGGTAGATGTTATGGATGTCTGACAGCTGATAAAAATTTATGCTTAGTGTTGGACATTTGCTATTGAAAGGCTTTGTTAGCAACCGTCTTGAATTCCTTTCTCTTTTGGGTTTAAATTGCATGTAGTAATTTTCTGTTTATCTAGCTGTCTGTTCTTAATTTACACCCAATCTTTCCAGAAATGTTTTAGATTTCTGCAATAGTTTGTGATACTGTGTTGCATAAGTAGCTATACCTTAACATAAATACTATTGACTGCTGTATGAAATATGAAAATTAACCAGTTTTCAGAACACAAAATGATTCTATTTAAAATTAAGCTAGCACTAATTAGTCAAAGACTGCAGGTACTACATCTTATATAGATTATTAAGATAATCAGAAAATACTGTTTATGTTTAGAACCTCCGCTACTGTCCACTTACAAGATTAACAACAAAGATAGAGACAAAAGCCAGTCAGAACCTGAGAGTGGGTACAGGACTGATGGAAGTACGACATACTCTCAGATAGAAGACCGCGTCTCAGACATACAAACGAAGGTAAACACAGGGTGCCCAAAGTGGTTTGTTAAAAACAATGATTTTGATACAGATTTAATTAATCAAAGTTGGGATATTTTTTTGCTTAACAGATTTCAGTTTCTTTAAAAGAAATTAAGATGAAACTTTCCTTTAATCAAGGTAAAATGTGTAAGTGACAATTTGTTAGTAAAGTAAACTGAGTGTACAGCAAACACAGGGGGACAACAGTACTTTAATTTTCTATGTTCATAAAAGGAATTTGTCTGTAACAACATGACTTGTATCGCTATTTGTTATACAATTAAACCTGCTGAAGGACAAAATGGTTCAAACTTAATTTCCCGATCAGTCAGCAACACTTTTAAAGAGGCACTCCCTACATCTAGCAGATAATATTCTCGAAGCATAGATTATGTGTTCAATGAATGTAAAATGATAAATAAGTACAAATTCAAAAAAGAACCTATGGCGAAAAATGCCTCATTTTACCACAATTAATCAATATAGAGGCTTCTGTAATAAATCGCATCCATCCATTAATTGTACAACAACAACTCTACATACAGTATTGAATGGTTTACATTACTGCAGTATATTTTAAACCGCTGATTTTATAAATAATATAATGTTAATAATCAAATGATTTTATATTGGCCTTGTTATTTGTCCGAGGGTGGTCGTATTGGCCCAAGGCCGAAGGCCGAGGGCCAATACGACTGCCCGAGGACAAATAACAAGGCCAATATGAAATCACTTGATTAATAATAATTTTATTATTCAACTTTACAATATTGGCTAAATAAACAAGAATATAAAGAGAATCTAACATGTTCATGAGTTGTGGATAAGGAAATCCCACCCAAGGGTTGAGATACGTCACAAAAATTAGGCTCTGCCGAGTTTTTTTGGACGTATCTCAACCCGAGGGTGAGATTTCCTTATCCACAACTCAATGGACATGGTAGATTTATTTTCTCACCGTTTGAATCGCATTTTCACACAAGTAAGAAGAAATTAATATACAGGAGGGGGGTGAAAAAATGAAAATCAACTTTTTCTTGAATTTTACTTCAAAACTGTTATGGATGGATAGAAAATGATCTAACTAAGAAAATGAATACCCATAACCCTATGTTTATTTCAAAAATAAAAAATTTACAGTCATTTTTTGATATCAGCATGAGTCTAAAAACAAAATGGCGTCGTTTAAAAATCTAACGGAAGTGACTTCTCCGTATTGGCCCTCTCTTTTAAACCAATCAGAATGCTTGAATTCCATATTGGCCCTGCTTTTCTCGTATTGGCCCTGCTTTTCTCATATTGGCTCAGTTATGCTTTGTATTAGCTCTACCTGTTTCATATCATGTGTGCAATTGATCTAATACAGAATGTAATATTGTAAAATTGAATAATAATGACCGGGAATGAATAGCTGAAACTTTTAGGTTGAGTTATGATACTTGCAAAGTTTCTATTATCTATGTTTTGGAGGTTATTTAGATTGACATCAGTTATAGGGTATGTCCCTTTAAGTAAATTTTTCAAATTGTTGTCAAGCTTTATTTCATTTGAATGTGCTTGAGAAAATACATGTAGGTCTAACTAATCTATGTTTTTTATTCAAGATAAAATCACATGGCTTTGATAAACCTACAAATATTTAAAAATCAGTAAATATCTGTATGAAGGCAGTGATGGCTGTCTGAAATGTTTACAGAATTTAATTGGTTTCTTGTTTAGATAAAAAGACTGAAGGCTCGAGCTTCAACAGGAGATGAAATGACCTTGACCTTAGTGCATGACCTTCAGCAGCAGCTGATACATTTTGAAAGGCAGCTGAAAGATAAAGAGAGGGAGCTAAAGAATCAGCAAAGTGACCAAGAATCAAGCAGAGGTACATCAGTTTGTATGCTATTTCTAATGATAAAAAAAATATTGAGGGTGGTCACTGCTCATTAAGCAAGTGTATCTTCCAGTGTTGATGTACAGAAGAGCTGTAAGCTCATTGCAATAACAGATTTATACTATTTCTTCTGAACAGGAAAGAAATTGCACTCACTTAGACACCCATCAAACATGTTCATATCTCCTTAACCCATTGAAGGATATTCCTGTAGCAACGACAGATAGAAACCAACTTATTAAGACAGTGTGCAGAATCCATGCTTCAATAGCCCTGGCTCAAGGTCACTGTCACACTGTTGGGTCAATTGAGACTATATTATATAACCCCCTTGAAGGACACTTAGCGGTCAAAGGTCATGAGACTGTCTGAATGACACAATAGTTTTCTGTATGTTTCTAAATTGTGTACTTCACATGTAACAATTCAGAAATAAAAAGATACATGTATAAGTTTGAATAATTGCAGCAAGTCAAAGAATCAGGAGGCTGCCAGCTAGTGTGATTGATTCCTCTAACACCAGCCCTATATCAGAGCTGTTAGTTGAAAGCCCTGTAAAGGCAGAAGAAGGGGAAGACATGCATGCTGGGGCAGGTGTTAGAATGAGCAAGAGGGAATTGCTAGATGAAATGAGGAAAGAAAAGCAACAGCACCATAGACAAATCAGGTACTGTTATACATACACAGATACTACAGAGATTAAAGTCATTTTGTCTTGAAAACTTACCAGATATCTATGAAAAAGACACACCAAACATTGTCCAAAAAGACCTGTCCATCTTTCAATTTGAGCAGCAACATTTATTGTTATAAGTGTGCTCACTAACAGTTTATCGATTAAATAGTGAAATAGTGCAGATCATGGTAAGTCTGTATGGATGTGCAGGCTGATCATGATCTTCATTATTCCGAAAGACAGAATCAGCTGCCATAGACATGTTAATGGATAAACATTTAACTTACAAGTTAAAGTACTAACCTGATCGAAGGTTTAAGCAACAGAAGTTTTAACTACTGTAAATCACTTTGAATTCTCAGGAGAAAACAATGTTGCGATTTTCTTATCTCTGAGTCAATTCTTGAGACCCTGAATTCACAAACAAGTGGTCCCACTGGCTCATACTGTTGAAAAAATGCAAAAACAAAGAATATTTCATGATTTACAGTATGAGATATATGTGCAGGCTTGTAGATACAGTGTTCAGATGATTTACAGTATGAGATATATGTGCAGGCTTGTAGATACAGTGTTCAGATGATTTACAGTATGAGATATATGTGCAGGCTTGTAGATACAGTGTTCAGATGATATACAGTATGAGATATATGTGCAGGCTTGTAGATACAGTGTTCAGATGATCCCATAAGTTGTAGGCATACTTTGTGTAGAGATGTAATATAGACAGGTTAAATTAATCCCTATGTTGATTTTGCTATTCAAGACAACTTCAGACAGAGTTACAGAAGTTTCGACATTCAGACCCAGTCACTAGTCTGGAGTTGGACCACAGAGATATCTCGTACAAACAGGATGGTAAAATATTTTCTCAGTTTTGCATAAGAGATAGTTTAGTTCTTTTAACAGCATGCACATTTATATCGAAGGAACAGGAGATCATGATTAATTAAACAGTTTAAGCCAATTCACATTGTATATTTTGCTAAGGAATGAGACAAACATAGTTATTAATAGGAAACCCCATTGGTTCATTGTCCAGAAACTTATAATTATGTTGTGATTGCAGGCATTTAGGTTAAAAGTATGCTTAAGATAAGTTACAAAAGTTATTTAAGGTGATTGACAGGGCTATCCTGGTCTTCTAGTTGTTTGTTCGTGATTTCCAAGTTGCCAGAATGCACAGTGCTGTGCCTTTCAAACTTCTTTGAGATATTATAAGGGCTATTCTAAAGCCACTATTATTACTTGTAGAAATTCGCCAGTAAAAATTAGGAGGTTGACATTTAACTTCTGGTGTCAGTTACTGTGACAACTTCTTTTCTTTGTAAAATTTGTTAAAAGTATGAAAGTTCTTAAAATGGTAACAATGTTAATTCAGATGATGTATAATTATGTCCATCTAAAAAAACTGGTTTCTTGATTCAAGACCCTCCACCATTTCTTTTCAGATATGATTGGTGAGGGAACATTTTCCTGTGTATATAAGGGAGAGTTTCAGGGATCAGAGGTGGCTGTGAAACAGCTGAAGATGCCTTTACAACAGCAGGACAGGAACTATTTTGCTGCAGAGGTATAATTTCATGTTAAAAGTTTTTTAACAAGGATAATACGTTGTTACCCATTTATGTATTTGCAAGCAGTGTAGGGTATGATCATTTTGTGTGAAACTGTGTATCTTGAATCTGGATAGAATAATTGTTATATTGATACAGTCAGCCACAGACTGGGGCTATGATAGTTAATGAGCAGTTTATAAGTTGATTATATGTGAAGACGAGATGTGAGTCACTGGTTAAAGTGATGCCTCTGTACCCTGAGGAGAATTTTATAAGATACATTCTGGAAATTTTAAGCATTAGAAATCAGTGTAAAATGATACCAGAAAACATGCTGTTCAACAAAGATTCTTTGTATATAGTACCCGGTTCCATTATAGGTGTAACCTTACTATTGTTACATGATGTCTGGTAGATTTCTTAGATTGAATATATGTGTCACAGGTGAGCCTTCTGAAGGAATTACGTCATCCTCGTGTAGTGTTACTGATTGGTGTATGTACATCAAGCAAGCTTCCATTGATGGTGTTAGAGTACATGTCACAGGGAAGTTTGTTCAACTATCTACATAACCCACAATGGTATGTCAATTTGTTACACATACTCAGCAGTATTATATATTGTATGGTGCTAAAATAAAAATATGCGATAACTGGTAACTACTTGTCTATGTATGTAACCGAGAAAGGCAAGTAAAGAGAGTTTGGTATTGCTAAAGGTGTGGTCAAATACTCTTAGAATAGTACTAAAGTTTAGAAATATGTCATTGTACATTATTTCTATATCATCACTATATAACTGGTATGATAAGTCACTGCTCAATTTGAAAAATAAGATAGAACACTAAACTCTGTTTGATATTATTATACCCCCACAAAACGAAGTTTGGGGGGGGTATATAGGAGTGAGCTTGTCGGTTGGTCGGTCGGTCGGTCTGTTGGTTTTCGTTTCCGGATGATAACTCATGAACGACTTTACCCTTTTGAATAATTTTGGTACACACGTGCAACTTTATGAAATACAGGTCAAGTTCGACTTTGGGGTCAGTAGGTCAAAGGTCAAGGTCACAGTGACTCTGAACTGTAAAACAGTTTCCGGATGATAACTCATGAAAGGCTTGACCGATTTCAATGAAACTTGGTCTGTAGGTAGCTTGCATGGAGATGCCGCTTGGGATTGCATTTGGGGTCACTAGGGTCAAGGTCAAGGTCACTGTTACTAAAAATAGAAAAATGGTTTCCGCTCAATAACTCAAGTTAGGAGTGACTAATTGCAATCAAACTCAGTGTGTAGGTAGCTTGTGTAGAGAGGAAGCTTGGGATTGCATTTTGGGTCACTAGGTTCAAGGTCAAGTGCACTGTTACTAAAAATAGAAAAATGGTTTCCGCTCAATAACTTGAGTTAGGAGTGACCAATTGTAATGAAACTTGGTGTGTAGGTAGCTTGCGTGGAGAGGAAGCTTTGGGTCACTAGGGTCAAGGTCACTAGGGTCAAAGTCAAGGTCACTGTTACTAAAAATAGATTTTTATTTATTTTTAGTTTTTCGATTGTTTTAAGCAAAAAAAATTTTCGTGGTCAAGGTCACTAGGGTCAAGGTCAAGGTCAGTGTTACTAAAAATAGATTTTTATTATAATTTTTAGTTTTTAGAGTCTTTTAAGCAAAAAAAAAATTTGGGGTCAAGGTCACTAGGGTCAAGGTCAAGGTCACTGTTACTAAAAATAGATATTTATTTATTTTTAGTTTTTAGATTGTTTTAAGCCAAAAAAATCATTTGGGGGTCAAGGTCACTAGGGTCAAGGTCAAGGTCACTTATACTAAAAAAAATGTATTTTTGCTATTAAAACAATACATTTACACAAGTTATTGTATAATAACTCAACTCTATGTCCTTGTGGCCATTCCTTTCTTATGGTTGCCATACTTCTGTGACAAAGCTGTATTGTGGGGGTATAATTCGTCACTCTTGTGACAGTTCTAGTTTGTATTTATTAAGTGAAACTCAAAATAGTTTTCCTACAAGCTCTCTTAACCTGCTATTTAAATTTTCACACTGTACTGACTAAGTGCTTATTGTCTGCCTTAACAATGTTATTCCCCTGTTGTTACATTACACTCCAAGAAGAAGTGGCAGGTTTTGTAGACAATGTACCATGGAGTTACTGTATGTGTATAAGTATTCTTACTGAATTACAAAAATGGTAGACATGCATCCAGTGTATTCTGTTAAATGTGAAAAGATTCTCTAGATAACTTGCTGCATTTAAATGTTATTATTTGTTTTCTTACAGTGAGTCTCTAGACCACGCCCTGTACTATCAGGTAGCCAGAGATATAGCCCTGGGTATGAACTACTTACACAGTCACAAGCCAGAAGTGCTGCATCTAGATCTCAAGTCAATGAATGTACTACTGTGTCAGAGTCTAAGAGCAAAGATTGCAGACTTTGGATTTTCTAAATTGAGGTAGACAATGATGTATTTTGTATTTATTTTAGAGGTTCTTTTCAGTGTAGATGCTTTATTTTCAATCTTCTTAATCAGATGAAGCAATATTCAGAATTCAGATGCTGGTATCAGCTTGCAAGCACACCAAGTGTTCAAATTGATCTTTTGTTAGGACTATCTATCGTTAGCTAAAGAACTATAGACAAAAAAGGCCTTTTTGTCATTAAGATTTATCAAAAACAAACAGTAGGAGGTGGAATGCACTAACTTGAATTATATGTCTCTGTAAAAAATGTAAAATGTATTCTCAGATAGGACCTCAGACCTTTTTCAAAATAATGGTAATGTTTCTTAGGTAACCAACTGAAGACTTTTAGACTATAAGTATTTGTTAAAAAATAGATGCTAGGTTGTTGAGCTCATTTCAGTTAGTTTGTATATTTTCTCTATGGAAAAGTACTCCAAAATATATGATATTCTCCTGGCATTGGGGGTGTCAGGGAATATTAATAATTGCTACCTCTAAAGTTGAATGCTCTGTCAACTACTGATGAGCAAGTAATTTCTTGATTACATGTATTAGTCATTTACCTTGTTTCCAGACTTGATGCTGGGTTGAAATCAGGGAAGAGAGGCAAATCAAAATCAAAGGGTGCAGCACCAGCATGGATGTCACCAGAGCTTTTAGATAAAGGGGAGATAACTGGAAAGTCTGATGTCTATAGCTTTGGCATTATACTGTGGGAAATGTTGACTAGATGTTCTCCTTACAAGGACTGTACTGTTTTTCAGGTAATCATCTGGTGATCTTTTTTATAATGGTAGTGAATGGGTGTTTACACATGTTCAAAAGTTTTCTTTCACCGGTCAATTTTAATGTTACCAGATCTTAAAGTCACATGTGTGTATGTGATGTGAACAGGTATCATTTACAATTACAGACTGTTAGTTAAATATCGGTGAAATGAATTTCAACTTGTGTTCAAATTCAGATAAAGCATGGGGTTGGTATGCCATTAACACACATTTCTAGTAACTGAAAATTCTAAGCCTGTAATACTGGGTAATACAGTGTCATGTTTGTACTTCAAGCTTCAATAAGCTATTTAGCTTTCAATGTGATTCACATTTTATTTGTGAAATAATATCTGTTTCAGCGGTGTTCATGGTCTTATAAACAATGATTTGGAGTTCTGATGCCCAGTAATTAACCACTATGGCTGGAGGCCTGATTGGTTTATAACTGTGCATCAGAATGACAAAGAGTTGTTTATAAGACAATAACAATGCTGAAGTGGACGTTACTTTGATTCTAACATGACCACAAAAGGTTAATAAATGCAAACAGTTATTTTCTATAGGGATATTTATTTAACATCATGCAGCACAATATGACGATGTTTCATCCAACATGTCAAAACGTTGTTTACTCTTTGTATATAAAGAGAAAATAGTGAGAAAATCTCTGTTTGCTGCAAGGTCTTATTGTGGATTATGGTTAGCAATGCTTTTTATTAGGAATATTTCAACATTTGCACAAAGGACTATTTTATGTAATATTCTGCCCTATACCTGCCAGCATTTGTCTACTTACATGTTTACCATCTTTTCTGGTAGTGATTTTTTCAATGGTACAAACATGTATTATAGTTTCAGTACAGGTTGTCAATATAGGAAAGTGATGATGGTCATATTCAATGTTACATTACAGATACTAGAGATGGTACGGAAGAACCAAAGACCAGAGGTCCCTGATGGTACACCAGAGGGACTCACTCACCTTATCAGGATATGCTGGGACCCTAATCCAGCCAAGAGACCACAGTTCAAGGTTATATTACTACAGCTTTATTTGACTCTTGTTCATTAAACTCATACCTGTACATATTTATCAGTATCTACGGTCTAGTCTTAAGTATTGGGACTGTTGGTGGATTTCAGGAATTGATCTGTTGATAATAGGAATTGTAAAACAATATTTTGATTGAAACAGAACTGATTACTTAATACATTATTGAATGGCTGCTTAGTTATGAAAAATTTGATGAATACATTTTGGGTGATAATGATTCTCATTACATTTGTACATTGATTGGCAGGACTTGTGTGTTAATTTTGGAACCTATTTTGACAAGTTAATTTGAATTCATTTTGCGAGTGCTTCTTTCATTTAATACATTAAAATAAAACAGTTTTTGTTTTCTTTTACAGGATATTCTGCAGATTCTTGAAAACCTTGCATTCCCTCCAGCATGGAGAGAGCTTTTCCAGAAGGCAGGTGTGCCAGACTCGGCTCTTCAAGACGTGCAGTCTACTCGTACCATCATAAGCCTGGTAACAGGCACATTGGACTCCGGGGAATCTGGGATACTGCACAGCTTTATGGTCGCTCACAGTGAGAAAGGTAGCAAAGGTGTAAGGAAAGAAAATATTGAAAGTAAATCAACCTTCAAAAGTCGAAGAGCTTCTTCAGGAAAGAATGGCAATTCAAAACAGAGCCCAAAAGAGAGCTCTAGAGATTCAGCTAGAAGCTCAAAACACTCAAAGACATCAAGCAGGTTGGAGGACTGGGATAGTGATACTGTCACCAGTGTTAGTGATAAACTGTCATCAGATGAATCCGAACTAACCTTGAAAAATATCAGACACAGTTCTAGTGATGAAAATGATGAAAGTTCTGATAGTGACGAAAGCTCTATATTGACTTCAGATGAAGATAGTGTTTATTCTAAAACTGTAAATAAACAGAAATTGCCAAAGGCAGAAATAAATATTGTGATACCAAATTTGGAGCTTTCATTACAGTCTGCTAGGGATGAGTTTAAAGCTGAAAGAGAAAGAATTAATAGAGGAACATTAGACTGGGTTTCAGTTAGTCTAGATGATAGCACATCTAGGAGTGAACCGAGTGAGAGGCATAGAACAAGTCTACCGGCTGATAATAAAGCAGACCATGGAGATATGCGGTTAAGACTTTCCTCCAGCTTGAGCAACAGAAGTCCAACACCAATGAGTCAAACCAAAGTCAGCACCTCGACACTGAATGAATCTGCAAGAAGAAAACGTCGGAATAAAGGCAAAGATCTAAATCGCTATAGTGATGAATTTTTGATGAGAGAATCCTTTGATAATAGGAGACCACCATCACCAAAGAAAATGTCACTGACCAAGAAATTCATGCAAAATTCAGGTGTTGAAAACATTGAAAGCAGTGAAGATTTCACTGAAAGAAGTGTACAAAGTAACCAGAATGGAAAAATTTCGAGTGCTAAGAAAGAGTCGTATGTAGAAAAGTCATATGACAGTTTCTTTGATTTATCAGGTAGAAGACCTGATGTAAGCCATTCCAACACAAAGAAGAGAGAACCTAGTATTTCAGGGAGCCAGATGAATAATGTTGGTTCTGTAAATAGTTTAGAAAATGAAAATAGAACTAAACCTGGTAGAACAAGTGAAAATAAAATGTACTCTGGTAGAAATAGTACTGACAATGAAAATGAAATATGTGTTGAAGATATGGAGCATGAAGTTGAGAATGAAATGAGTCAGAACAATGAAAACCAAACACTACAATTCACAGAACCTGAGTTAATTAGTAGTAACAATACTCCAGATGTTAAACAAGGTGGACATGTGAATACTTCTCAAAACCTAGTTATAGAAGAGATAAAAAATAGAAGCAGGTTACAAATGTCAGAGTCAGGGCAACTGAACCAAGGAAATACATCTGACATTTTTAGTAGCGAGATATCAAAAACTTCAAATTGGTGTGGTGAAGCGAGTGGTAATGAATTAAAAAAATCTGGCAGGATAGGCTCACAAAGCCCTGATACTGAAGATGTAAACAGTAATAGAAAATCACATGAATTGATAAGTGCACGTAGTAAAGTTCAAAGCTCTGTCACTGAAGAGGTAAATAAGAGTTACAATGCAGTGGTGTCTAAAACGAATGATACTTATTCTGAAATAAGATCTGATAGAAGTAAGCATGAACCTATTGATCAAAGACAGTTAACACAAAAAGATAGTGTTTATTCTCAGCGAAGCAGTCTGGATGTTATTAAAAATCAAAAGAAACAAGTAACGGGTCATTCTAAAGAGAGGAGCAAACATATTTCTACCAGTGAAAAATCTCCTAGAATATCTTCAAGACAAATGGGGTCTACTGATGATAATATACGTGTAGTTCTGAATACAATGCTAGCATCAAGAGATGAAGATCTGAGTGCATCTTTTCATAGTCCTATGAAATCTGTAGATACAAAAACTACTTCATATTACAAAAGTTCTTTTCAAAATAAGGAGAAATCTCAAAGTAAAAGTGATGATGAAGCTAAAGATGAAAGTGAGCAGATTAGGGTAAAATTGGACTTGAGTGAAGTTGATGAAAAGAAGAAAAAACCAGTTATTACACCAAGAAGAAGCCTTATGTTAAGTAATAGGTCTACAAAGTCAAGTGAGAATATAGGCAGTGAACAGCTGAAAAATACAACTGAACATAATAGCAGCCAATCTGAAGTTAACACCACTGAAATTGATCTGTGTGAAAGAAACACTCCACAGACAACTTCTGAAAACAAACAAGCACGTAAACAAAGAGAGAGGAAGCCTGTATCTCTAGACCATGACAGTGGGTCAGCTCCAAATGTAAGATCCGTTTCTAGACACAGTGGTGATTATGCAATCATGTCGGAAACATCAGCAGGATTGGTTGAAAAAAATAAAACTAAAGATGTCATTCCCAGTCCAAAGAAAAATACAATTAGAGTTAAACTCAGAAAAGATCCTTTGGCAACACAAATTGCAACAGATTCCAGAGTTGTGAAAAAGGATGCGCATTCATTTGCTATGCAACCTTCTTCTCCAGTTCCGCCAGCGCCACCCCCTCCACCACCAGAAATAACAAGATCTGTGTCGCTGGTCAGCAGGAGTGTACAGGAAAACGCACCACGAGGCAGCATGGCTGATGAACTGAAGTTAAGACTTTCAAATAGGCAGAGTGTATCTGAAGGAATGCTTCACAGGAACAAAGGGTCAAATAGAAATACAGCCAGTAAACAGCCTGTAGGAAGGGATTCAATTGTTCCAATGCAGACTGACGGCCAACCAAGACTGGTTAAAATTTCAGAGATAGATGAAAAATTAGCTCCACAGCAGTCAGATGGTCTACCTGCATTTGTTTTTCAGTCTTTAGATTTACGGGAACAGAAAGACCAGCTGAAGTCAATCTCTAAGCCACATGCCCACCAGCTAGATGATTTAAGTAATGCCAGCCAAGAACAGCTAATATCCATTGCAGATATACTGAAAAAGGTAAGACCTGGATCAACTATGTCGATATATGAACAAATAGTTTAACATGTAGAAATAAAATTAATACTTATTTATTCTGATATAGAGAGATATACTGGTCATGTTTGACAGGCTAAAATGAGAGATAAACAAAGTGATGTAGTTATCAGTTATGACGCTGTTGTGGGCTGCACGTTTACATAGAGTTAGCATGAAAGACGTTGACTTTTTGAGGGAAAGTCTGTAAGAGATTCATATAAAAGCCTTTTTACTCAACTTTTATATATTGGACACCAGTTATCTGTTTTCTGAGGCTGTAGAAAGATGTAAAGTGGCATATAAAATTGTTATAAGGTGTTGCCTTATCAGGTTGTATGCTGTTTTAGTGCATTCCCAAATGATAAGACTAAATTATTTTTCAGGCTGTACTTGGACGGAGACTGGCAATGAGGGAGGATGGAGACAGTGTTTCACAGAGCCTGGAATCAGCTGCCACTGGCTGGTCAATAGATCTATAAGCAGAATGTCAATGACCATAGTGCTATCCAATGATTTGGTTGCACTAAATTGAATTAACTCGTATGGTATAAGGTTGTTCACTTAGTTAGGACACAATGCTGACTTTCAGATACAAATATTGAGTAGGTCACGTTTTGTTATAATATAGAAACAGTTGGCAGACTAGGTAATAGTGTGAAAAGTTTGGCCATAGGGGCATTGTTAGATCATGTACTGCAGTTGATTCCGTTTTGTACCAAGAAAATCAAACTAATTTACATGTATAGCATAGGCTTGAAACTAACATTATAGTTGCATTGTATGTTCTGGAACACTTCAATTGTCACATGTGTAAATGGCAGTTATATGTTGTACACAAGTTTTATATGAAAAACAGAATGAAAGAAATATACAAACAATGAATTGTTTTTTCAAAATTTAATTATGCCTTAGAAATCCGACGCCTGGCATGACAGTAAGTTAATTTGTATTTGTACGAAATCTTCAACTGATACACAATATTCAGCAAAATCAGTTTCAGCGTTATTGTTATGTTAGAAGATGTGAGATTATTTGTTTCTTGTAAGATTATTATTTATGTATAGTATCATTGAGATTTTACACTTGTTAGAGACACTTGTAGCACAAAGAGATTTATTTAATACTTCTTTAAGAACATTGGTACCTGGTAAAGGTAGGTCATTGATATCTTTTGTACAGAAGTTCTCAAAATGCCCAAAAGATTTCATTGAAAGTCCATTGATACTGTTAATTGTTTATCAATAACTGTTATATTACTATTTAGGGCGTCTTGAGAAAGGTTAAGATGTATGTTTGAAGATATATTTTACTCATTCAGCTTTTCCTTCATATAATGGACAAATATTCCGTGGCAAAATAAGAAATATTTTAATGTCATATTTTGAAAGAGAACCGGTATAATATTGACTGGATTTTATATGTGCCATAAGAAAAACAATTGTAATTTATTTTACATGTAGTGTTTTTAATAATAAATGAGGATCCGCGGATTTCATAAAATTTGTGGGTAGAGTCTCTTAAAGAGAAGTTGGATGGGACCAATTACATTGTTGAGGAAACTAGAAACGGACAACTTCTGTTTATGTCATTTTTGTAATAAATGTACTACTATTAGTTGATATACTTGTACCTGAAGCTAGATTAGGGCTGTAGAGAGTTCGGTTTGAACTAAACAGTATGGCAGCCTTCCAAATGCAGAAAGATGTTTTCATATCGAGAGTACTAAAACTTAGGAAAATGTACATATTGTGCATTGCAAATAAAGAAACAGAGTCTTACTGATTCAGACTGCATGATAATGCTCTGATATATTTTGTTCTTAAACATAATATCTGTCTCGGGTACGATATTCTCTAAACACACTTTTATAAATGTATGTAATACTGTCTTTTTAAAAAGTAGTTATGTCACTTTTCACTAAATTTACAGATTAAGTTTTCACAATTAGTTCTATAAGCTATGTGTTCCATATCAAAGCAAAGCCCATCACCACATAAAGTCTCACTCGTGAAATTTATAGAGTTACATGTATTTATATATTCATATAATATTTAATGGCACATACATTCAATCCCTATCATTATGACATGTTCGCACTATTTAAAGGTTTTATTGTATACTGTGTGTTAGTAAATAATACATATCTCAGACCTACCATGCGGCATTCTATTTATTATACATCAGTTTTACTTTTCTGATTCTTTTGAGTGGTAAATTATGGTCTTATGTGTTAATATTTTGTAACCATGGACACATGTTACTGGACAATAGAGAGGGAAAAGAAGGCAAAAGAAAAAAGAGAGTCTTAAGATTCCTTGTACGTACATGCAGTTTTGTATGTTATTAGGTCATAATTGTTCCATGTAATGAAGGGTTGTGATGTATGTTTAAAGATTAAATCCAAAAAGTTCAAGCTTGAAACGAAGGTCATTATTTTATGGTATTTTTGAAACTTGAAGTATATAAAGGCGACGGTAAAGATTTTAATTATTGAAGTATCACCCTTATGTCAAGGGTCCCCATTTTTTACTACCTTCGTTTAGGACCACAATCAGTTAATTCTTACCGTCTACTGCCAGACACCAGGCAGGTAGAAATACTGGCTTACAAGCTGGTCATATCTGGATTGATCGAGGCCAGGCTAGAACTTGTGGCTGCTTGCTTTGTTCAGATGATAAATACCTTTATCTGTAGTGCTATAGTTGGGAAGAATGAAATCTATAGACAAGTTAATGATACTTTAAAAAGACCTTATATATTTCCTAACTAATGAAATTGGTTAAATTGTAATGGTATCAATTATCTCTTGTACCCTTTCCTGTTCTACATTTTTATACGAATTAAAGTATAAATGTTGTTTTATTAAACAATTGCCAATCAACCATTACTAAGCTTTATACTTTGTTATTAGACAGCTCCTATTTTCCCATACAATCGACAAATAGTAACACGATTGCGTGTCATATTTCACATCATATCATAGGTTTTAGGTTATTAGGCCAGGGTTTCACTTGATTTTCACAAGATTAGAGCCTTATCAAGTCAAGGTACTATTTTTCATAGCTCACGTTCCTGTGAGATAGTTATTTACTATTTCGGATTTTAGAATTCCACTCGAATAGCTTTCAAAATTATTTGTTTTATTGGATAGGACCAATTGAAAATCTTTTGAAAAGCTGCTTTTCTCCGTCCAGATGGGATACAGCATTATTTATTTGTTCCAACTTTATATTTTAAAATTCTATGCTAGCTGAATTTGTGATATTTTTATTTATTTTTGTTTTATCTATAGTCTTGTTTAGTTGTTTTACAGTCAAAAATTGCTAGAATAAATGTATGTAATAGAAATTGGCATCGCTTATCTTTTAATTTCGTTGTAGTAAATTCCTTGCTGCTAAATGTAATTTGGAGAAGTATTCTTGCAATCGTACTGTCAAACAGCCAAAGCAAATATTTATTTGCAATAGTTTCCAGATAACGTGAGCACGAAGTGCTCATTTGAGCTTTTAAAACTGTTTGATGTTTGCTGTCCATCACTCTGCAATTGCTTAAAAAATTTCCTCTGAAATCACTTCGCCAATGGTGATGCAGCTTTGCAGGGATGTTCCTTGCGTAGAGTTCTACTAAGTTCGTTAAATAAATTCCACTCCTTGCAAAACTCTGGTTGCTGTGGCAACACAAAAGAAAAAAAAACATTAAAAATCTTCTTCCTCAAAACCGCAAGGCTAAGAGCCTAGATACTTGGCATGGAGTATTGTCTGTTGAACATCTACCAACGTTTTTCAAAGCATGACCCCCAGGTCAAAATTGACTTCACCATGGGGGACACTTGATTTCACATGTAGGTTTATGTAGAGAAAATTTCAAAAATCGTCTTGCCTAAACCATTCTAGTAAAACCTGTACACAATGTAAATTGTATATGGCCACAGGATGGCCACATTTTAATTGAATGACGCTATTGTTTTTATTTGTATTTAAGTCATTTTTTGCGATGAATTACTGAAACATTTACAAGAATTCAATTTTAGATTGTTTTTGTTGTGTATGAAATTTGAATAATGATTTTACAAAGAAATGCTATATTCAACCTTGTTTACATGCTAGAAACGACATTTCTTGAGCAATTATAACTGAATTAAATGGGGATGACCACAAGAACTGTATTCCGATTATGGGTCAGATCCAAAAAGTATGCAATTTCTTTTTCAAAAATTTCCACAGATAACTATGTTACTCTATCACCTTCATTCACTAATCCAAACCATTCAAAACAAAATGTGTATGATAGTACGACCTTGGCAAAGTTGAATTCTGGGTCCAATCAGACTAGAAGTTTGACCACAAAATGAGAAATCCAGTTTGAACTGGAAGAGTTACATTTCATCAAGTTATAGGTTTGTCGGGACAAGCCTTTGAAACGAATTACAGCGGCTTCGTCGACCTCCCGTTTCGTCACTAAGGATTTATGTTGCCAGTTCGTCACCAAGGTTTTGTATAAGATAAATATAACAATAGGATTTTACACCTACTGTAACGTGCACCGAGGGCCTAAGACGCAGCAGATCCATTCAGTGAAAAGTATACTCAACCGTGAATGGGTCTCTGTGCCTTATATATTACTACCCTAATCCCCATCACATGTACATGGGTTTTAAATTTGAATATTATCATCATATGCGACCGAACGTTTTCACTACGTTCACCGATCGTTACACTACTTCCACCTCCGAGAAGACTCGTCCCGAGTCTTGGCCTGGGAACTTCGTGGGTAAGGCAACTCCTGTCTGGCAGTTGTCTTCATCCCACCGCTGCCACCATTTGTAACGAGCCGAGGGCCTAAGACGCAGCAGATCCATTCAGTGAAAAGTATACTCAACCCTGAATGGGTCTCTGTGCCTTATATATACTACCCTAATCCCCATCACATGTACATGGGTTTTAAATTTGCATATTATCATCATATGCGACCGAACGTTTTCACTACGTTCACCGATCGTTACACTACTTAAAGATGATTACTCAAATAATAAATCAAAGTTCACACAGTTAAATGAGAATACCATTTACATTTACTGCACAAAATTTCTTTTTTTTTATATGTGTCCGTGTCCATCATTCCTGTAGTGTGTTTGTTATGTATAGTTTGATTAGTATTTAGTTATTTTTGTCATTTTCTGAATAAAAGTTTTATAACTATAACTTGTTTTGTATATTTTGACACTAATACTCGACGAAACCACAACCTCTTTTGTACACAAAAGTCTTGGTGACGAAACGGGAGGTCGACGGATACACTACCATCCTTTGAAACACTTCAATTCTAAGTAGCGTTTTAATAATATCCAACGGTTGTATACCCTGAGACCGTTGAGTAGGAATTAGAATTAAGAAATAATAAATCCCTTGCTGTGAATTAACGTGCAAGATTAGAGCGGGTGATCTAATCACACGCATTTGAACGACTAACCGAATTTATTATTTCGATTCTTACACGACATTGTCTTTGAAAAAGACCCCGTACTATTTTCAATGCGAAGAAACGTTTTATTGTAACGTATAAACACGATATACTATAAGACGACTTGCGTCAATTATCGCATGTATTGCCCATTCCCAGAATTCACGGGAAAAGTTACGGGTTATGATAGAATTAAGGTCATTCCACGCTTGATGAACAAACTGCTCGTAAGACTATTTTTGTAAGTTAGTGGTGAACTTCAGTGGCGGGGTATAGATGGATAAGAAGATCTAGTTCTTTACATTTTGAATGAGGAACATGATTATGTAAAATAAGTTTAATAAACATTTATCATTTCAAGTCTTTAAATTAGTTTTCAGTTAGCGTATACAATTAGAAGACGTTCCCAAAGATTTCAGGAATATGGACACGTGCATTTTTCGTGTACATCATCTGAAACAAAGATGGCGTCGAAAAATGCACAACGGGCAATAGAGAAACTTTATTTGAGGATTGCGAGAAAACAAGGAAATCGATCAAAAAATCCTTTACATTTCGGAAGGCATCTTTTTCATAGATTAACAAACAGGAATTTAACTATTTTTAGCTGTCATCCATACGTACCTTTTCCAGTCTAAAGTTGGATGTAACAGACTGTAAGCATAACTCGGTAAAGAATTGCTGATTGGTGGTAAAAATATAAAACAGTGTATGAGTTTAAAGATGATCAAGTAAGAAATTATCATTTGATTATTGAATTTCGTCAAATGTTGCATCAATATAATCGTTTAGTAATGTTGGACAATATTGCCACTTTAACGATAAAGTGTTTATGGAAGAAAACAATATCAGATACAGCAAGTCGGACGCTGGTAGTGATATATTTACCACATCTATGTTAACTCCTTGTTGTTTCTTTAAAAAAGCATATCCGTAAACATATATCTATGGCTTTGTTTCAGCTGCAAGCAAATGAAAACAATTTTGGTAAACAGAGTCAAAACACATATAGTTTCCGCTTTTCTCTTAATCCATGTAGATCTAATAGTCCTTTTTCCGATTTCTTATAGTTGTTTTAAAGTGTCGGCTAATCGCCAGGTGGAAAAGCTGTACGGTGCTCTTTCTTTTTGTCTACTTTAGTGTAAAACATCTCTGTTCTGTTATTTAGATCTGAATAAAAACGGACAGATAAATGCTTTGTTGGTTTCTGAATTTAGTTCCTCATTCTAGACGTATCTTTTCAGACGTGTTTTTCGTGAAAGTTTTAGCGACTCCTCAGCGTCCTCATAAGGAAAGTCAATATTGTTGCTGGAACTGTAACCAGGAGCATACATGAAGTTGCAGACGATATAAGTGGTGGTCTGGAATGCTGCTGAAGGCTGATTTTCTTTGCCTCTGAATAAAAGTCAAATACACATTCTGTAGGATTGTCTTTCCCTTTCGGTTCTAATTTGCACAAAGCGATTGTAATTTGTGAGCAGAAATTGTGTTGGTCTAGGGCACAGAGACACTTGACCAAGTAATAATATGCGAAAGATAATGCATCACCGGAAACTATTCCATAGAGCTGCACATGTCTCTTCAAATTATCATCAATTAACTCCATCTCTTTCACAGTATAACTGTATATAATGTTAAAATTTTCATCTGCTTTCTTCAGAAAATCTTCAATAATGCATTTAGCTTCTTCATACTGCTTTTCTTTAACAAGGCATGTCACATAATCAATCGCACTCTGCATGCCCTCGTCGTATAGTTGTCTGAAAAGAACTCCGGCCTTTCTCAAGTACACATCTTTGCCTTGACCATCAGGGAGTGTGTAAGCGTATGCATGATATAAACATGCCAGGTTCCCTCTGAGTTCTAGAAACTCTGGGTACTTGTCTCTAAGGCTGATAACTGCTTCATAAAAAGAAATTGATAGCTTGTTGTCCTCTATCTCCAAGCCAACAGATGTAATGAAGTATGTCAATGGCAGAACTTCAATTTGAAACGGCTTTAACCAGTTGATGTATAAATGAGTCAGGGTTTCGATTCCTTCTTGGTGCTTTTGTAGCTCGAATTGTTTGTACTCAGTTTCCTCCATGTGTTCACACAGGTACAAATGGCATATGGTGACAGCTGCAGTCACAAATCCAGTTTGAACTGACCTTTGTTTGTCTCTGTGTTTGGCAAATGCTTTCATGTCTTCCGTAAGAGGCTCTACCATCACATTAAATGGTACAATCTGGCTGTGATATGCAAACGACCGTTTGCTTGTGAATTCAAAAATAAGAGAAACAGGCTTGTGACGTAATGTTTCCACGTCAAATATTGCCTTTTCAAGTTCTTCGTCGGAAAGATGACTGATAAGATTATTTTCTGGCACAAAATATGTTGGCATATGCTTTCTCCTCAAGCACTCCAGCAGTACATCTATCATGTATAATACACAGTTGCCAGGACGTTCTTTCCAGTAATTTAAAGGTAACTTCTCGCAGCAATGGAGGAATACTGACTTGAAAATGTACGAAGACAAAACAGGTTCTGGTTTCATTACCTGATAACGTAATATTTTCAGGTAAATGTAACACTGACGTTGCTCGTCAGTGACTGCCTCACGTATCAGTTTTCCTTCAGATGCAGAGAAAGATATTCTCCATTCAAGGTCGGGGTTTGAAGTGCTCTTTGAAGGTACCCCAACTACATGACAACCGTCTTCTAAAATTGATTCCACTAAACTTGACTGTAGCCAAGGTGATACCATTGCTCTTTTTTGCCATTTGTTTGCAACAGGTGGCCATGGGTAACACGGAAATGCTAAAACAATATCTGTGGAGACACCGGCGTAAGGATCAAATTTTCCATCAAACTGCACAAGTTCATTTTCAGTTACAGAAAGTGCAGGACCTTGCGTTGATGTTTCTTTCCATCTGTCTAGTTGGTCTTTCGCTTTTGCATAAGCTCCTCGTAGGAGTTTCGTACTATTTAAGTAATTTTTCCCTCTTTCACTGTCAAATGTTGACGTCTCTTCTAACATACTCTCATCTAGTAAACATATCCGCGTGTATCCCGGGGATACATTTTCGTTGTCAAAATAACCAGTGTATTCCATTCCTGGTTCAGTAATTTCCGTTGTAGAAATCTTGATTTTATTTGGTACGCAGAGCAAGTCGGTATCAGAGAATACTTCGAACGTTGAAGGCATTGAACTGTTTATGATGCATTTCGGGATATTTAAACCTTCTGCCGTGCTTCCGGTGGGTAAACATATATGGTCAATTTCATTTATCTGAGGGATCTTGAACGCCTTCCGGAAATTTTTCTCTTTCTGCCGACTCATGCGACGAACTGGGAGAAGAAGCTGAATGAAGTAAGATAAGTGTAATGTTGACGTCTCCGATCGTACATCCCAGTCATTTTCTTCGAATTTCGTCTTGCTGTCCATTTCCTAAAACAAAATAAGAGAAAAAATGAGTATGCAAATGACAAAATTACATGCCTTCTTAAACCTAGACCTATTACTAAATGTGGTTAATACCCCGCCCCCCCCCCCACACACACACAAGGCTGCTTTGTCAACTGAAGAAAATATTAGTGACAGAATACCTTGTAAAAAAACCTAAAACAGAGTTATGGTTCTTGGCAATAAGTCTGTAATGAGTTAAAATAGAGTTATGGTTATTGTACACTGCACTTCCTCTCATTGTGCTTGGCCATTGTATGAAGTTGCATTGAATTCATACCAGTTATTTTCAAGTTATGCTCCAGACAAGAAAAAGTAACAAAGGGCAATAACGCTGTCATTAGTCAAGATAGAGTTATGGTTCTTCTACACTACACTTCCGCTCAGTGTGCTTGACCATTGTGTGAAGTTGTATTGAATTCCAACCAGTAGTTTTCAAGTTATCCTCCTGACCAGGAAAAATAACCAAGGGCAATGACTCTGTAATTAGTAAAGACATAGTTATGGTTCTTGTACACTTAACTTTCAATTATAATGTGCTCGACCATTGTATGGAATAGTACTGAATTCGAACCAGCAGTTTTCAGGTTATGCTCCAGACAAGAAAAATGCTACAGACCGAACGGCCAACCACAGGGTGACCTCTATATACCCCCTGAACTTCGTTTTGAGTGTATAATAAAGTCCCTTTCTATTTATAATTATGAAGTCATAAAGGCATTTTCTATGAGTCTCTGATTGGCATGTGCCATTTATTATCACATGTCATTAAGTATCACATAATGTTGATCATCACTCATGTCGAATCATCATTGAACACTATTACACTGGAAACGTTGTTCATTAGTAAGAGAAACCAAAGCAAGATAGATAATAATAATAATAATAATAATAATAATAATAATAATCCGTGTTAATTGCTTTTAAATTATCTGTTTTTATAAAACTCATGCTAGGTTTCCTATGTTGTTATAAAACAAAAACATAAGAATAACCTTGAAAGTTGTAATCAATTTTTGCATGTTTGTGCAATAAAATACAAATATTTTTGATTTCCTAATTATATAATAACATAATGTAAGTTTGCAATTGAACAGGAACATATGTAAACACAATATTAGGAAGCAGCAACAAAATATAAAATCTATCATAAACACTTAGCAATAACATCCACTATCCTAAAATAACTACATATCAAACAATTAAATTCTGTAGAAAGTTCTCCATGTATAGACCATCGTCATTCAAACAACCGGAATTATTCAAGAATACTTAGATTTTGACTTGATATTTTTGAAAACTTAAATATATAAGATCATTTTCAAAGCAGAACCATCCTCAACAGTGTTATATTTTTTTTCAGTAGAATTATTTCGAGACTAATTACACGAACTTCAATTCAACAATTTCATTTGGCCGTTTTCACTATGTCACTGTATGCTAAAGGTTGTCAGATTTGTATATATACATGTATACACATATTATATGCTGTTAATACTGACTTAACGTTTGATTGAATAAACATGAATGGGACACCGAGAGAAAAGAAAGTGAACATCATTGAAAGGTTACTCGTTAAAATAACTACCTTCGTCGATCGTGCAAGGTGTGAGAACTATTAAAAATGATCATGAATAAAACAAAATAGTGAACATACCTTAAACAAATATGTAGAAATTCGTATTATCCTCTATGTATAAGGGTAAATTTAACAGAGCAGAACAGTTACACATATGGAACGCGTATTACTCGCACAGCAATCAATACAATAAAGTCCACAGGCGGTTATAGAACGTTGTAAGTTACATTGATAGAGTGACATTCGTTACATTTTTAATATTAATGACTATATACAAACGATTGGCTTAAACTGTTTTCTTTGTGGTGGGAGAGAACTTGGGGAAAATGGCTGATGGTAGAGATTTGTTGCGATCAGTAAAATATTTAGTATTGATAATGTAAAAGGACCCTGTGAAAGAAAACCACATTGGTTTATAAAGACAAAAGTGCATAATGTTGTAAAAACAAGTACTTATAATTATAAAGTTTCATGCCAGGAAATAAATAGAATTAGATCAATGATGGAGTGCGGTTTTGACAGGTGTTGTATATGTGGAGGTCCGAACCGTTCTTTGCAATACATAATAAACTTTATTATCACTGGAATGGTCACATATTTAGGGATAATAATCTTTTCTAAGTGTAATGCACGCGTTTTTTTGTCTTATAACTGTTCCCCAAATGTAGCTCACGCTGTGACTAATCAGTAAAATGTAGAAAAACAATACATGTTATTAAAAACGTTTTTCTCCCTGTTTTCATGTCTGGTATTATAAAAACAATCCACCAACAAGTAGCATTATTAAAATCTAATTTTCAGTCTTCAAATGAGATTTATAATCTTCTTTGCCTGTTAATTCTCCAAATGTAGAACAACTGTACGGGAAATACGCTAACGAAATAATAGGAGGGTCAGGCGGTTTGAGCCAAGACACCAACGTCACCCATGTAACCGAAAACAAGTACCATTTTTTGCACTGATGTTGATAGGGAATCACCTTGCTCGAGGGGTTATGATTCTCCGTCACATGTTTTAAATTGTGCCTGTGGCAGTTGGCGTTGCATGTATTGCGACAGAAAACAAAACTGCAGCAGTAAAGTAAACGCGCAAACACTATAAACCTTTCCAGATTTAGCAATTTGTTTCATTTCCTAGGAGTGTAAATCTAAATATTTTCAACTCTCTTACACTAATGGAAAACTACCCTCGGTTCATAAAAATGTTTTTAATCTTTTCAGATTCCGTAATTAGATTTAATAATAGGGAATAGGGCATATTGATCAATATCTCGTCAATGTCCCCAATATTGCACTGGACCTCAGCACAATTAACATTAACCTATGGGGCAATGATTTTGTAAAACAGTACGCAACCAAAAGACAATCGATTACAAAAACCGATGTTACAATATAAAGCATCAAAAAGTTGGAACAAGAAATTTAACAGGGCAGCAAAGCAAACCATGAAATATACTTATATTAGAGGTTTTCTCAATGTTTGCAATACATTTATCCGTTTTGCAAGAAACCTTACCAGTATTTATTTCGTCTTCGGAGGGCACTGAACGTCTAAACGTTGTTAACGATATTCTATCAAAAACTTAACATTTCCTTAGAAAATAAGTCGATTTAGAATAAGCGTTAAATTACTGGACAGAAGTCTGAGATCTACTTTTGTCAGAAAGCAAATATCCGACAAGAGACACCATGCGAGTGTCAGACATTCCGACCAATTTTAGATGATATTACCAAGTTGTAAGCAAATTGTTTGTGGAAATCGCGAAGTTACAAGCAAATTGTTTGTGGAAAAAACAATTAGAATTGGGAGAAGTTTGGACTCAAAAAGGTATAGAATTAGTATATGTATGTATTTCTTCATTATTGTTTGAATAAAATAGTATTGTTACTGCTAAAAGGTTTAGTCTGGATGATGGTTAAATAAAGATCTGTAATTTATTTCTACGATAGGCAGATATAAACATCATTTGCAGGTAAACAGAGCGAGTGCATAAAAAGTCATTCATGCTTTTCATACCAGTTTTTTCTTTAACATTCTGAAAAGTCAGTTAATGTCATAACAGACAATCCCATCTGGTAAAATCTTTTTAGTGCTATTTCCTTACTTATCTTCGGTCATTAGTGTCTGTTTATCAGTTATTCAGTTTTAATAGTGTCAAAGGAATATATACTGAGTTGGTTTCAGAAGTTAGCTCCTGGTACTGGGCATTTTTCTTCAGCGACTCCTCAGAGTTCTGACTAGGATAGTTAAAACAGTAGCTGTAACTGTAAACAGGAGCAGACATTTAGTCGTAGACGTTAGTATGGACTGTTTGGAGCTCTGTTTAGTTGCTACTTCATGCGTTTGTGCTAGTGCCTTTGCAACCTGTAGTAGATTAAAGAGATGATCTTTTTTCGTATTCTGGCAGTACAACTGAAATTTGTTTAACAAATCATTCGTGGCAGATAAACGTCGTGGAGTATGATCTTCGACACATAGGCATTTAACCATATAAAAGTATGCAAACGACACAGTATCACCAGCTATTTTACCGTTTTCTTGAACGTATTCCTTTAATGGGTGATCCAATGTTTCCAACTCATTGAAATCATACGAATACCCAGTATTGGTAATTTGGCTTTCATCTTCCAATATATCTTCAAGTATTTCTTTGGCCAATTTCAGTTTCTTTTGTTTGATAAGGTAAGTTATATAGTCAATAGCGCTGCCCTTGGTCTCATCGTATATTTGTTTGAACATTTCTCCGGCTTTCTTTAGATATTCGCATCTCTGTGTAGATCCATCTTCATATATATAGGCCGCAGAATGATACATGCAAGCAAGGTTGCCTCGAACTGTTAAAAACTCGGGATACTCAGTAGACAATCTGAGTAAGCTGTCAAAGAACCGCAGAGATAGTTTTGAGTTCTTTAGCGAAAGTCCGAACGAGTTTACAAACTGCAGCATTGACTCGAAGTATTGTAACGGTCCGATCCAGACTATGTACAGGTCTAGAATGTATCTGACTGCTTCACGATGCTTCATTCTTTCAGCTTCTTTATAAGGTGACACTTCTTGGAGAAGCGAGACACACATAATGTAGTACGTTGTGAATACCCCGTTGTTAATTGACTTTGCACTGTTTCTGTGTTGCTTATATTCCTCAATATCATCTAATACCGGTTTGATGGCTGATCTGAAGTTTAAGTTAACACTATGACAGAAGAACATTTTATCATCCATAAAATCAAGAACAGGCCTCACAGGATTTAAGCGCATTTTTTCAACGGCTGATATTGCATCTTTAATTTCGTCGTCAGACATATGTCCCACGAGATTGTTTTCTGGCACGAAATATGTCGGCACGTGCTTTTCGCGTAAGCATGCCAACAGCTTACCCAACATATACAGCAAACAACTACCTGGACACTTTTTCCAGTTGTTCACGGGTAGTTGTTCACAGCTGTATAGGAATATACATTTGAAGACATATGATGACAAAATAGACTGTGATTTCATCACCTGGAAACGAAGAATCTTCAGGAATATATAACACTGCCTTTGATGATCGGTGACAGCTTCTCGTGCAAGTCTTCCTTCGGACGCTGAGAAAGATAACCTCCATTCTAAATCAGGATACATGCTATTTTTGGAAGGAATAGCAACAACGTGACAGCCATCATTTATTATTGACTCCACCAATGCAGACTGTAACCATTGTGACTTAGCTGCCCTATCTTTAATGCCATTTGCTATTTCCGGCCATTGAGAACAAGGTAAAGCAATCACTAGATCTTTTGAAATACCGGCGTTTGGCTTATTTATGTTTTCTTCTGTTAGGATTTGGTGGTCATCAAAAGTAATGGCGGGCCCTTGAACCTTCGCATCCGTGGTTTCATCCAGATTCCATTTGTCTTGTGTTGAGAACATTTTTGCTATATATCTAGTACTACTTAGATAATATTTCCCTTCCTCTTTTACAAACACGAAAGCCTCGTCTTCTTTCTTTATATGTGGTAAACAAAGGCGCGCATATCCGGGTTGAACATTTTCACAATCCAAATATGCGCTGGCATCACTGTCTTGCTGTGCAACCCCTTTTATTGAAACAGAGATTAGTCTGTTAATGAAAAGTGTATCGACATCGGACAATACTTCCATTCTTGTAGGACTAGTTCTTGTTGTCACTAAAGGAAGACAGTATCCTTCAGCCGTACTTCCGGTAACTAGGGAATCAAAGTTCTCTTTCATTTTGTCACTTAAGCTTTCTTTAATTCCATCAGTGGCGCTTTCGTAGTGTCTCTTGACAGTCTTCCATTCTATAAGGCGAATTGGTAAAAGTGTGTGAATTACGGCTGACAAATGTAAGGTTGGTATGTCGGACACGGCGTCTAAGTCATCAGCGCTGAAAGGGACCTCTGTTTCCATTTCTGAAAGAAAAAAACATCGACAATTCATTTTACTATATATGTTGTTTCATTCGTCGATTTTATGCATTGTAGCTCCATTTTTAAAGCTCATATCAACGGCCAAGGTTTTTTAAAAAAACGATCGTGATTTGAGTAAGTAGTGCTTTAAAGAGAGCGCGCGCATTTCTGACCGCTTATGAAACTTCAAATGAATAATTTATGTATATGGGTTTGTCCATGAGTCATATATCGTACAAATACGTGTACACACACATGACTTTTATCAAACGTGACAATGTCAAGTTTCCGATCATATTGGGTAAATTTGGTAATTTAGCAGATTTTCCTGCCACGTAGCCAATTATTTGTTACGAATAGGCCCACAATACAATTTGGCCACATAATATCTTTCAATAACTCGGAACACTGATATAATGAAAGTGCTAAAGTGCTATATATTAATATAATCTGGATGTACTAGTCTGATACATTTGCCATACATATTCAAATACATGTACAACACATTTCTTTTGTAAAATCAGCGGCATTATGTTTTAGACACACTGGTCTGATCAAGCCAATGACCATATTCTTCCGAGATTGTGCCACTATGCAAGCTTGACTGAGATTACTTTAGAAATATTCCTGCCACAGTGTAAACGGAAGACACGCAGACGTTAAACTGTTTAAAACACAAAATCAACTATCCTTATTATATCCGTCTTTCGATTTATTTGACTTTTTTATTTACTTTAATCATGTACAATATTTCTATATTTCTAAAGTTAAAAGTAGTATAAATCTACTGAAACGTATCTTGTAGTTTCGATTAAATAACAAGATTATGTTACATACCGCGTAGTCTCCCGCTTGTTATATTCCCTTTAAAACTATTTTGTCTTTTTTTCCAACATCATTGTTACCACCATTCCTAAATCAACGCACATCCTATGAAGGTTAAACTTAACACTGAGTAAACAACATAACTACAGTCAGCGAATATATGTGTTGGACGACTGCCAAATATTAAAGTCCCTTGATCACTTTTCATTTTACTATAAATGTAGCTCTTGTCTCATCGGCGAGATTGACCGTTATTTGTACGAAAAACATCCTAATGTGGATTTTAAAGCTGCTTGCCCACATTTCTTGTAGAAAGAAATTAAATTGATTGCTGACCCATAAGTTGCTGTAGAGACAGGCAGATGTTGCAGAAATAGAACTGAAAGACGTGAACTTGTGTGTCAAATGTATGATAATCCATCAAATGAAATTGAATATAAATCTGGTGTATCACAAATACTTGAATTTACGCAATATTTACAAGCAGGCCAAGTATTGTACAAACTGTCCAAAATGTTATCAAGCACTGATAAGACTACTAGACGATTAGTGAAACTGTCTTTATTTATGGCAAATGCCCTTGAAGTTCGTAACAAAGAAATAAATAATACATTGTAAACGTTTTGTTTATATGAACGAAAACTACACGTGTATGTTACCATTGTGTGTATTTTAATTTTATGTGTGTACTTTAACTTAACTGTTTGTTTAAATCTGAATCAATAGTTCTTCATTTTATGGTTACATCAGAATTTCAAAAGAGTTTGCTAGGCTTTGTAATTTGGTAGCGTATAATTAAAAAAATACAGAAGCACTTTATAAGGGAACCATTTTATTTAATGATTCGTCATAAAATACTTTATTTCAGACAGTTAGAATTACCTCATTTTTTTACCAAAATCTGTGAACGAGCGGCTTTAAATCTGCGGCGGGTTTATGCTATTAATATAGCACAGTGTTTATTTCAATGACATTGCAACAGAAATAAACAAGAAAAACTGTGATACTACGTATCACAGCGGGCCAACAAACAAAACTGACATGTAGATATTTTGGAAATTGGTGATGGTTGGTGTTGAGGCATGGCCCCAAAGGAATTCAACGAGACTCATTCTAACTTGCGTTGTTTGACTAATGTATTCGTTTTATCGCCACATTGAACTAACAAGTTATGATTACCTTTAATAAATTGTTATAATCACAGTATGAAGATATTTGCCGCCACACCTCTCGTGTCTTTAGTTATATTTTGAGAAAAGAGCACCTGCAAAAAAAGAAAAAAAACCACTGTAACATACCAGCTTTTCCCCCCCCCCCCCCCCCCCCCCCCCCCCCCCCCCCCCCCCCCCCCCATCATTTTTTAAAGATAATGTCAAGTTTAATGTGAAACTATTGTACGCACCATACTTTTCTTTTTTGTCCACGCAGCAGTTATTGAGATTTGCGTTCACGCACATTTGCTTTTCAAAAGTTTCGCAATATTTGACAGATACAATATTTTACACTTTTTTTAGTTTTACAGTGCTTTTAACACTTGTTCACATTGCAGGGAAGACTTAAAAGCATAATAGCTTTTTGGTATGCGCAAATTAGTTTCACGATCAACCCTCGACATGCAAATAAATCTACACCAAATCTACACACAAAAAAATTCAACTTGGTCAATATATAAACGTTATATCATAACAGGGTCCGTATATTAATATACGGACCCTGATCATAACCACGATTTCAATAATGTCGTGATATATTCCTTATGTCCCCACCTTTAAATACATATCATTCAGTCCCTTTTGTTCCTGAATAAAACTTAAGTTTTGAAATAGAAGGTACGAGTTGACTACAAAGGGTACGAGTTGACTTTTGCATCCGTACGAGTTGACAAAGTAGGGTACGAGATGACTAAGGTACGAGTTAACTTAGGTGCGAGTCGATCCGAAAGCTTCTGATTGAACAAGCAGAAACTGACACAACACCACATCTACTGACTGACTTGTAGTATAAAAACTTTACACTGACTGTTATCGAATAATATGAATCGATCAATTAAAGTCACTGACTAAATTCGGAGGTAGGACTGAAATATTGTTACTATTTTTAGAACACAAACAGTTACTAACGACAACTCTAAAATAGACTGTGTCTATAATATTCATCTTAGAAGTATCTCATTTTTTCAATGATGAGAGACACATCTAAGTAACGAACGACAACTCGTGTGTTCAAGAAAAAAATAGACTGTGTCTACAGTATTCATATCAGAAGTACCTGACTTTTTCAATGAAGAGAGACGCGTATTTTCGATCTACTGCTTAAGTCTCCATGCACCTTTTACTCACCACGTATTAAACAAGTCAAATGTTTGAACGCCGCCAAATGGAGTGGGGGTTGCGATAATTAGTAATGTTGGATTTAATGTATGGTGATTAACCAAACCTAATCTTTTTGCACTCTAATTTTGTATATGGCTGACCATTTGTTAATGTTTAATGCTAAAAAAGATGATTCTACGTCAAGTCTATAGGCATTGTTTCCTCTGTATGGAAATTGGCTGCTGTCACATTATGCTTTTTTGATTAAGGGAGTGGAATTTGATAGTTTTAAAAAGTTAATTAATTCGAACCCACGCTTGAAACTACATGTTTGATTGGTCAATTACACTGTCGTTACAGAGTCGTTACTAAAAATAGCTTAATAGTCAAATCATTGGAATAATAATATTTTTTTTATTTTCCTAAGTCTAGAATTCTAACATATAAATTTGCTTCAATTTATATTATTCTTGTACGGAAGAAAAATTATTTCGAAAAAAAACACTTTATTTTAACCAACGCTTGAAACTACTGTCCTTACTAAAAATAATTTCGTAGACATTCGTTTTAAATCGTTGTCGTCCAGCGTCCTTACTAAAAATAACTTCGTAGTCATTCGTTTAAAATCGGCTATTTCCGTAAAATTTAGACTGGTTCGCGATCTCAAATCAAAAGACCGCTTGTTACAAAAGAACACACTGTGAAATCAGTCTACAGTCTAAAAGTAGTTACGTCACCCCATGGAAATTTTACTAACAGCATTCAAATATACACGCCGCCTCCAGGTCGGCGTGAAATAAATAGCGGGCCGCTGCCGCGGCCCGCAATAATTTCAATGAAGTTCATTGGCACCCGGTTGTAACCACAGGTGGAAGGAACATACCTTTGACTTTTTTTCTTAAGCTAATGCTTTTTTCTATGCATTTTAAAATTGATATCAGAATAAATAAAAAAAAAATTGAAAAAGAATTTTTTTTCTTCATAGCTCTTTACTATAGACAAAGCATTAGCTTAAGAAAAAAAAGTCAAGGGTATGTTCCACCTGTGATAATATACAGTTCTGTTAGAATGTATTGTGAAACAAAACTCTTCTTTCAACAAAAACAAATGTTACAGTTGTATTAAAAGGAATGCAAAAAATGTTGATATGAAATGTTCAAGTTTCATATAGCAATATGCAAATACACGCCATCGAGATATGATATTTTTCTCCTTGATAGTTTGTAGGATATTTTTGAATCTTGATTCGACACATTAATTATATTGTCTTTCAACGACATTCGTTTTGTTATGTTTGGTTTTCATTGTCATAAGAACCAATGAAGCTCCATTTTTTTCAAGTTTTTATAATGGAATTTGCATATTCGTATAAGACCGTTGCATTCTCCGTTTTCACTTCCTTGCAGTGCGCTTCGAATTTCTTCAATATTGTCTTCATTTGTGACACAGTCTGGTCCGGATGTTCAAGAACAGATAGACATTTAACGAGGTAAAAGTAAGCAAATGAAACATCATCTGCTACTATTTTACCGTAAGTCTTCACGTGTTGTAGCAAAGGGTCGTCGAGCGTTTCCTGTTCATTAACGTTGTACTGGATCGAAATAGAAACATGTCCATCTACGTTTTGGAAGAACTCTGTGAGAACAGGTCTAGCATCTTCATATCTTTTAAGTTTGACCAGGTAAGTCACATAGTCAATTATACTGCACTTACTTTCATCGTAAACTTGTTTGAATACCTGCCCAGCTTTGTTCAAAAGATCTTCTCTCATTTCTGAACCATCGGGGTGAAGATAAGCACAGGAATGATACATACAAGCAAGATTGCCTCGAATTGTCAAAAGCTCTGTGTATTCTGATGACAGACTGACAGCAGCTTCAAAATAACGACATGATATCTTCAAATCTTTCACCGCTAACCCTGCAGAATTAATGAACTGCACTAATGTTGCATCGAGTCCCATAGGACTTAACCAAAGTGTGTATATGTCGATAAGACATCTCACAGCTTCTTGGTGCTTCACGAGCCTAGCCTCTGTATTGGTAGGTTCTTCGTGGAGAAGATGATGACAGATGTTATATCCGGTCCCAATTATTCCGGTCATAAGAGACGTGCTCTTGTTTCTGTGCTCTTTAAACATCTTCATGTCATCCAACAATGGTTTCATGACCTCTCTGAAGGTGGCGATAACACTTTGATAGCCAAGAATTCTGCTGTCCGTATATTCTAGAATAGGTGTTATGGGATCGATTCGAAGTGAAACAACAAGAGCTATGACTGCATCTAACTCTGATTCACTGAGGTGAGCAATCAAATTATTTTCTGGTAGAAAATACGTAGGTACATGTTTTCTCTCGAGACAATCTATGAGAACATCTAGCATGTATAAGACACAGTTTCCAGGATAGTCTTTCCAAAAATGCGGCGGTAACCTTTCACAGCAGTGAAGAAAGACTGACTTGAAAATGTAAGACGACAATTTGGACTCTGCATTTTTCATAACCTGGTGTCTCAGTATCTTGATGTAAATGTAGCATTGTCTCTGATTATCAGTCACTGCTTCACGCGCAAGCCTTCCCTCAGAGGCTGAAAATGATATCCTCCATTCCAATTCAGGTTTCGGCGCTATCTTAGACGGTACCGCAACAACGTGACAACCATCACTTATAATGGATTCTACTAATTTTGATTCTAACCATGCCGAATCGGCGGCTCTTGTTTTCCAGCCGTTGGCTTTATCAGGCCACGGCGAACACGATAAAGCCGTGACAAGATCGACTGAGCTCCCGATGTTTGCTTCATACAAGTTTTCTAATGTAACAGTGCGATTATTAACAACAGTTAATGCGGGACCTTGCATCCACGCTTCCTCACCTTTTGCCAAGGACCATTGAGGATGAGTTGAATACACCTTTTCCATCATAATCGTACTGCTCAGATAGTATTTTTCCCTTTCCTTATCAAATATGAACGACTCGTCTTCTTTTTTTATGGTTGGCAAACATATTCGAGTATACCCAGGTTGTAGGCCGTCGTCCTCAAAGTATCCCTTGAACTCTTTACTGAGCGGCTCCTGAAATATTTTAGTGGACACTTTCATTTTACCTGCAACCCATAGAACATCGACGTCAGATGCTTTTTCAACTGTAGGTGGGCAAGTTCTTGACAAAGAATTAGGAATCGCATAGCCTTCTGCCGTACTTCCGGTCACAATGTAGGAGTCACCTTCAGCTTGTGTTGAAAGACCACGATTACTTGCTTCCACAGATTCCCAATGTCGCTTAACACTCTTCCATTCTATCAAACGAATTGGAAGTAATGTCTGTATAAGATACGAAAGATGCATCAGTGGGATCTCCGATAATTCGTCCCAATCATCAACTCTAAACTCTGCAGAGGTTTCCATGCCTGAAATAGAAATCATGACAAATAAAGATTATTTAAGAAAGAGATTTTACTTTTGAGTTATACACCGGTTAGTATATCACTGTGTAGAGTTTAGAAGCGTAGTAATCTTAGCATTCAGGCCTTCGACCTGAGTGATAACTGACAAACCATCTTACCAACAAAAAGTGATATACTAACCGGTATATCACTCAGAAGAAAACATATTTCCATTCTAACACGTTAATTTGCACAAAAGAAGTTCGAGTGGGTTCTATTTACTGCACTATCATGAACTCGTGCAATTTTAACTGTCATTTTTTACTCATCCATTAAAACACTATTCGTAGTATTGTATTGTTGCTGAAATTACAGGCAGATTTGGAAGTGAAGCAGATTTACCACGATTTGTTTAATTACGGTACTTCATTCATAACAATGCCAATCCAAGCGTATCAACGCATTCGCACTTATAAATGTTGTATAAAAATACACAGGAAGGAATTTCAGCAGCCAAAAATAATTCCGGATGTCTTGAGTGATAAACTGTAATGTATATCACGCTCAAACCATTCTTTGTGTTTATAGGAGAAATTTTCAATAGTGTTAGAATATGTAATAGAGATCATCTGGAAGAATACATAATATTCAAATACGGAAAGAATAGCTTGATTATGTTTGTACTGGTCCTTTGCTTTGCTTGACAGAAGCACGGCAGCGAGTATTTGGGGAGTGGCTATTGTTAAACTCTCTCAACTATGTACCTGTCAGTTAAACTCAGTGTTCTACATTAACATGCAATGGAGAAAATGTAAACAAACAGCTGATCACAACAGTAAGCAGACGATTCTTTACGTTTTTTTTATAGCACTTTGGAATCAGATGAAAATTTTTCCACCTTTTGAATCATTTCTTCTCACTTTCTTTTTATCCCATGACTTTCATTATATTCTCCCTTTTTAGAAAATTTAAAGATAAATACTACATTTCACACCTAACTCACAGAACAAGGCCTGATTTTGTGTAATTTCCTACAATATAAATACATTGTGGTAAAATGAATATGTCAGCACCCAATTAAGATAGAGTCACAAAATTAATTGGTAATTAAATGCCATCAGCATGCAGGTCTGGTTTGTGTATTTTTGAAGGACCCAAATTCCAGACATGAAACTGATACATGTGTCAGAAAAGGGAGGGAAATTATCACAGCAGTTCAAAACTCAATACAATGTATATGCATGTAGTTGATGAAGAATAAAGTTTATATTTAAAGCATTGCAGAAACAGACATGTATTGTTTATATCAAAAGAGAATAAAAGGAGCTATTTGTGTTAGTTTTAATGTTCTTGACACGGATTTGAAAATTCATAGCGATGATAACACAGGATGATGTAAATTAGACCATCAAGAAAAAATAAAATGGAGAAATTACTAAAATCAAAAGTAAAATCAATCTAAAAGGCTCATTCTTGGATAATAATGG